>JBBPDE010000038.1:1673211-1685757 GCA_037974605.1 Nannopetersius ansorgii | reverse complement strand
ACACACACACACACACACACACACACACACACACACACACACACACACACACACACACACACACACACAGTCACACCATGCAAACTCTACACAGAAGGGAACCTTGCCCTGGATGGGAATTGTACCCATGACCTTTTCTTACATAGTGACATATAACTAAACTTAAACAACTAGTTTCTGTAGTACCTTATAGTTCCAAGTTCCTATACAAGCCTTCAATCAGACTTCATAAGACATGCATAATAAACTCAAATGTAGTGCATTCACTCAGGCGTTCTTAACAGAAACTGTACTTTTTCAAGTAGAGATACACTACATGGACAAAAGTATTGGGACTCAAAACAAGAATTCAGCTGAGATAGTGAGCAGCTTTAAGTACCTGGGTGTCCACATCAGTGAGGTCATCACCTGGACACTGAACGCCACACAGCAGGTCAAGAAGGGTCAACAGTGGCTGAACTTCCTGAGGAGGTTGAGGATGTTCAGTATGTCAGACAAGATCCTCAGCAGCTTCTACAGCTGCATTGTGGAGAGCACACTGGCCAGATGCCTCACTGTGTGGTACGGCAGTGGCAGCACTACTGCTAGGGACCGCCTGCAGAGAGTGAAAACAACTGCGAAGATCATCAGGACTCCACTGCCCTCTCTGCAGAGTCCAGTGGAGAGCTGCCTCCATCCTCAAAGACCCCACAGACCCCCAACATGGACTGTTTACACTTCTGCCCTCGGGACGAAGGTTCAGTCGTGTGAAATCTAGAAACTCACGACTAAACTCCTCCTTCCCCACTGCCATCAAACTCCTTAAGAGCTGACAGGAATATATATTATCATTACTGAACATCATCACCTACCTCATACTGTGATTTTTGCACATTTTTGCACATTAAGCTCTTTTGCACATCTGCACATTACACCTTAAAGTATTCATCAACTTTTCATATAAAAACTCTTAACTCTAAACCTCAGCATTTGTGTGGAAAGCAAAGAAAGAAACGTGTTTTTCTGTACATATGACAATAAATGTTTTGAATCTTGAATCTCTTTCTCTACACCCAGTAAAGGACAATCTTGATGCTTCCATATTAAAATCTACGAACACTTATATATATGGTGTACATATAGTGTATATACAGATCTGACATACTGTGTTCTTAACTCGACCTGTCTTATATGTTCCATCAATTGTGCAAATGTGTCTTTATTGCCCTCATGTTAGTACAAAATCCTAAGCTGTCTCATGATTACTGATATAAGCTGATCTTATTGCTTCTTAAAGGTTATTTACTGCTTAGGGGGGTATTATGAAGCCTTTGTATGTAGCTTTCAGATAATGTTGAGGTTAACAGACAAGAGCTGTAAGTGACTAATGCCTACAATGTTTTTCATACAAGCTGAGACAGATGAATGCTCTGCAGTATGGAAGAGGTTTTGTTCGTGTATGTGTGTGTGCGTGTGTGTGTGTGTGTGTGTGTGTGTGTGTGTGTGTGTGTGTGTGTGTGTAGGAGTGGTGGATTGTAGTACTTGCGTGTTCTTTAGCTGTCAGTTAAGGGCCTGTAGGGTCCATCTCACAACCTAATCCTAGACATATGGTGCTCCCAGATGGTGTTCCCTTAGAGAGAAAGAAAGGAGAGAGAAAGAAAGGAGAGAGAGAGAGAAAGAAGGGAGAGACAGGGAGGGAGAGAGAGAGAGAGAGAGAGAGAGAGAGAGAGAGAGAGATTGCCAGCTTGTCATACCCCTGAACTTCTACACTTGGAGCTGCCAGGCATTCAGCACTGTCTAAACTTGTTGCACGCTAATGGAGATGTCCCTCATTAACACTTGAAAGATTATTCAGGTAATAACCATGTAATTATCATATATTTATCGTATTACTACTCACTAATACCTATTTATTTTATCTGAAGAATAAAACTTCTTAACCCATGCATGAAGATTGATTAACCTCAGTATTTATACCAGAAATCACTAGACGATGTAGATAAAGTGACTTGTCATTTATAATGCTGTTAGGAAGCATCACTCCTGTGTAATGAGATGGTGTAACAATACAAATGTTTTCAAGATTCAGTTGAATTCTTGTTGAAAATATGTGTTCAAAGGTGATTTCAGGGAAAAGCAGATCATCCGATTTTGCAGAGAGCCCCACAACTCCCATCCCCCACTCCCCACCCCCAACCCCCAGCTGCTCCGTTTACTGAGAGGATGAACCAAGAAGCTTAATTTTGATTATTGACTCTCAGAAAAATACAGAAAACGAGAGCTGCATGTATGGCAGCGACAGGGAGATCTATGATATTTCAGTACACATTTACATTTTATTTTTCAAAACTTTTTAAAAGATTTAAAAAACATCTTTCATGTAAAGGTTGAAAACCAATCTAATGGCTCTTCCTAAAATATTTACATTATGTGGAATTTTTGTACAGGTTACTCACTCATCTCATTTACTTTTTATTGAAAACAGAAATCACACAAAAACAAACCTGTCAGCAGGAACTGAGCTCTGATGAAAACCAGGGTGACTAATATAAACTGTGCATTAACAGGCTTAATGTTAGACCAGACAGGTGGAGCTACAGGGAATTTTCTAGTTTAACTAAAAATGTTCCATTTATTACTACAAAATATTTTCAGTGGAAAATCATTCCACACTAAACCTCAAATGTCCAAAATCTACCACAGCAGCGTCTCAACTGTCATTAGCAAGGAGGTCTAAAAGCTGTGACTCTAAAAGCAAGGAAAAATGTATTTGTCCCCTAAATTTGTCAAATGTGTATGTATATTTTAGTAATAAAAATACAGTAAAATGTATGAGTAATCACCAATCATTTTATTATTTAATGTTCATTCTCTCATTCCCTTTTTAGATAATACACATCCAATATCTCTGGGTGTATGTACAGTAATTTATGAGCATATTAGGTAATGTTTATTAGCAATTAACTGTTTTTTTTTATTAGCAGTAGAAACTGCAGTAGTTTTGTGGTGTTTAATTTTTAAATCTTCCACACACATATATATATATATATACACACACACTTTTATCTGTGTATGTATTAATTCATATGCATTTAATATTTAAAGACAGATCTTTAATGAACTTCTTTTATGTTCTCTCTCTCTATAGCTGTCTCTCTCTATTAAAGCCCTGTATTTTCATTACTGTAAATGAAATTTGTTCCTGAGTTTACCTGCTCATACCAAGGAAAATGACAACGCAAAGTACAGTCTGTAGAGAGGTAATAGCTGTATTTCACATTCTAGCACTGCAGGGTTTCAGTGTAAAATGTACAATACGGATATGGGTTTACCTTTATATTTCCTTTAAGGGCAATGTATTGAGCTGAGTTTAAAATTAAGTGTTTTGGGAGCATATTTTGGCATATTTGTACTTATATAAAATTATTTCAAATATTACATTAATAATTAAATCACAAACTTACATTAACAAGTAGCATTACATGTGAATTCGGAAGTTATTGTGATCTGTTTATTCTGCTTTGTCAGTGATAAAACCATTTATTTCTTAATTCTTATGGCTGCATGTACTGCCACGTCCTCAATGAATCTACAAAGACAGATCTAACCTATTCAGATTAAGAAGTAAATCAGTTCTTGCTAATGTTTAAAGGATTCATTCTGCATGCAGTGCTGTTTTTAGCCCATAACTATACTCTGAACAAGAACAATCTGATTTAATAAAGATAATGTTAACTGCACAGCAGTGGCTGGTGACTGATTTATAACCACTAAGTTAAGTGTCCCCTTAGGCTAGGGGGAAGTGGCTAGGGCCACCAGGAAGTCATGGGTTTGATTCCCAAGACTGTTAAGGTACCTTGAGCAAGGTACTGTCCTGGCTGAATGATTAAATTAGTTAAATACAGAGAAAGAAATTTGTGTTGTGCTGACGTCTGACAGAATGGTCACTTCACTAAAGTCACGTGTGAACACACAACAGCACAGTCAACAGTGTGAAATTCTTCCTCTGCATTTAACCCATTCACCAAGTGAAGCAGGGGGCTGCCACCAAGGAGGGGCGCCCGTGGAGCAGAGTGTGGAAACAGTACCTCAGTGATGACAAAAGCAGTGTTTGGATTTGAACCCACAACTTTCTGATTGCAGGAGCAACCCCCTAACCCAGGGCTGTCCAACTCCGGTCCTAGAGGGCCAGTTTCCAGGACAGTTTGATGGTTCTCCTCCTCAAACACATTCACTAAACCTGACAATTAACTGGAGAACCAGATGCTTCTGAGCAGGGAAATCACCAAAAGGTGCTGGACCACAACCCTCCAGGACTGGAGTTCCACACCCCTGCCCTAACCACTACGCCTGCCCCACTGACAGAGAGTCAAAGCTTAAACACACACACACACAGAATCAGCAGAAGGCAGTAATGTTTAAAAGCATTTTAATGACATCGCACATATTTAACAGAGGAGGGGGTAAGGTCTACAGGTGCAGTTTCATACATCTGAGTCAGGTGGGAGGTTACTATATGGCCCCCCCAGCAGCCCTGACCTCGCAAGATATCATTCCTATTATGTTGTTTTTGATTGTGCAGTAGATGTTTTTTTTTTTCATTACAATACATACAGTGACAGAGAAATGCACACTATGTATCAAATAGCGGGATATGTAGCAAAAAAAAACAAACAAAAAAAACAAAAGAAGAAAGAAAATAATTATAATGCGTAGTGCTATAGCCAACAAGCAAGCAACCACATTTTTTTCTTTTAGGGGTAACTTTACCTTTTTCCAGTAAATGCTTTGAGTTCCACTTTCCATTTAACATTGATGCTATAGAGTGTTTATAATACATCTAGTTTTCAATACTCTGTACTAGAATTATTTGAAACATATATTATGATGCAACTTAGGAGAAATGACGAAACAAACAAGGAAAGGAAGAAAATGTAAAAAAAAAAAAAAAAGGATTTATAGTCCTTTTACACTGTATATAAGCAACATTCTTACAGGTCAAAGGAATTCATTAAGACCCACCGTTTTTACTGAAGGACGCAAGACGAGCGAGGCCCCGAGCGAATGGTAATCTACCTTGAAATTTCTACAACTTTACAAGCCTGGAATTCTTAAAGGCAGGTTGAGCTGGGTGTAGCGACTAACTTGAAGCGCATGGAATTTTTGCGAAGGTTTTGTTTTGTCTGGAATTCTCTAGTCGGGTCCGCCCGCAGGTAGACTCACACCGTGGAAATGTTGTCGAAGCGCCGCCGTCTCGCTCCCCGGCAGCGAAGAGGGGGACGCGAGGGAGCCCCCTCCAGGACAGCCTCACAAAATTGAGGAAAGTGTTTTAAATATCCGCACCCTTCAACGAGACAATTACAAAAAAGAGTGATATTCATAATCAATAATTAAATCGCAGGTTTCAAATTCAATGACAATAAAAACAGAACAGCTTAAAAAAACACATCTGGTCCTCTGGAATTTCCCAAACTCGACTTGAAGGTGGAGCTCCCCGACACACAACACACCCTAGCTAAAAATCATTCATATTTTTTCTTTTTTTTTTTCCTTTAACGCAACTTTGGAACCCAATCAGAGGGACTTTAGGCACAGAGTGTGGTGTATTTGTTCTTGAGCTTGCATGCTGGAATATCACTCAAGGTGGACAGACACGAATGAGAAAAACGAAAAGCAAGGAAAGAAGAAGAAAAAAAAAGGAAGAAATCATGAAGGATGGGGGGGAAGGTGGGGAGGGAACGGAATGTTTCCGTTGCTATGGGAACAGGCCTCTACTGCTTCTTCTTGCTGAAAAGGCTGAAGCGTTTCTCTTTGTCTTTCTCCTTGTCTTTCTCCCGCTTGCCCGGGCTGGACTCGGTCGTGAGGGTGACGGTTGCCGGGAGCGTTTGGGCGCGGCTGGACACGGGAGTGCTCTGGTTACTGGGGGTGATCTCTGACTTGTCAGAGGACGAGGAGCCGGTGGTTGCATTCTGAATGGCCTGGATCCATGTGTTCATCTCCTCCTGCAGAAAGGTCAAGCATGGGTCAAGCAGAGCTAATAACAACAACAACAACAACAACAACGATAATAATAACAAGCTTCATTTATATCAAACCCAAGGACTCTTCACAGAGCATACAAACAATAAACTCACAACATCTACTACACAACAGGACAAGCCAGACAGGGAGTCATAGCACAAAGAGTGAATTAAGAGATGTGAATTAAAGCAAAACTGGAAATAAAAAGTAAAATAGACATTTTGGTCACACGTGAACACACCACAGCACACAGAATGGACAGTGTGAAATAGTTCTCTCTTTTTTTTTACCCATTCACTAAGTGAAGCAGTGGGCAGTCAACAACGGTGTCCTGGGAGTGGAGTTTGGGAACGGTACCTTGCTCAAGGGTACCTCAGTGGTGTTTAAGACAGTCCTGAGATTCAAACCAACTCCCTAAACACCAGGCCACCAGAAGTACCTCTAAGGTGTCTGGGCAAGGAGCTCCTTTATATGGCCGCAGAAACACTGAAGGCCTCCCACAGGTGACAGTGTGTTTTTGGGTATTGTAAATAAACCAGAGTCCGTTGCTCTTAACATGCAGGATGTGGTGCAGAGCTGTAGCAGATGTATATAAGAGGGAATGAGGGCATGAAGGGCTTTAAAAGTATATAGTTTTATACTAAATACAGGGAAAGATCCTTGTAGAACAGGAATGATGTGAAAGCAGTGAGATGTTTGGCTGCTGAGTTTTAAAAGTATTATAAACGAGCAAGTGTTCCAGTTGGGAGACCAAACAGAAGGGGAGTACAGTAACCTACACGTGAAGTAATAAAGACCAGACACTTTCAGGTGGCGTATTCTAAAAAACATATGAGCATGACTTGCGTTTCTGCCATGTAGAGTGATATAACTGTATGCATACACAGTGAGCTTGTGATACAGGCCATCCAAATCAAAATGCTGGTCATGTATTACCACAAACAGTACATCTTTTTTTAACATTTGACATTTTTGAGTGCAGATAGGGAGCATTCTGCCCACACAAACTGACGCACAAGCCAAAATGCACAGTTTAGGGGCAATGTCTGTGGAAAAAAAGCCAAATATATACAGATAAAAGTGAAGCAGAACAAAGAAGGATCACAAAGAAAGAGGAAATATTACTACATATATATTTTACAGAAGTTTGAGCGCCTCAAGGCAGTTCGTTTTGTGGCAATTTTCCTCTGCCTTTTAAGAACAGATGTATATTTGTGTTAGTGTCTTTAAAAGGCTAAGACAGACAGGACTTCCCATGGAGACCCAATGCTAATTTTTAAGAGTGTTTATATGTTACAACACAGGAGTAAAATATGGTTTTGTTTCATACAGGCCCTTTAAAATCAAGCCTATATTTACCACGGTCAGTTATTTGTAATAGTCATTAACAAACAAACCCAACAATATGGACATTAGTTATCATCTATAAGGCTTTCAAAATGTATATTGAAGTCATTCAACTAGCACTGTGGCTTCAGACAAATGTATTCAGTGAGGTGATGCTGCACTTTTTACTAAATCTTGTTCCTTCATTGGACACATGGGGGCACTTCAGAGAAATTCATTTGAACAAAAAGCGGCCTTTGCCGATAGTTAAGCAGGGTGACTTACATCGTCTTTGGCTTGGAAGAGATATTCGTTTCCATCTGTCACTCTGTAAAAAGAAAAGAAGAAAATATCAAGTCTCCACACAAAAACCAAGAAAACATTCCAAAGGTGGGCATGCGATCACCAGTGGCTTCGGCCTCCTCTCCTCACCTCAGTTTAAAAACGTGCTTTTTCTTCTTGTAGTCGACGGCGATCTCGCAGACGGCGTCCTTCAAGCTGACGGGGATCTCGTTGTGATATGGGATGCCCTGCCCAGCGTTCTTATTGTCTTTGTAGAAGCCCATCTCCTGGTTGTTGATAACACAGTACACGTTGTGCCAGGATCTGTGAGAAAAGGTGTAGTAAAGAACATGGAAGTCAGTGGAAACTGATTCAGGATTGATGTGTGACCGAAAGTCAGGCTTTGCACAGTGGAATAAGAACTCATTAAAAGTTATAGAGCCGTAAAAGCACGAACCTCCAGACTGAAGAACAGTTTCATACCAAGAGCTATAACCGAACTGAACTTGGTGAAACTGGGCCCTCTCACTGCACAGCATCAGCAAATTTGATTTGATTTGATTTGAATTGATTTGATTTGATTATGTTAATAATTACTTTAATGGCTAGGGACACTGTGCAAGGTTTTAAGTTTTATTTATTTATCTCCTCTCCTATGGGTGTGTGTGCATGTGTGTGAGTAAGAGGAATGACAATGTTTTTGTATACCCACAATGCATTGCAAATTTCGTTGCACAAGGTGAATTGAATTGAGGGAATAAGAAGCAAACCCCATGTTTTAAACCGTTCTCACGAATGAGACGTTTATAGCAACATGAATGCAACAATCATCTGTATAATAATAACAATAATGAGTAAATGACACCACAGTGCAGAGGGTTTTCGTTAGGCTGCTGTAATTACCAGATCATAATCAACTGCCTGATTAAAAATTCATTGTTATACTGAGAAATCAACGAATCGGCTTAGAGATTAGTTTCCTTTCGCGTAACTGTTTATCTCCTAATAAAAACGCATTAAGCCTTGTGATATCACGTCTAGCGTGATGACGATATCTAAGCCTAGTAGGGAATGAGGTTAATTGATATGAAATGATGTTGAACACTATTAGTGATCGATCGCTCTCTTCAGAGGCACACAAGGGACAAAACCTTTACTTGGACATGCACAATGCAAATTTATAGGCATGAACCCTTAGAACACGAGCAGAAGCACAACTAATAGTAAACTGTTGTCATACGGCCAAACAAGAGCGTATGCAAGTTCCCCCATTTGTGTTGATGCTGGAGGTGCCAGACGTCATGCTTAGCTTTGTTTGGTGTCCCTATGTCATGTAATAATAATAATAATAATAAACACCATTTTTAAAAATGGCGCCATATGCAAATGACCATAAAGAACAAAAATAAACACATTTCTTTTATTTTAGGTCTTCGAAACAACCAAAAACTTTCCGGACAGTTTCTGTCCACAAGTGGGTGGGGAAGACAGGCAGAAGGAGGGTAACTGTGCAGTACCTGTTTGAGGCCTTCTTGTTGTGGCCCTCCCACTCATGCTTGCGGTGAAGGAGGCCCTCCAGCTGGGAGGAGGGGGACTCCTGGCCTTTGGTCGGCAGCGTGGACGACTGACTGCCCTTGGTGCGCCGGCCTGAGGTTGGGGATGGGATGGGGCTTGGCTCTTTAGAGTTACGCTCAGGCACGCCGTTCACTATCTCTCCGTCCACTCCCTCCTGAAAGACAAAGAGGAAAAGAAAGTTAATGCGTTGTCCAAACAGATGTATTTCACTAAACTAAATCAACTTCGGAAATAAGGCATGACAATGCAATGGAATGATATCAGTCTATGTCAAACTGAGTTTTGTATGTAAGCTTCCCTTCTCTGCTCTGTGAAAACACCTCAGTTGTCAGTACTCATCAATTATACTAGATGTGTAACTAGTGTGTAATTATAGTGTGTCAATATAATTATGCAGCACGTCCAAATACTACATGTCAGACAGAGGTCACAAACGTCACATCTTTTCATGGCTGTATTCCTCAAGGATTTATTACTCAAGCAAACACTCTGTGCACCTTCACAAGTGGCTCCATACTCTATATGCTAAACTATGGTAAAGTAAGTTCGATTGTATAGTAACACCTCTACGATAAAGAAGTGTTGGACACTGATGACAGACAAGAGAGATACAGTATTTGGGTGTCCCTCATACCACAATGTTGTCAATTTTCTAAGTTAAAAATCCTCATGGCCTGTGCAATCAATCAATCAATCTATAAAAATGCTGAGCAACGATTAAATTTTTTAAAATCTCGATTAACTGCATGATTGTTATACGCAAAATTCAATACTGAATTCAAAAGTAGTGTATTGTGCACTTTTATGCTATATGAAGGATATTGCAATAACAATTGGTTTGCAAACGCTTTAAACTAATAAGGAGGTTTTTAACAGTAGTGTTCCCTTTAACACAGTTACAGTTCAATTTCTGCAAATCTCAACTTAATGTAATCAAATCAAATATAAAACCAAAGCTATTTGGCACTGCAGGGCATTCACACTCTATCTAGTTTGTTAAAGAAAAACAAGTAACCTTCACAGTCCAGAACAATTATAGTGGCTGCAACTCCATATTAAAGTCTATGTATCTGAATGTATTGTCATTAAAGTCTCCAGTGGCATTCCTTTATAGCTTTATAACCATTAGAACCCCCACCCCCGAGAAACAGCCGAGACATAAAGCGTTTTATTTGCCTGTTTCTCATCATTAACAGTGTTATAAACTGACTGTATAAACTGAATAAGCTTCAAGATAACATTTTTCGACAAGGCAGCATGAATCAATACACTGCTTATAAGTAAATATAAATCTGTTTTCTTTTTTTCTGAACAGGTACCAGCAGAGACATTTTTCTTTTATCAGGGAGCAGCAAAAACAATCAGTTGTGAGTGTCCCTGTTAATGTGAGGTGAAGCGGTCGAGCACAGAAAAACAAACGTTCATATAAGAGTAAGAAATAAGAGTAATAAAAAGAAACAGCGTTAACGTGCGTTAAATAATAGTCAGCGTTTGTTACATTATACATTAATATGATAACACATTAGCCTGCCCAGTACTAATATCTATCTATCTATCTATCTATCTATCTATCTATCTATCTATCTATCTATCTATCTATCTATCTATCTATCTATACATATATATATAGACATACATATACACACATATATATAGACATACACACATATGGTGCCTAGTTTATAGTTATTTCCTAATGTGCCTGTATATTGAATATTAACGTTAAAGTCAGTTATTTAAATGAGGGCAACCCAGGGCCATTTCAGTGTGTTCAGAATATAAGATCAGTTACTAACCCGAGGGGATTCCTGGTCTGATGGCAGTCCGTTCTGGGCAATCTGCTCTCCTTCTCTGTTTAGAGAACATGAGAACAACCGTACGTTTCAATAAAAGCTACATGCACTTTAAAAGACTACTCACAACATCTAATAAGTAAAAAGTCAAACTGAAAGTTCCCACAGCTCACTGCCTTCATTAAAGCATTTCATTCCACACAGGTATAGATAAGCTTTTTATAGGGCGTTAGTGTAACTATTTTCAGAAAGAGATGTTAGTTTGAGCGGGTATCGTTACCTCTGTTGTTCCTGGATCTTGTCCGGTTCAGGTGTGGGTGGTTTTCTCCTTCTCTCCTCTTCCTCTTGCTGTCTTCTCACTTCCAATAACTCCAACTGAGCAAAGAGGAAGGACAGACCAGCCAATCAGGGGTGTTTTCATGACAAACACATATATATATAGTAGATAGTTCATACTTTTAGTGGGGGATTTCCTCTTTCTTTCGTCGTTTGAATCGTATTTCTTTTATATTACATGTAATAATTTCTAGCAATAACGGGAAACATGTATAACATGATGATTCAGTCAGGCACAGAAAACGCAAAGAAAGGTTTAGGTTTAGGTAGGTCATGGTTTAGGTCTCAGTTGTGTCAACAGAAGTTCGAATGTAAGGTTAATGGCTGAACAACAGCTCAAAAAACACATATTTTAAATACATACTGATTTTACTGATCTTACTCCCAGAGGTCAGCACAGACATGCTCATCTTTCTCCCTCACTTCTGTTTTCTACAAGCATCTTTATTTAGTGCACACATCTGAGTAGTGTCAGGACCCGCGTACATGGATTTGAACATTTTCTCTGTATTTGGCCTTAAGTTCACAAGAATTCCAGTTCAGTGAAAGCAGCTGTTAAGACACTGCAGGTGAAAAAGGTGTATTTATCATCACTTGTAGATATGCAAATGAGGTATTATGTATACATTTGCTTATTTTTAAAACCATCAAACAGCACCCCACATACATGTACATAAATGTAAAAAATCCTCTGTAAAATCCTTCAGAACAGTCAACAACTGGCTTGTAAAGTTTCAGGAATGTAAGTCTTCTATAAGCTGAGGTATTCTCATTCTCAGAACTGAAAGAAATTTCGATACTCTCGTTAGATGTTACAGGACATAAGCTATTCAGTGATTTATGACACATGAGTGCCAAATATAGACAGAGCTAAGCCCCTCAGTGCTTTTTCCCTCTTTTCTCCCCAGTTTAGGCTCAGGACTCCCCAATCAACAGCCACAGGCTCTCTCACCGTTGTCAGCCTCTCCAGTGCAGAGAAGCGCTCCTCCCAGGTAGCGGCTGACTTCTCGAACGCCTCGTGTCTCTTAATCAGTTTCTCCACATCATCCACGCTCTGGCCCACTTCTCTGCTGGACAGGTACGGCTCCTGACCCAGCAGCCACGCCTCCGCCACCCCCGCGTCCCGCGAGAACTGGTGCACTTCCAAAACTGCAGGGGTACATCACACACACACACACACACACACACACACACACACACACACACACACACACACACACACACACACACACAC
>JBBPDE010000038.1:1628618-1647173 GCA_037974605.1 Nannopetersius ansorgii | reverse complement strand
AATAATAATAATAATAATAATAATAATAATAATAATAATAATAATAATAACAATAATACATTTAATTTCTAAGACACTTTTCAAAATACCCAAAGACGCTGTACAATTTTGAAAAGACAAAGAAAATGGAGCATTTTTTGTCTACTCAAACCTAGCGCCACATAATTAATAGGGACCCTCAGTTACTTTGTGGCAATAGGTAATTAGTCATTTGTATTACTTCTATCAATGTCATGATTGGTTGTTTGTGTCAAGCTTCTCTGCATGATGCAGCTAAAGAGCCAGCCAGTCCGGAGCGAGGGTGTGCGGTCACCCATCTCCTTTCCTAGGTGTGTCTGTGTGAGTTTATTACAGCATGTGTGGGACGAAGGGAACAGGGACTCGCCAGCCCAGCCTAGGTCTGACTGCCTCCTGCCAGCTGCTTCTAGTGGCAGTTGGAATGCTGACTGAAGTCCGGAGGGAGGCTCTGCTAGGCTAAGGCTTCCCAGTGGCATGCAGGGTAGACAGCGAAAGTCTGCTCTCTCTTTGTGTCGCCCCTCTGTCTCTACAGGCCGAAGTCAGTGAGAAGACTCTCACTTCAAACGGGTCCACGGGAAGTGACTCAACTTTACTTGCCACCATTGACTAAAAGTATCTAGAGCGATTCGGGCAGCTGCCGAGTGCACTCCCCCCTCAAGCCTTACTGGGAGTGGACAGACTTCTGTGATCTGGAACCTGCACTTGTGTTGTGAAGGACTTTGGAGCTCATTCTGGGTTTAAGTTCATTAAAGCTTGTTTTTTTTCTGAAGTCTATCCTGCAGTTGTTTCCTCCTTACACAACATGACATTGGGTTCAGTTTATTTTCATGATTAGTGGTTGTGAACTGGGACAAAACGAGGAAAGGCACAGTAGTCATGTCCCTGCTACCCCACAGAGACTCTCCCGACAGTCCATAATGAAAAAAATCCAACTAAATGTCTATTTAAAACAAAAATACAACACCCTGGTCCGACCTGGCACGTTTCCTTCTTGACATTTGCAGGGCAGGAGGAACCCGCCTGTAACCATCATGGACAGATTGTACTGATATCATAGGCCTTACTGATGAACATGTTTATCTATGCAGACTCAGCTCAGAGTAACTGATAGGGTGGCAGGAAGGAATACGAAAGCCACGCAGGTAATCTAATACTCTTAACAGCACAAGCCGACTGGTGCACAAATGTCTAAATTAGTGTGGTCTAAAAGTACAACCCAAGAGCCTCCTGTTCCACTCCTTATCTGAG
The DNA here is from genome assembly GCA_037974605.1 of Nannopetersius ansorgii. Lineage (NCBI taxonomy): Eukaryota > Metazoa > Chordata > Actinopteri > Characiformes > Alestidae > Nannopetersius > Nannopetersius ansorgii. The sequence continues at coordinate 1,645,907 of JBBPDE010000038.1, read as the reverse complement.
GGAAATGTTCCAATAGAGACAGAAATGGTTGTGTTCTCTTGAGATGTATTAAAGGGCCTATATATACCACAGAGTCTACGCTGCAGATCGTCTTGTTTTTGTTATACTAAGGTCAAAAATTTACAAACCTTTTCACACATTCACCCATTCAGCCTTCAGTGGTTCAGCCCTCTTCTTCATACTGAAGTTATAAGAAGTGTTTTAGCTCAGATTTTGTATAATATGGAACAGCCAATCAGAGTCCAAAGACATATATCCGTCTTAAAGGCCTGATAAAAACAGCCTGATTAATTCTACGAGGTTGTAAAAAGGTTATGTAAAAATGAATTATGACTGCATTTGACACATAAACAGACACACATGACAAACTTGGTTTGAGCCCTTTAAGACTAGTCCTGGCCTGCATTGACTGAACTGATATTATGTACATTATGCGTAATAACATACTCCTAACCACCATAGCTACCATTTGGGTTATTGGTGATACACTTAACTGTAAGTTATACATCTATAGTATTTATATCCTCACATTGTGTATTTCAAAATGAGTTTTTATTGCATTTGTTTAGACTTTAAATTTTATTGTGCTCTTTTCTTTGTGTCTACATAGTCATAGCACAAGCCATTTCCTCCAGGATCAATTAAGTTTCTGATTCTGAAAGTAGTCCAAATATAGTATAAGACTATATTCCAGTTGTGTACAGGAAACTGTAAAGTTTACAGACTCTGTACAGTTCACCTCTGTACTGTTTTATAGAATGGGAGCCCCTAGTTAAATAACATGTTTTCTTGTTTTTTTGGTAAAAATGAGTACAAATGCTTCTACACAATTGAATGCACAGTTGCTGTTTACTTGTTGCATTTGACGAGCTTGAAAAAAAAAACTAACATATTGTTGCACATTATATATTTTCTGTTAAATAAGTAGTAACTATGTCTTAAAATTTGCATTAAATGTCATAATTCAGTACATTCCCTTTAAAGGCAACATCAACAAAACATTTTTGCATAAGACTACATATGTTTATACAAGAGTTCAAAATATTAATAGAAAACAGTACCACTTTCACCATATTCCTTCTTTATATGTCATTTTGATTGAACAAGCATGTTTGTACCGATTCTATCTTTTAATTTGATCCAATCTTAAGTTTGAGAATCCATAATAGTTGAATTAAAAGTTGCCAAGCAGGATCAGACAACACTTCAAGTATTAGTCCTTCACGTTTAATGTCCTGAGAGACCCGAGGTAGTGAAATATAGCGTCTTTTCTACCACTCCCTTTGTGCAAGAATTGATAAGTCCCCCAATGGTCTTTGAACTTCTGCTGTTGAGCCACCTCTCTGGACAAAGTTTGAATACACAGTCACACACGTTTCAACAGCAGGTATGTTTTTAACCCTTTCTTCTAATGTTTATTTGCTTATTTATCAGTAGACTCTTTAGGTAAGTGACATCTCAGGTCATGATTGTGTTTAGTTAAGAAGAACTGTAAAGGAAACAGCTGTGGTGTTACGCGCTAACACAGGCACCGCTGAGAGAACGTGACGGTAGCATTGGTTACACTCACAACATTCTCAGAGACTGGGGTAAAATTAGATGGGCTTGGGTAAACCTCAAAGAGAACAGAGGACAGGATTTAGGAATACAATTGGAATTAAATGAACGAGCAAAAGAGTTTCTTCTACAGGTTTTTCAGCTCATTAGTCCATGGAACAGTTGCTCTGATAGGCACGCTAATCTTTATCAGTCCTGTTAATAATTTCCCACTCTGCCAATAAAAACAAATCAGATCGCAATGAAATTAATCCATCCCATTAGGAACACTGTCATCTTAAAAGTAAATGCAAAACTGCTTGAGATGGGCTTCAAGCTAAATGTGTGATACATACTCAGGGTTCTCTATAGCAGGGGTCTGCTTTCCATCCCAAGGCCCCTCTGCGTGTAACTGGGAAGTCTAGCAGCCTACAGGGAAACAAAGAAAATGTGCTGAAAACCTTTGCCTTCATTGTGCTGATACTAAAATCATGAGGGGCTAAACAGAAAATTGAAAAATACAGTCAATTTACAGAATAAAAAATGCTAGCTTTCATTGCACACTTGGATTGTAGTGTCATGGATACACGTGTACTCATTCATGCATTTTTGCTGAAAGTACATCAGTGGCGACAGGGTGTATAGTGCTGTGATGTCTCTTTAATTTTAGTGTTAAAGCTCCTGATTTGTGGGAGCTACACTCCACACACTGGGCTTTAGTATTAGTGTCATAACATTTACACACCTCCACACACGCCCAGATAAATACATATTTCAATTTCTGTGTTTTTTTTTTTTTTCTTTCCATTTTTGGCAGCTACCTGTCAGCCTCTCCAGCCTGTGGAGTTATCTCAAACTGATGATGTTTAATTAGCCTATTTAATGTAATTATTTGTGTGATTTAAAATGTTTTCCCTTGATTTTATGACCCAATTACATTTATTTTATAAGTGCTTTTACAGCCCCACTATATCTCCTGACTATAGGCCCACGGACCACTTTATGCTCCACTTGTGGTCTAGCTGTTGAGAAACCCTGCTATAAAATGCTTAAAAAGGTTCTTCTCAGTAGCACACAGTGGCCCATAAGAAAATGTAATCAGTCTGCCAAATTTTTATGACTGCCTAATTTTTATGGCAGCTTTTCAACCACTGGATGTCAAACTGAGAGGCTCAGCATGTTTAGCTACAGGTGTGTTTAGTCTCCAACTGATGGCGTAGATTGTTTGGCTTCAAAGTTTCATTTGATAAGACCCCTGATCAGACAACACCGAGTGGGAGCTTCTTTTTTCAGGTCCTGTGCATGTCTAGTCTAGCACTAAGCACTCGTAGCTTCAGTTGCTGAACTGGCTTTTTTGGTGTGACAGGCAGTAATTGCCAAATTTGATGTCCTAGACTTGGTGTCTTCTGGCAGACACTGTATTTAATTTTATATGCACAATGGAAAAGTTTAAAAAATCATTTCATGCATTGACTTTCACAGAAATTACAAACATAATATTGTTTTTGGCAATAATTATCCGAAAAAATATTTCCACCAACATCATGTCTGACATTTGTGTGACATACTGGAAATACAAACTGGAATACAAAATATAAAATGCGTCACATGTCTTTTTTTGTGTGTATATATGCAACATACGACCATAAAGCCATATTGCGTTCAGATGTGCAGAAGAGTGATCTCTCTAAAGGATATGCACTTTTCTCTTAGAAATTCAATACTAATCCTTTGATCAGGACTGCCTTAAGTTTAGAACGATTTTTCTTTAAAGAACCATATACAAACAAAAATAACCCTTAAACCAGACAAAGAAACATTTAAGCATTCATATCGTTCTTTCGAGATTCAACATCCTACAGCATTTACCAAAGAACCCTTGAGGGAGTGCTTTCTTTAGGCTGTACTGAACTAAAGAAGAACATCAGGACATGTTGCTGTCAGACAACATACCGTGACTTCACAGACTGACGTTTTTTTATGACAGAAAGAGCATGTACACACACGCAGAAAGATGCAAAGACAGCGGGGTTTTGAAAATATTACACAATAATGAAACTGCCGAGCCAGCTGCCTCGACTTCTGCCAGAGAGCAGAATGTGCAGCCTCAGACAGAACGCACGAGCCTAAAAAACACGGTGTGGGCTGGTGGTCAAAACATATGACAGCAGCGAAAACAGAAATGGAACTGAGCACAAATCAAACTTCGTAGCTGCTTAACGCATAAAGGTAAGGCTGGTCGGTTTTGTGTGCAATTCTCTACAGTTCAGGCGGTGGGTCGGGCTTCCTGCACTAAGAAAGGGGTCTTCTCTCCTTAAGAAGAATATCAGAACAGAGAGAGCGTGGTAAAAGTACCAGGTTGTAAACAATGTAGTTGTTTGTGCTGCCTCACGCCTGAGGAATCTCATTTGAAAGTGTAGGGAAGGAGAAGAACAGTGGCTGATCTGAACTGGTTGTATTATTTGCACTTACAACGAACATAATTTGGCTTGAATAAAACAAAAAAAAACATGCTAATTGCTGAACATGTTGAACCAGTGAAGCAGATCCGTAAATGAGTTTAGCACAGGTTGAGTGGTGACATATTGAGTGGAAGTTAGGGAACTGAATTTGGTCCTATCAATTTTATCACTTAAGACGTTTTATAGCATGAGAAAGAAGTGCTTTGGGATCTTACCCAACTTCTGGGACAAAAAGCCCACTACCTAAGGTAAGGGACGTCCCATGAAACTCCAGAATTAATCAGATCATTGCGATTTAGTAAAATTGTTCCCAAGTTACCCTGTATGTAAAGTGAAGCCAAGACACACTGTGAGCAGCACCCATTCACCAAGCGAAGCAGCAGGTAGCCAGGAACTCAGCACCCAGGGAGCAGATTGTGGGGACCGTAGCTTGTTCAAGGGCGCCTCAGTGGTGCCACTAGCAGCCTTGGGATTCGAACCCAAGACTTTCTGATCACAGGGTGAACGCCCCACTAGGCCAGCAGCTGCCGCAGTGTCTGAAAATTTTGGTTAACGGGGACTTTTGTCAAAAGTCAAAGGACTTTGGAGGAAATGAAAAAATAAATACAAGGTTTTTGTAGATGTGGAGCTTAGCATTGCCAAAAGAAGAGCTCCAGGCAGGCACTTGAACACCTTAAGACCCATTGCCTTCCAAGCATGCCTTACTAAGTAACTAAGCTGTTAGAAAAGTGACTCCTTTTTTGTGTGGTCTGGAAATGGTTTGGCTGACAGATGTAAGAAAACACTGAGGAATTTACTGGCACTAAGTGAAAAACAAAAGGATGAGCAATTAGTCTCTTGTTGCCCGCCTTATCTAAGGAATTCACATTTCCTAGGCTTAACTTAAACCTCTGAACTGTATTTACCTTAAAGAACTGGGGCTGAGTGATAAATCCCGTTACACTTCCCAGAATGATAGAGATAAAGTCACTGAGCTACACTGACTTTCTGACCACCAAGGCTGTCTGAGCTGAGCCATGGGCCTAAAGCTAATAGCTTGATGAGGAATGTCCAGCTTATGTGAGAGGGGCTATAAGTAAACGGTTTTTGACACCACAAGTTCAGATCGTTTCTTGAAGCGTTAAATGCAATGTTTGATTTTCATATTTCTAATCTTCAAATTAAAGCCTAAGGTGTAGTTTGTTAATAAAATATTTATTAAATTTGAGTTTTGAGATGCCTTAGAAGAACCAGTTTTGCTTTTTGGATGGAAAGTACTTTACAGAACCGCTTTGTGCAAGTGTGAAGGACCTTTTTAAAGCTGAATTTAAAGGTAGGGAAAAAACTTGAATTAGTTAAATCTTTAAATAATTAAGACAGAACCTTTAAAATGTCTTTAAAATGTTCTTTGACCTTATGAAAATATCGGAAACTTTTTTTTAACTTACCGTTGTTACAACTTTGGTTTATGTACACAAGCTGACCTTCGGTGAAGATTATGATGAGTTTACTGTAGTTTTACCCTTTTTTATTAACCTGAGAAGATCATTCACCCTTTATCTGCAATTGATACCTTGCTTTGGCCATTACTAGCCTTTTGGCCTTGCAATTCACAATAATAGTATTGATTAGCTTTAATCACAAAGATCCAGGGTGAAAAAGAGAGAAATAGAGACGTTCCCATAAACCACAATGACTTCTTCAGATGTTTCTGAACAATGGACAGGAGACAGTTCGAGGAGGGTGTCTGGGCAGACTTCCTCCAGAGCTGTGCTCTCTGTCTTAGCACCGAATAAACATGGAAAAGTATCAGGTCATCTCCGTGAGTGACAGCTTCTGCAGGATGTAGGTTTAATTCTTATCACTCTCTGAGGGTGCCGCACGCCTTGCCCTTTCTTAAGGTAACAAACACTGTGCCTGAATATTTCCAGTTGTTTTTTTACCTGCCTTTCCTAATCTCAGGTCTAAAGTCCTCAGAATCCTGGTATTTCATTTGCTCTTTGTGTGTGGTCAGATGCAAAGTGGTGTCTTTGGTGATCTTCACATATTATAATACAACTGTGCACGAATTTCTTATACAAGTAAATAGGTATTGTGCACTGTTTTGTTTTCAATCATTCATAACCTTTATTTTACCAAGCAAGGAATTAAGAACAGATTCTTATTTACAATGACAGAGCCATTATCTATCTATCTATCTATCTATCTATCTATCTATCTATCTATCTATCTATCTATCTATCTATCTATCTATCTATATCTATGTATATATATAGATATAGATAGATAGATAGATATTTAGATAGATAGATAGATAGATAGATAGATAGATAGATAGATAGATAGATAGATAGATACATAAATAGATAGATAGCATTACAACAATAATTGTACCATATCAAAATAATTATGCAAAATTGAAACATTTTAAAGGTATAAATCATGCTTTTGAAAACCATAAGAGAGCTGAAGTTGCAGGAAAGTGCCATTTGAGTGTGTTTCCTATAGACAGTGTGTATTTCTACTTTCCAAATTCGGACCTTGCCTTCATTATATGGTTCTATAACACTAGGAGGGGGAGAATTCGGGAGAACTTGGGCTGAAGATCTGTGTGGTTTTTGGAAATAGAGGAGATGCGGAGGTGGTGTGGTGCTTAAACTTCACAGGAAGTGCGAAGTAGAGGTGAAAATGTACAGGATGTTAGACTGTTTTTGCACGATACTATATGTGATACTAAACATGTCGGCAGGGGCTGCAAAAAGACGTTTTTAGTAAATAAGCTAAAACAATTAAAGTTTTTGAGGTTAAATTGGTAATTACATATTTTCACTGTCAGAGCAACCCTTTCCCGGACCTCTGGAAGATAAAGATTAAAAAAGTGAAGGAAAAAAGTGCATATAGTGTAAAGAACAGCTGGCAAAATCCAAACAAAATGGAGTTACAAGGTTTTAATGTAACAGTTATAATCATTATCTTATATGGGTGCAGTGGAAAAATGAGGGGAAATGACAGCCCCTCAATTGCCACAGCAATAATAAAGGATATAATTTCCACTACATACATAAATTGTATGAATGTAATTGCGAAGAGGACTATTTAAAGTTACCACAATCAGGAGTAGCCAGCCAATCACATTTGAATGGCCAAAGACAGGATGCCAGATTGCCTGTATGAGTTCTAACTTGACTTTGGCCCTAAATGAGAGTTCTTAACCTAAATAAACAATTATGAAAAGAATTCAGTTAAAAATAATCTCTAGCGATGATTGATTTCTATTGATTTCTAGTGACGACTGATTTCAATAGATTTTTGGTGCCAGTTGATTTTCTAGAGTTGTTCAGCCTAACAGCTGATGACATCTGATGACATCTTGGAAAAGTGGACAATTTCGTATATTTGATCAATTCTTCCACTCACGCTACTCACTAACCTTAGGGTCTTAACTTTAGCAAAAAGAAATGGAAAATCTAGTTGAACCTTTGACCTTAATGATTCATTCACACATCAAATCCGTTCAGTAAGAACATGCATCTAAAAGAATAACCATTTCCTCTTTTTTATTGTAAGACAGGAAATGGCCAAAGTGCTTCTGTGTTGTCATTGATTAAGAGCTGATTGATCTTGAAAGCAGATCAAAGTTACTTGTAAAAGAGCCCTTTTATTTAAAATAAGTCAGTGGTGTTTAGGGAGCCACTTTTGGAAGTTTCCAGTGGATGATTCTTTATAAAAAATGAGATGTGAGTGTAAAGAACTGCATTTAAAGTGTAAGGAACCTCCACTTCTCCACTAATAGTCCAAAGCTCTACTTTCTACATTCTAGAAGTGGCCATGCTGTATTTTTTCATCACAACTGTCAAAAATAAAAATCTGGAGGAAAAATAGTTACAGAGTATATTCTCCTTTTGTTTTAAATGCAGATGTGCCTCTGAGGGGCTTACTAGATCAAATCAGGGTAAACAGGGCAATCACGAAAGACCATCAGGTATTATGTAGAGGAGATAAGCTTGTCTCTACATGAAGGGATGGGGTGATCAAATCCAGCCTTTAGCTTTCAAACACAAATATAAACACACTCACCTAAAGACTTCTCAGAATGGCCTATTGGACTGTTATTCACACTGAAAGGACTCCAAAGGCTACTGGAGTCATGGTTGTGTTGTTTTTCACAAAGAGCATTGAGGAAATCAAACAATAAGAACATGATGTTTCATGTTTAAAGGAATAGTTAAGGCAATAATGCTAATGTTGCTAACAACAAATGGAAGTCATTAGTCACTGAATAGCATTACTAAAATAATATAACCTGGTGACAAATAGCTTCCATTGACTGTTATCAACATTAGCATTAGCAACATCTGCAACCCAAGCTTTATTTGACTCCAGCTCCGTTTTAGCCACTTTTTTTTTGAGTTCTTGGTTAATCTTTGGGTTTAATTTTACTTAGTTCTGATGCTTTGGCTATTGGACTGCTTTGCTATGTGTACACACCTCTGACTTTTGAGCTTCAACATTGTTTTTGAGAAAAACCTCAAAAGAAACCCAAAGCCATTTTTTTAAAGAGCGCACTCTGCATGATATGGAGGTGGTAGCTCATGCGGGGCTCGTAGTGATGCTAGCTGTTGGTGAAGAAGGTGCACCCACTGAGATAGAGCATGTTTCCATTATCAGCCTGAGAAATGTGCACCCCCTACCCAACACACAAGACAAGCTGGGAGGAGCCAGAGGTTGGGTTCTTTAGCTCACAGACTGTAGACTAAAACACAGGCATAACTATAAATTGTGACTAGCTCACCCACTGAGACTAATGAGAGCATGATCTAGGGGAGCACGTGGATATACAGCCTCTGTGTGTCCAGTTTGTTGATCGTGAGTATTTTCTTATACATCTTCTGCACTGGAAGTGTTTCATTTATTAACTTTATTGAAAGATCTACATTTCAGGATATTTTATAATATAAATACGTACAGTGCATAAGGAACCAAAACTTCTTATTTCAGCAAAGTTCAACTTTTTGGTGAACTTTGCTCAATGTAATAACACAGGTCAACAAAAAATCATTTGTAATAATAAAAAAAACATTTTTCTAAACCAGATTTTCATGCTGATTTCAGATCTGCTTTCAGATTTTTTCAGTCACATCAACTTTTTGAATTATGAGTAATATTTGATTTGCAATAGACTTGCAGGGCAGCAACCAAGTAATTGTTTAACTGTCAAGTAATATTGTCAGTGTGAAGTCAGATAGATGCACACTGTGGCATAGATATAATGATCAGTGTCAGTCAGCTACCACTGTTTCTTCAAAAACACTCAGCATATGATCATTATACCAACTATCATGCAGTATAGAACTAGCTTAATCACAAACACTGTACCTGCAGGAAAAACTAAACACATATTTAAAATCAGCATGAAAAACACTTCAAAACCCACATGAACTTATGTCTGATGATTTTGACCTGTTGACCTGTGTAATCGCTGATGTTCATGTTTTGTATAAAAATGTAACGATCAAGCCGGGAAAACCCCTGTCCCGCATGATGTCTGCTTTTCTTTCATTTCCGTTAAAGGCAACCTGATCTTTACATTAGTTTACATTTGTTGTTGTGTATTTAACAGAATCTTATGAACTCAAAACCTATTATTTATTTCTGCATATTTATCTGGTTATGGTGTTATTAAAGTCATTCAATTAGGTGAAAATGGTTTGGTGTGAAAAAATGTCTGAAATGGTGTTAAAAATAGTCTGAGACATTGTTTTATAAAGGTTTTGGTGTAAAATGTAAAAAAACCAAAAATGTTTGTACATCTTTGGTCAATTTACATGTTAAAGTTGTGTTCATATTAAGGAAAATAATACCCTTTGTCTACATAAAACACATTTATTTTATACGTTGTTCTGCACTAATCCTATTTATTTGCTTTGTTTAACATGCAGGTCAAAACATGTCATGTGACCAGGGGCACACAAACATTTGAATTTGACTGTATATTCATGGTGGAGAAGGAACTGGTGGCCTAGTGGTTAGGGTGCTTGCCCTGCAATCAAAAAGTCGTGGGGTTGATTCCCAAGGCAGCTAGTGGCATCCTTGAGGTTCCCTCGAGCAATATTCCCTCCCCAGGCGCTGTGTTCCTGGCTGCCCACTGCGTCACTTGGTGAATAGGTTAAACACAGAGGAAGAATTTTGTTAACACTGTGCTGTGGTGTGTTCATGTATGACAGAATTTTAACAGAAGTTGTTTTTTTTTTCAGAATTACCATTAATTGAAAAAAAAAAAGCCAGCAAGAATCTACACGAGTTTTTTTTACACCAAGCCATTCTGAATGACTATTTTCATCTCAGTGGCTGAATTATGCAGAAATGTAAAAAAATCAGGTGGACTTCACCTATTAGACGACCCTGGGACTGTAGAGTCACACTGATTCACCAATGATGTGGTATGTGCATACAATCTTGATTATTTTGTCTGTTTTTGTTCTGTAATAGTCAGGATTCAGTAAGTGTTGAGAAGAGCCACCACCATCCCCCAAAATGCCCACAGAGGAACCACAAGACAAGTTAGTATTGTTATTGTGTTTTACCTAGCAAACTAGCTGGGCTGTAAAGAAGAGACTCAAGTTGATTAAGATGTTACTTCCTTAAAGTGTATGATGTCTGTTTTGACCAGATACAAGGCCGTGTGGCTGATTTTCTTCATGCTGGGATTAGGAACTTTACTGCCATGGAATTTTTTCATGACTGCCACACAGGTACTTGGTCGGCCTTTTTAGACCTGCTGTTTTCACTGGAGATATTCCAAATTTTGTCATACACTATATGGACAAAAGTATTGGGACACACCAGTAAATTATTGAATTCAGGTGACCGCTGACTTCCAGTGAAGGGCAATATAATGCTTCAGCAGACCAGGACATTTTGGACACCCCTACACTTTCAATTTTGTGGACACAGTTTGGGGAAGAACCTTTTCTATTCCAGCATGACTGGGTTCCAGCGCACAAAGTAAACTCCATAAAGACATTGTTGGATGAGTTCAGTGTGGAAGAACTTGACTGGAGATTGCGAGCCAGGCCTTCTCGTCCAACAGCAATGTCTGACCTCATTAATGCTTTACTTGAATGGACACAAATTCCCACAGAAACTCTAAATTCTTGTGGAAAGCCTTACAAGAAGAGAGGAAGCTATTATAGCTTCAAAGGGTGACCAACTCCATATTAAAGTCATGTTGTATTTGAATGCAATGTCAAGTCCCTGTTGCTGTAATGGTCAGGCCTCCCAATACTTTTGTCCATTTAGTGTAAACTGAAGCATTTTTGCTATGCCTCCCACTGTGATTTCAGTTTAATCTCTCTCTGCATGTCTACAGTATTTCACCAGCCGCCTGGCAGATAACACTACCGTTGAGGCACTAGAGGATGGCCGGAGTGTCCTACAAGCCAAGTTCAATAACGTGATGACACTGTGTGCCATGGTTCCGCTGTTAGTCTTCACCTGTCTCAACTCTGTCCTGCACCAGAGGTCTGTTCGAGCAGCTACTTGTTCGTCTAAAACAAAACATTTGCTGGTTTATAAGACTGAAGAATTTCTAGAAGGATGAAGGCTGAAGAATGATGCAGTGTCAGTGTCAACATCTCATTTAAGCTAATGGCACTTTTTTTTAAACTCTTTACTAGCAACATCACAGGAACCCAAATACAAAGAGTGAAATGTCAAAGGCTACAACTATTGGTTAACAATGTTAGGGGTGGCGGTAGCTCAGTGGGTAGGATACTTACCTCCAGACCAAGAGGTCACAGGTTCGAATCCTACCTACAGCACCACCACTGGGTCCCTGAGCAAGACCCTTAACCCCGAGTTGCTCCAGGGAGAGACTGCCCCCTGTAGGTAGGGAATGGAAGTCGCTTTGGATAAAAAGCATCTGGTAAATGCCGTAAATGTAACAATGTGAACAAGACTTGGTCAGTGCCCAGACACTTTTAAATTAGATACGTTTATTTTCAGACATGTAGCTAGCTCAGAGTAGAGAGTGAAGTTTCCTGCAGCAAGTTTCCATTTCCTGAAAGGGCTGCATGCTGACCTTAAGGTGAACTTTCATTCTCACAATTTATAACACTTTATAACGTTTCCTTACAGAAATAGGTACCTGGATCTTAAATCCTATCCAGGACCCTAACCCTAAACCCTACCCTAACCAAGCTCCTAAAATGGGGTTCTAGTCCATTTACATCCCTAAAGCCGACCCACAAAATAATTTTAATTTAAACAATGCATTACAAAACACAGACCCCTTCATTTTACCTTAAACCCTGATCTTAAAATTAAGGCATTAATTCAGGAGGTTCTATTATTTATGGAGCACATTTGAAAACCATTACTCCAGACAACACTGATTCACTGCTCGAAAGCTGAATGCTAGTGACCTTTATATCCTTCTAGCTAATGCCTGGCATTGGGTGTGGTGACCTGAGGCTCATGTTTAGCTGGCCCAGGTGGTCCCATTCTGTTGTCTTCTCCCTAACCTGTGGCCTTACTCTCTCAACAGAATCCCCCAGAAGCTAAGGATCATGGGTAGCTTGGCTGCCATCTTGTTGGTATTCTTGGTGACTGCTATCCTGGTCAAAGTGTCTATAGAGCCCTTGCCCTTTTTTGGTATCACCATGATAAAAATCATCACTATAAATGGTGAGTAGTGCTTCGCACAAGGAATCGAGTGACAATAAATTTAACCATGTACATTTTGATCCTGCTCCATTCACATACGTGTGTGTGTGTGTGTGTGTGTGTTGTTCTCGTCCAGCTTTTGGAGCTGTGCTGCAGGGGAGTCTCTTTGGCATGGCTGGTACATTACCTGCTTCTTACACTACACCGATCATGAGTGGCCAGGGGCTGGCCGGCACCTTCGCTGCCTTCTCCATGATCTGTGCCATCGCAAGTAAGATTGCATGAAAATAAGAAAACCACTCTATGTGTGTCTGTGTGTGTGTGTGTGTGTGTGTGTGTGGGAGGGGGGCGTGTCTTATTCATTTGATTCCACATATTTAATTTTATTTATCATGGTATTTTTAAACAGACTGGTGGTGATAGGGAGGTTTAGCATGCTAAATATTATCCAACAGGGGGAGCTATTGCCACTTAAGTAAGCATCAATAATTGAAGGAACTGGCATAAACCTTATTCCATGAGTATATTAAAGAGATAAATAACATAACCACCCTCTGCACACAAGACCAAAAAATCTTACAAAATATGTTTCTTCGGCTCTTTCCTCCTCAGGTGGTTCAGAGTTAATGGACAGTGCTTTTGGCTACTTCATCACAGCCTGTGCCGTGATAGGCCTTGCCATTCTGTCTTATGTTGCTCTCCCTAAACTGGTGAGTATAAAACTGTAATCAGAGCAGGTATTCCTCTGTTCACATGTACAAAACACTTTGTTCTGTCTTGTAGGAATTTTATCAGTACTATCTGGGGAACAGCCATAACAGTCCTGCCCAAGATCAGGAAAATAAAATGGATTTGTTGAAAAAAGGTAGACCACTTTTAGACTAGGTCACATTTACCAAGAATTATTTTTGTCCATTTTTAATGTGACAAGATATTTTGAACCTGTTGTAGAGGAGGACAAGCAAGGGGCGAGTACCAGTAGAGATGTTCAGAAGAATCCTTCCATGTTAGACATCTTTAAAAAGGTACAGTAAAACAATATTGCTCTATAATATATAGTCACTCTTATATTTTACTCCATGTTGATTAAGGCACACTAAACATCTTAATTGGTTTCAACTCTTTCTTCACTGAATTCTTTGCCATTACTCCAAATCGCTCAATTGGATTTTAGTAATATAAACTAAATTATTATTTTTTTTTAAATAGATTGTAAAATTTTCAAAAGAAGTGGAATGTTCATCAAATCAAACCTCACTTCTCACTCAGATCTCAGATGACCAAACTAAGGCTGTTTAATAGCAGAAAAGACAATTATGCTTGGAAAAAATTGAACTAGGATGACAAGATGCATAGAGAAAATATAACAGATCTTTAGAAACCAAACTAGAAAAACCTTATCTGGCCACCAGCAATTAGGATCAACTTGAACACACTCAACAATAATAAAGGTTTTATATTATGAATAGTATGGAGTAGTCTATTTTATTCCAAATATTTGTGTAGAATCAGAGATCTGGAGTCAGTGTTAGACCACTTGACCTTTCTTCCTCATCTATCTCACTATTTCAGTCATGTATATTTCTCTCTCCCTCTCTGTAGATCTGGGTGATGGCTTTCTCTGTGTGTTTTTGCTTCACTATCACTATTGGCACTTTCCCTGCTGTCACTGCAGACGTTAATTCCACCATTGCTAACGGAGGAACTTGGGGTAAGCTGCAGGCTCACACATGTCCAGTGGTGTTTCTGGTCTTGCGGGTTCTGCTCTAAAATGATCAACAAATGTGTTTCATATGTTCAGGAAATAATGTATCTTACTGAACTTCAGAGATAAAAAGGCATTTAAAAGTGGAAGTGCTAAAGAATGTCAGTTGCACGGGCCATTTTAGGGACTGTTCTTATGTCGTGTTTAACCAGAAGCGTCAAAATAAATTAGGTCCTACAGTACTCACAGAAGCAAATGAAGTATTAGTCTTCAGGTAATTAAAGAGTTTAAAGAATGTAAGTAATAATAATCAATGAAAAGTGCCTGAAAAGGTGCGTGAACCCTGATTATAGGAAAAGGTCACTGTAACACCATGGAACACTATGCAGTCATTTATATAATTAGAAAAAAAGCACAATTAACAATATAAAGTAATGCTGCGACTAAAAAATATGCGAAGTTGTTTTAATGGATCATAAATATCCATTATCCAGTGGGTAGGATACTTGCCTCCGGACCAAGAGGTCATGGGTTCGAATCCTACCTTCAGCCTCACCATTGGGTCCCTGAGCAAGACCCTTAAGCCTAAGTTGCTCCAGGGAGACTGTCCCCTGTAGTTAGAGAATGAAAGTTGCTTTGGGTAAAAGCGTCTGATAAATGCTGTAAATATAAATGTAAGTACCTGGTTGACTGAGTAATCTGTAATATACATAGCAAATGCCAAAATGGAAAGATATGATGTCCGTCACTGTGGAGATGATGGGCCAAAGTTCCTCTGATGTACAAAAAATGTTTCATTATATTTTTTCATTAAATTGTTTTGTCTCTTTTACCTTCTTTGATAATTAAACATCTTAAACAGCAAGTTAAGCTACTGAACACTGACCCAGCAGCACAGCTGGATGGTCTAGTGGTTAGGGCGCTGGCCCTGCAATCAGAAGGTTGGGGCTTGAATCTCAGCTGCTAGGTACCGTCCCCACTGCTCCCTGGGTGGCCCTTGTTGCGGTGACCCACTGCTTCACTTGGTGGCCCTTGTTGCCGGCAGCCCACTGCTTCACTTGGTGAATGGGTTACAATGCAATTTATTAACCCTTATGTTTATGTGTGACTATAAGGGTTATTCAATTAAAAAGACATAATCTAATATTATTCAGTTGGACTTTTTATGTCTAGGTAGAACCGGAATAATGAACATATTGTGTTAAAAATTATAAAGCAGACTGATATGATATTGATTTGAACATTATTGTTGACCTTCACCCCTCCCACCTCAGAGCTGTACTTCATTCCGGTGTCCTGTTTCCTGCTCTTTAACCTGTGTGACTGGGCAGGCCGGAGCCTGACTGCTGTGTGTATGTGGGTAAGTTATGACTGTAAAAGCTCAATTTTATATACATTTCTATACATTCTAAGTAGAATTCCCTAACTCTTTCTCACTGGTGTATGTTAGAATGTTATTAATGTTTTACATATTGTTTGTTTATGCTCTGCTGATTTGTTAAGCATGTTGAGACATGTGAATTTTATTTTACATGTATTTATTTTATATTTTTGTGCCATTTAATACCCTTTGGAGTACCACTTGTACCACTTTGGAGGCCTGTAAGCTCATGCAATTTAGTATTGTTTGTAAAATGCTAATTCTGAATCCCATTTCCCTTTGATACAATATTTCTCACCACCAGCCTGGAAAGGACAGTAAACTCCTGCCGGTGATGCTGCTGGTCCGTATTGCCTTTGTGCCTCTCTTCATGCTGTGTAATGTTCAGCCACGCTACAACTTGCCCGTGTTCTTTGAACATGATGCCTGGTTCATTGTCTTCATGATCTTCTTCGCCTTCTCCAACGGATACCTGGCCAGCCTCTGCATGTGCTTTGGCCCCAAGTGAGTCCAAGTCCGGTCACCTAAACACCCTAAAATAATCAAAGGGTTCGAAAGAACATTGCAGTGGGTGGTCTTTTAAAGTACAGCCACATCTGGGGTTAACTTCTACCCAGCAGGGAGATCTGTGTTTGACTCAAAACAAAAGGAAATCATGGGCAGTGTGGAGATCTGCTTTTTTGCCGTCTTTAGCTAAACAAGCCTAACTTACAGTCATAACGAAGCGTGCACTAAACAGACAGCAGAATAGGCTGAAAGGTCTATCAGAGGTTCAAGAAGTGAGAGCACAGGGGAGAAGTCTAAGGGTGAAAGATTTCAGAAGTCATTTTTACTTCTGTTAATGTTGTTTAAGCTTGCTTTGAAAAACAGCACATGATATACATTAAAATGTAATTTATATGCCAATCAATCACATCCAGTTTCCAGTAACTTATCAGTAATGGCATAGAACAGCACCATTGTAGTTTTGCGGGGACATAGTGATACTAAAAACTAGAAACCTTTACTTTGAAGAGTGGTCCTGGCTCATTATAAGCTGCTTCTGGTTGCTAAGGTTCAGAAAAAGCCAGAAAAGCCAGAATAATTCACCAGGAAATTATGTCATTATAGTGACACTGTGGAGGAGGTTTTGGTCTTTAGGTTTGCACTGGAGCTACATGGCTAATGTAATAGAGGTCTGCCTCTGTGTTCCAAAGGATTCATCATTTACCAGTTTACTCTTCACTACATAGGATTTGATTGATCACTACAACACAGCTGACACATTATATAGTGCATGGCAGTATTTTTATAATAGAGCATGAGTTTGGCCACAGCTTTGTACGCAAATGTTTGGGCACCCGAGTTATTTTCTTACTGTTTTTTTTATTTAACTTCTTGGAAAAATTGAATGAACATAATGTGAGACTTTGTCACTTTTCCCCCAAGATGATTAACAGCGTTTAATTGTTCTATGCAATTTATTAGGGCTGGGCGATTAATAGAAAAGTAATCGAAATCGACATTCAGAACCGATAATCGATCAAATTTTTCCAGGTCGATTATTTCGATTACTTTCCCTT
>JBBPDE010000038.1:1577233-1589266 GCA_037974605.1 Nannopetersius ansorgii | reverse complement strand
GTGTGTGTGTGTGTGTGTGTGTGTGTGTGTGTGTGTGTGTGTGTGTGTGTGTGTGTGTGTGTGTGTGTGGAGTGTGCGGGGCCGCGGTGTGTTGAGGAGTCTTTTACGTTTTGTGGTGTTTCTGTTTTTGTTCTTGTATTTGTTTATGGTCCTGGAGGAGCGCTGTGTCATTTCACTGTGTAATGTGTGTGTATGGCTTAAATGACAATAAACCTACTTGAATTAACTTGACTTTATCCACCAAAAGGGGGCGATGTGGGATCGTTCTCATGAGCGCACCTGCACTCGCTAAATCTTCACCGTGGGCTACACTGGACTCTGAATGTAACAGTTAGAGAGGACTATCCGCTTTCATTTCTTTCTTTTTTAATAGGAGGCCGAAACTCAAAGGAAAATGTGAGGAGCAGAAATGCAGGCCCAACCCTTTCTCAGCTTATGGAGCAGTTTAAACGCTCTTTAAAACAAACCCAACTTTAGAAAGGAATTTAATCAAGAAGTGATCGCTGTTGGAGAGCTCGTCCATTCTGGGCTGTGGGTTGGTCAGCTAAGAGTTGTAAGGCAATGTTTAGGTTCCCATTGGAGACCATCAGGGAGGGGGGTTCCTGCGCGTTCTCTCGCGCCGTAATCCTCTCCAGAGGGCTCCAGTTGGTTACTCGCCCCACGTGGTTTGCGCTCCTGTTATAAAAACTTTCTGTGGAAAGAGGCGCAATGTCGCGCGCTCGTTAAAGAGGGGGGTGCGGAGGAACAGCAGCTCAGAGGCGCACAGCATCCCACCGGCCCTGAAGCTATGAAGATCTGAAGATATGAAGAAGTCCTTAGAAAAGACGCACCGGACGGAGGAGGAGGGCAGGCGCTCAGAGTAAAGATCTGGAAGATTGGCGGATGTCAGAGGGGGAAACCCGCGCTGAGGGAGGCGTGAACTGTCGGTTCTGAGTCGATGTGCTCCTCAGGATGGAGGTTTTGAACTAAGAAAGCGCTCACAGCTGGACTGGCACGGACTCCTGATCTCGCGGCTGAAGACCCTGTAGCCATGCCATGACGCGCCAGGCGGCCCGGTCGGAGCGTCCCGGTCTTTGTTAAGGAGCACCGGGGGGACAATAAGTCAAACTATGGATGGCACACCGGTAAATAATGTTAGTTTGTCTTCGTTTCCCCGCGAGCATCCGTCAGTGACCAAAGTCTGAGAAGCGAAAGAGAATAAGAAGACCCGAAACGGGAATCTAAGAATATTTGCAAAAAAAGAAAGTGTTGGATGGAAGAGCCCATTTCTGCACCATTACGCGGATCTTACTCCACTCTTTAACGCGCGTCTGGACTCATTTTTTTGGGGGGGGACATTGTGTTTTTTATTTATGTATATATTTTTTCTCTTTTTGTAACGTGTGAAGAAGATGAGAAAGTTGTTTTTGCAGGCGCTCCTCTTTGCTGCTGCTTGCGTTCTCTCCAGCCGCGGCACGCCGGCTCCGGAGCCCGAGGTCCAGACGACGGCTCCACGGGACACCTGCGTGTCCTGCGGCCTCGGCCAGCCGGACGAGCCGCGGCGGATGGACGTGGACTTCTTGGAGGCTGTGAAGAGGCACATCCTGAGCAGGCTGCAGATGAGGGAGCGGCCCAACATCACCCACCCCATCCCCAAGGCGGCCATGGTGACGGCGCTGCGGAAGCTGCACGCAGGCAAGGTGCGTGAGGACGGCCGTGTGGAGATCCCCAGTCTGGACGGTCACGCCAGCCACACCAACGAGGTGGAGGAAGAGACCTCGGAGATCATCAGCTTCGCCGAGACAGGTGCGCTCCGGCTCGCGTAACTGCGCGCCCGTGCCACGCAGTACAGCTGATTTCACACGGCTGGTTGTTCCATGTGTTTAAGTCTAGAAAGGTGTTTAGTTGACAGGGGAGGGGGGGGGGTCGCTACGAACCAAGTATTCCCTTGGGTGTTTATTGGCGCGAGGTGGCTGTAAACAGTGGTGTGTGTGTGTGTGCGTATGTGAGTGAGCGCGCGCGATTGTAACCTCGCACTGCAAAGGAACGTAGAGAGGACAGTGGGAATGACCCAACAAAGACCACCATATGCACCGTATAAACCCGTCTGTGCTTCTGCTGAAGTCATCTGTGACCCAGACCTCTATTTTCCAGTACAGCAATATTCCTATGACAAGGAGAAAGATGGAATTCTAGTGTGTGCTGAAAAACCTAATGATAAGGAATCCCACTGGGATTCATTATTCCATAATATAGGCAAAGTATGACCTGGATCTGTAAAGTTAGAGTTGAATTAATCGATAAGTTTCCTCTTAGCAACCTCTTTAAAAAAATGAGTTGGTCTTAAGCTCTAGGATTTCCACCACACTTTGCAAGATAACCAACAAGTCTACATTAATATGTCATGTTGATGAGGGTAAAATAGTGGTAAATCTGAAAGAAAAAACTTTTCTTTGGGCTCCGCTTGTACCATTCCACCATAAACAGATTTTAAAATGTACATTATAGGCAAAAACCTGCTCAATAACTAAGCTTTCTTTTATTTTCTGTACAATTCAGAAACATTGGTGGAGTTTCCCTTGAAGGGGATCGTTCTAACAACGTCAATACGCATAGCTAAATTACACACCTAATATGCATAAACAACCCTGCGGTGCTTGAATTCATGCCATGCGCCTCACGTGACGTTGTCAAGTCATTTGTTTTCTCACTCTGCCCTGTATTCCACTGTGGCCGTGGTTGTCTCCCTGTAGTGCCCGCGGGCCTTTCGCTCTCGCCCAGGGCTGCCAAGCTGGAGGTGGCACGGTGACAAGCGCCGAGAACGATGTGCCAAAATGCCTCACGAAGGAGACTTGAAATGATCAGTGGTGCCACATGTCTGGCAACAAGAAAGTTCAGATCCAGCCCAGTGATCATTGGAAGCTTATCTCTGATACACACAGGCGTCTTCCCTACAGGGGCAAACCCTGATTTCTTTCTTTTTGTGTGGTGCGACTAAAACTCAAGATTTGTTTTCTCATAAATAGCTGAGACTTAGTGCAGTGACGGTAGCAGCAAAGTCGTGGATTTGAGTGTGAACTTGTTGGCGTATCAGCTCAGCCGGCTGCTCCCGGGTCTCATTAGAAGGCAGGGTGACCTGGGGACACGGAGAACTGGACAAATTCCAGAATCCTCTGGCCGATTTCGTTTAAGGGCAGCCGTGCACTGTGTCCCTTGCAATGATGGCTAACTGGGCTGCTCTCTTATCCTGACATCTTCATTTTCTTTGAAGTCACAGGTGAGCGTCTCGCATCTGTAAGGGGCACAGAAAATCCTGCACAGACTACATTCCAACAGAAAAGTTCTTAATCTAAAGCGACTGCCCGTTTCCTTCAGTTATGACTTTTGAATCAACAGGTTTTCACAGGTCGTCTGTAAATTAGACATGAGAAATTACAATGCAGGTGCAGCAGAATGAGATTCGATTTATTAAAATGGTTCTAAACCCACATAGTGTAAAGGTTTTTGGAAATGGTTCTTTTAGGAACAAAAATGCTATGGCATTCACTCAAGCATCGTATGTGGCACTTTTTTTTAAGAGTGTATATTGACTTGATTTAAGATGAGTTGTGCTAAGACCTTTCTGCGCTATAGAAAGGTAGAAACGTTTTTAGCAGGAATAAAATAAAATGAGCAAATGTTTTCCCACATAAATCAGATCACCCAATTATTAATCTTAATTCTGATCTTCCATGTATCTCCACTGTTCATCAAACGCTAGTTAAGAACCATTTAAAAAAATACCAACTGTGGTCATTTAATAAACACCAACTGTTATGTGACCATCAGTACAGTTTCCAGGATAAAAAAATCTTTTACTGGAGCTGGTCCAGTAAATTAAGAGCATTTCTCTTTTTTATAAGGAACACTGCTTTCTTTATTGACCTCTTCAAGGTTTTTAGACCAGTCTGAATTTCAGAGTAAAGTTTCTATCTATCTACAGGATCCATCTACAGAAGTTCCAATAGTCTGGTATTTAAAATATGCAGGTAAAATTTGTTAAAAGCAGTGTGTATCACAGCAGATCTCTTTCAGGAGTTCCCTTCAGGAGCTGAAAGGCACTGGAGTATTCCTTTAATGTATGACTTGAACTGAGGGAACAAAGCTATCCATGGTTTCTATAGGTTTTTCTTGCACTGTGGGCAACTGTATCAATGACAAATATTGTTCCTCTTGCATTTTTTCAGATCACAATTGAACTGCCATTGGCTGACCTGCTTACACCTCGGCTGCTTTATCTGCCCATCGTTACTGTTAGTAAATCTACCACTGTGCAGTAGGGATTAGCACGCAGTACATCAGGGGCCTTGTTTTGTTCATGTGTCCAAACTGTCAGTCACGGCGTCCAGGTGGCAGCGCTCCTCAGCGTATGGAGACGTTGAGTAATGACATGGAGATTTACTCCCTCGGTGTTGTGCGAGGCCGTGCAGGTGGAGGCATGCCGAGCTGTGTGTATTGTTGCCGGCAGTGGGGCCCACCCAGGTATTGTCCTGCCCTGCATGTAGCGGCCAGGCTTAACTTCTGGGGCTTTTGACCTTACGCATTTGTCTTTCTCCTCCACCTCTCTAATTTGCATCCACTGACAGCTGTCTTTCAGACTTTGTACTGCGGCCCCTGCGAAAATACAATGGGAGGCAAGATATATGACCAATTTCCGAAGATAAATATTTCAAATGAAAGGCTTCTTTAACAGTTCCTGAGTTAGATGCACAGTTCCAGGAACATTTGTGAGAGTCTGTTTTAAAGTCCATGTCATTAGAAGGTTCACCCATAACCTGGTATAGAACCTTTACCTTATGTTTTCTAACTCTTCATACTCACTCATCTCCTTTACAAAATAGTCTTTTAATGGAGCATGCAGTGAATATTCTAGTGGGAACCAAGATGGGCGTTTGCTCTGTGGCATATTGCTTTGTTGGTGTGTAAATTGATTAGATTTAAGATGATTTCACTCACCCAAGATCTTGTTTTTGTATGTGTAGATCTTTTCTAACAATATTCTCTAATTTAAAGTTTCTGTTTGCTCTTCTGTGTGAGAAAAGTTCTAGTGCATTTGATGAAATTTCCATTGGGGTTTTGTTGAACCCCTAATTCAACAACAGCATCCCACTATAGAAGTTATGATGGTGTTATATTTGGTATATGGAGTTAAAAGTTGTTTTCTGTGTGTTTCTTGTGCTCTAATCTCAAGAACATGGAATGTGGTTCAATATTGGGACCCAATGGGTTTTGATGTACGTTGAGATTTTTATGTGGTTGCAAAGAACATTAATGTCTTTAGTTAGATTTTCTTTCATGTTACCACTTATGAGTATTCAGTACATGCAAGCTTCACACACAGCAATGTTTTTATGTTGTACAATGTAGCCATTTCAGAATCCAATTTTAAATTCTAACTGATCTGTTTCTGGTGCTATAGAGTCTGAATTAAACAGAGGTGGAGTGATAACGTATAGCAGAACAGATAATACCTATAGGCTTTGTCTAATAAGAGTACAGTGAGATGTAGTTTCAGATCTACGCCATTAGATCCAATGCTGGAAGAAGTCATGTTGGTTTGTCCACACTTTCACTCACAAATGTAAAGGTGCCAAAAATGGGAGCACTGGTATATAAACAACCCCTGAGATGTGTGGGTGTGAAGAACCTAGAATTTAAATCATCTCCAAAAGAAGAGCCACATAAGGGTTCTTTGAGGAATGCTATTAAAGAACCCCTTTTGATTCCCTATCCCTCTGGGGGTCTCTGATGACCAGTTTGCCCTAAAGAACCCAAAATGAGATTTGTGAGTGTGAAGAACCCTTTTGGTAACATAAAGGTTCTAAATGGATTTTAATCCATTTTAATTCACATCCTCTAATTATACAATGATGACATACATGTAATTGTGTTTTGTCCCTGTAAGAAGTTTTTTCTAGAACCATTTATCTGATCTAAGATCTTATCTTATTTGTGCCCTTTAAGTGTGTAGTTTTTGAAACTCCCTCTTTCTTTCCCACTTTCTCTCTCTCTCTCTCTCTCTTTCCACACTTTCTCTCTCTCTCTCTCTCTCTCTCTCCACACTTTCTCTCTCTCTCTCTCTCTTCACTTTCTCTCTCTCTCTCCCTCTGTCTCTCTCTTTCTCTCTCTCTCTCTCTCTCTCTCTCTCTCTCTGTGTCTCTCTCTCTCGTGTTCTCTCTGTGTCACTCTCTTCATCGTGTTCTTACTGTAAAGCCATATGCCGAAGGTCTGGCTGTCCCATGCACTCCTTTTACATCACAGGGCTTATTGTGCCCTCTCTGAGGGGCTGTAAGCTTTGCTTCTCAGCAGCTTTCATTCAGAAGTCTTTGAACCTTTGTGCTGTGCCCTCACAAGCTTCCTCTCCACATCTCCGCCCTTTCTCTGAGCCAACTGGGCCTGACCCCAGTGCAGTGCTGTCATAGCCTGCACTGTCATGCGACTCAGAGATGAGAGGAGCTCATGAGCTCATGTGCCACGGCTCCCTTTGCGGCTGCTGCCAGAATTCACGCTTCTCCTGAGTTTCACTGAGCCCCAAACTCAAAAGAGTCTTACAGAGATGTTAATATCTGTGAACTAGAGGAAGACAGAAGGAGAAAAAGTCATTGTGGGTCCGTGGTAGCCAGAGAGAGAGGGAGAAAAAGAGAAAGATACAGAAATAGAGAGAGAAAGAGAGAGAGAGAAAGAGAGAGAGAGAGAGAGAAAGAGAGAGAGTGCAAGAACAGAGTGAGAAAGAGAGAGAAGTGACAGCGGAACAGACCCTGACAACTCCTCCCACCCACGTTGTCATTTAGCACGAAACACTAACACCATTTGATCCCTTTAGGTTGAAGTGTTCCCAGTTAGGGAGCCCATTCATGGCAATGTGAGCGATCTACTGCCCTCTCAGCATGTTAATGTCCCCCAGCTCTCTGTCCGAACTCAGCCATTATTCTATAGTGACACAACTTTTAAAAATAAAGGTGCCGCAGCGGGTTCTTTGGAGCAATGCCAAAGACAGTTCCCTGTAGAATCTTCCAGCAGTAGATGGTTCCTTAAAGAACCTTTTATTTCAAAAGAAGAGTACAACTTAAGAACAGTCACCTCAGTTCAACATAAGTGGAAGTTTTTTTTATAGAACCATTCATCCAATCCAAGAATTGTTTAGAAGCTTTGTTTTAGAGAGTGCAGCTTCAGCAACTGACTGACCTTCCCTATCTCATCTTTCTCTCTTCTAGATGAACTGCTGTCATCCAAGTCCAGCCTTTTTTTTGTGATATCCAACGAGGGCAATCAGAACCTCTATGTGTCACAAGCCAGCCTTTGGCTCTACTTCAAGCTGCTGCCCAACCCGTCGGAGAAGGGAACTCGCAGGAAGGTCACGGTCAAGGTGTACTACCAAGAGCCAGGCTTGGGCAGCAAGTGGAACCTGGTGGAGAAGAGGGTGGACCTCAAGCGTAGCGGCTGGCACACTTTCCCACTGACTGACGCTGTGCAGCTGGTCTTCTCCAAGGGCGAGCGGCGGCAGAACCTGGACGTGCGGTGTGAAGGCTGCGAGGCCTCGGGTGTCCTGCCAGCACTGGTCGACGCAGCTGATGAGGCACATCGACCCTTCCTGGTGGTTCGAGCACGAGCGGCGGAGGACAGCAAGCATCGCATCCGCAAACGCGGTCTGGAGTGTGACGGGAGCAGCAGCCTGTGCTGCCGCCAGCAGTTCTACATTGACTTCCGCCTCATTGGCTGGAACGACTGGATCATCGCCCCCTCAGGGTACTTTGGTAACTACTGCGAGGGCAACTGTCCAGCATACATGGCCGGGGTGCCTGGCTCGGCTTCCTCCTTCCACACGGCAGTGGTCAACCAGTACCGCATGCGGGGCATGAGCCCAGGCTCCATGAACTCCTGCTGCATCCCCACCAAGCTAAGCACCATGTCCATGCTGTATTTTGACGACGAGTACAACATCGTCAAACGGGACGTGCCCAACATGATTGTGGAGGAGTGCGGCTGTGCTTGAGCTGGGGATATTTAATGAAATAAACTAGCAGAAGTCTCCACAAATTTTCACTCGTCCAAATGTATCGGTCAGTCAATGAAAACATTTGGTGTCCAAAGTTTGCTTTTATAGGCTAATGCAGCTAACAGCTAACAAAAGTTTATATCCTACAGTTAGCAGTATACAAACTACATGCTTGGATCATTACACATTTGCCTCAAACTGGGTTGAATTGTTAAGTCATCTGAAATAGACTTGGTTATGTGGTTTCTGATACTGTTATCTCTAAACATGAAGATACTGCGATGGCTTGTGGCTATGTCACATGGCATATGCCATTGTTTTACAGATGAAAGTATGTCAAGCAGTGTTTGAAACCGCATATGCTTGTGTTGGTAATGTTTTGACTGAATCCTGCAGCATAGCATTGACATCCAGGAGATATACTTCTATGTGTTGACATGATAGATCACACTACATAAGCTCATTATGAGACCCAACAATGTCACATGCTTTTATGTGGCAACACTTTACTGTAGGGAAACGTAAAGCTACATAACATCTTTATGAGCTACAAAACACGTTTACGAGTAAAACAACTGACAGTTAAACCTTTATAAACATTTGTAAATGCTTATTCAAGTAAGCATCAGAGAAGCCTTTGGAACAACTGTTGCCACCATGAAGTGAATACTGCCCTTCAGTAAAGTGTTCCCATTTTTGCTGTGTACTTTAGTCAGCTGTCATAATGGCAATGGAAATATGACACTGCTATATTGTCATAAACTATCCTGACAACTCATGACAGCTTACAACCATGCTATACATGGTTATGTCTCTATGAAGCAGGGTTGCACCATGCGGCATGTGCAGGTAGCCCATGCTAACTGCTAGGCTGTACGACTTTATCTGTTAGCAACATTACCCTCGTTCAAATCTAAAGAAACCCATGTCATGACTGATAGACTGAGGGGGAAATTCTGTGAATTTGATGTTTCCATTCCTTTAAGATGGGGACTGGTGACTTCCAACAATATCGGAAAGTAAAATAAAAGAACTACAGTAAGAAAGTTATATTTATGAACACCTACAAGCATTTTTGTGTTCACGTCTGCATTCACGTGCACACTCACACATGCATGCACAAACCTATGTACATATATTTATATTCATTAATATCCCCTGTGGTAGAGGCATTTATCGGTTCGGCTATCATGTGATTCAATCTTATTTAACAAGCACAGGTTTGTATTATAAAGTTTTGAGGTCAAAGGGACGACAATGTTTTGCTACGTGTTGTTTTTGTTGCCATTTCTTATCTTCTCTCCTCTAAATGGATTGTACTGGGGAATGGAAAAGAGAAGAGCCTTGGGAAGCAGTCGACCAGGTTTTTTTTTTTTTTTTTGCTGGGACTCCATCGCCATTTCCTTCAACAACAACTGTATATGAAAGCACTGACCAGGACTTCATTCAACAGCAGCACTTGCCATAACCTGTCCTCCATATCAAGGCGAGCACTAAGATTTTCCACCATTCTTCTTCAAAACAACCATTAGATCCTGAAATACTTCTCCAACGGCGTCCAAGTGGGCCCTCATCAGCTCAGATATGCTGCATTTTTTAAACGTTCTTGCTTCAGAGGGACATGAGCAGACATTCCATCACTTCCAGGCACCAGGGCCATTTATAAAGCATGAGACATGGCTTTGGGCTTTTTTTTGTGTGTTGTCGTTGTTGTTATGCTTCCAACCTGTCTTGGGTGGGGGGGGTGGTATAGTAGGGAGGGGGTTGCTTATTCATGTGACAAGCTGTAAACAGTGCGCGGGGGACGATGACCTTTGCGGAACACTAGAACAGTGCCCTTAAAAAGAACATACTTCCAAAAGTACTTAAATGACTGAAGCGCATTATATCCTCTCTTCTCTCAAGTTGCCATATTGTCCAGTGGCCACGGGTGCGGCGTCGCACTCGCCAAGATTTAAAAAACAAGAAAACAAAACAAAAAAAAAAAGAATTCCTAAATGCACATTTTATAGCACTTGCTGATTAAAATGCCTTTAAAGGTTCTCCAGTGGCGCACCTGTGCTTGCTCACAATCCTTTACAAAAATAAGTGCCGCATGAACTATGCAATGTATATAACCGACCCACACCGGACAGACTCAACTCTTAGCTACTAGTCGTAAAACTCTTTTTCAATACTTGAAACGTCTTTCGCTTTCTTCTCCGAGCGAATGGTTGTTACGATGTTTGCACTGAAAAGAAAAAAAAAGTCGCATTATTAGTAAAGAAGAGAAAAAAAAACTGCCATTGAAATAGTAATAATAAGAAGAATTAAGAAGTTATTTTTATAAAAGCAAAACTGAATTCTGTTCAAATGTATTATACGGAATCATGGAACCAAAGAGGCCAAGATTTTTAGCTATTATAAGGTGGCGAGACCATCACGTTATTATGTAAAATACTTTTTTGAACGCGTGAGAGGCCTAAACACTGTATCAGGGTACAATATTACAGATTCCATTTTCAGCTCAATTTTCTTTTCTTTTGTTTCTTATTTTGTACAGTAGACAAATGGGATATTTCATATTTTTTCATCAACTTTAATATTTTCAGTTTTTCTATTTAATACTTCTAGTTCCTTTTTTTCCAGAAGCATTTAGAATCAAATACATGCCAGCTCTGTACAGCCTATGTAAGATAAAGAATGCTTTTAAATATTTTGTTCTTTGTAACTGTTACAAAATAAATTTCTTATTCTGCATTGGAATGTGTATAGTGCTTTTTTCTCTCTTACTGCTCTGCTGTTATTACATCTGCTATTAAAAAAATGCCTTTTATTAGTGTATACTTCAGTGTGCCAGTTGGATGGCAAAACACTACTCGAAGTTTGTCCAACGTAATTGTTGCCATTTTGTTTAAGAGTCAATGAGAGATTATTCAAGTTCTGTAGACATTGCATCATTTCTCCTATTATGATGTTATTTCCTTTCAAATTATGCTTCAAAGAACAATATTGTCAGCAGCTCTTACAAACTAAGGCAAAGCTGTTCAGTTCAATATTTTCACCTATATATATATATATATATATTTAAATGATGAACCATTTATTATTCTCAGGCACAGCTATCAAGTCTCTAGACTAATTGTTCACTGAGACACTGAGACTAATTTGACTAATGATAATTACTGGTGAGTGAGTTTGGGTCAAGACTCAAAGGTCAAGAAGTTGCCCTGACATCTCGCACTCGACATAATTGCAGAAGCAGAGCTCATGTCAGCAGCCTGTGGAGCATTAGCTTCTAATAAAGACTCAAGGGACCCTGTTGGCTTGGTTAGATTCATACAGTGGACAGGAACTCGAGCATAGATACAAACTGCTACATCAGGCCTTCTTGGTGTGTCGTGTCTTTTTGTGGAGCTTTATGGTATCAATAAACAACAAACTGATATCTACAGTACTATAGACCTAAGCATGGTGATGTTCCTGAACCTGTGTGACAAGCGAATCAGTTCCAGACCACACAGGTTTGTTTAAGTAATTTAAAAGCTTAAAATATCCCGTCAAAGTCAGCAGAACAATTACAACATGCATGTCTTGTGTGTTCCGTTGATGCATTACATGAAATCTCATGTTTTGGAAAGAAACCTCTTTTGGCTTTTACACATAAGGTAGCAGAGCAGAGGTGAACACTGCAGACTGAAGCAAAAGCATTGATGAACTCATGACACAAACTGTAAAGTAAGTAAAAGTAAAAAAGAGACTTGATTAGAAGTATAAAAGTAGCGGCTCAAAAAGCTACTTAAGTACTGAGTAACTTATAGAACTGCAGTGAAACCGTAGAGATGAAGTCACTAATGTAACATGATGACATCTTATGATATTGTCCTTAACCAGGGTTGTGGGGGGTGCCCAGCAGTTACAGGACAACTGGACAGGCCACTGGTTCACCTCGGGTCCAGAATGCATGTCCATCAGACTATGGGAGGAAACCAGAGTACCTGGTAGAAACCCACATGGTTTCATATGCAGTTGAACCCAGG
>JBBPDE010000038.1:1560697-1574367 GCA_037974605.1 Nannopetersius ansorgii | reverse complement strand
GCAGTGACTGGAGTGAATTAATTTGCTTTAAAAACCTTACCTATCTTTAGAGGTGGAGTGAATGAGGGCTCTGGCTTAATTTTCATTAGACTGATATTCTTCTTGTCTGCAAAATGTCTAACTATTATAATTCTCAAAAGTCGCTACAACAAAGCTATTGAACAGACTAGCCTCACGTTCATCATATCAGTGATCTGAAGCCAAAACCAGACCATTATTTACAAGAATTTTAAAGCAGAAATTACTTTATAGGTGGAAATATTTCAGTAGTAATTATTCAGTAATAGGTCCAAAGCTCTGAATGACTTGAACCAAGAGAAGCAAATTTGGTCATTATATATCATTTTTATATGGAATTATATTATATATCATGAATTATATTATAAACATGAATTTGGCTTTGGTACTTTTTATATTTCCAATCAGAGAATAAGAGTTTTTACTTCAAATGTAACTATTGTTAAATGTTAGTTTTCTATTTTGTGTTTAATAAAGTCAACAGTCATGCTGTTCATGTAGTATTTATATTCAAACAAGAAATACGCTTTATATATATATATATATTGCTGTTTGACCCTTCTTTTTTGTTATCCTACATTTTATTGTTATTTATTCTATTTATTATTCTTTTAACATTTATTATTATATCTATTTTAATTACTTTATTTATGAGCTACTGGGTGTCTCAGTTTATATATAACATATATATATGTATACATAGAGAGAGAGGTGAGTTGAAAGCTAATCTCCAATTAGCAAAAATAACACAGAAACTACCCACCATGATAATAGCTCTTTGTGTCATCTAATGCTCATTGTATGTCAGGAGCATCGCTGGCAGACCTGCCAAGCACACATCTCGACGCTTTATCTCACAAGACAGAATAAAAGCAGAATTGTTCATGACTGACAGTGTTTCATAAAAGAGCACAAAGGATGAACTTTGGCATATCATTCCATATAATCCCATTGAAGAGGGTTCCCTTCACACGCTATTCACACCATGACACCACAGTTATGAGATGCTATCAAAATGAACAGGTGGATATCCTATGGAGCTTAAGCTAGGGCCCCCCATTGTCAGAACTGGAGGGAAGGCCTCACTGCAGTATCCATATGGCCATGATTTCTGCTCCCTCCAGCCAGTGTGTACATAAACACGTGTACAATAAGAACAAGAAAGAAAAAATGACTTTTAATGAAAGTATATTAAATTATATAAGTACTGTAAACTGTTTTCACACTCTTCTAATTTGTCTGGCTGTTTCAGACACAGTTAATAAGTTTAAGCACACTGTCACTTAATGCTTACTAGGGTCATTGGTACCCAGAGCCTACACTGGGGTGCAAGGCAGGGACTACCGCAAAATGCATGAAATAGTTCCTGTGAAAAATTGTACAGTTCTCAGTAGATTTGGCTTGTGAATGGTCAATGATTATATGAGTGGTCAATAAAACATTAAATATCAGACTGTACTTTAACTTTAAGTGAGATGCAAATAGAGCTCAATAAATGTGTGTAAGGACTGAACATAATATGAATGTAAGAAACTGCTGCTGAAGTAACATGTAAATGCTGAGGTAACATGATAAAGAGACACACAAAACAAACTCTACTTCGTTTGGGAAGTAAGTCATTCAGTCTGTAATAACAGAAAACACCTGCCGGGGGTGTTACCTGACTCCAGTGGCAGTCACTTGCCTTGTTTGGAGCCAGTCGGACAGGACCACTGCAGTATCCATATGGCCGTGATTCCTGCTCCCTCTGGCCAGTGTGGATATAAACAGACGTGGACTGTATGAAAAAGAAAGAAAAAAACCCCCAGTATGTCACAGTAAAGAAGCTTTGTCAACTATTTTTACACATATTTAATTAATTTGTCTGGCTAGTTCAGCCACACCCCATTACTAACAGGTACATAAAGCCATGTATTTCTCATGGAGCAGTAGAGTATCCAGTAGAGTATACAGTAAATCTATGAGGTCACATAGAAGAGCTCTGCTACTCTGTCAGGATGCCACCTTTTTAATTTTTTGACTATATAGTTATTAATGACTAAAATAGCTATAGCTAAGTTGCTCTCCCAATAGCTAGCTGAACTACAAACTGAGAAAACTTCAAATTGACAAATTACACTGAAATAGATAAACAAGTAATTGCATAATGTAATATGTAAATGTGTATTTTTTTCTGCTGTGAACTGAAGTTACAAGACAATTTCAAATACAGCCTGTTCTTATATATATGTTAAAAAACAGCTGTTTGTGTTTTTATTGCATAAAAAGTAGTTAATAAAGTATAGTAAATTAACCAGTGGCTCCAGTGGCAGTCACTTGCCTTGTTTGGAGCCAATTCATTTCTAAAAACAAAGTACAATGTGCATTCTAAAACGAACACAATTTTCCTCCTAAAAAAACATAACGCCTAAAAATAGGTGAGGGTTAAGGTTAAGGTCAAGGTTAAGATTAAGTTTAAGGTTAGAGATAGGGGTAGGTTTAGTGTTAGACTCTGCTTTTGCATTTATATACCAAAGCTCTGTTTATTAAAACCAAAATGATTACACTGTGTATCTTTTGGTAGAATGTTCTTGTTGGCTTGCCAAAACACCTTGGATATTCATCTGATCTGTGCCTCTAGCGATCTCTGCCATCTGGGAGGCAAAGTGGAACTGTCCAGTATTCCATAGGATGTGTACGTCCGCACAAAGAGAATCATGTGAAAGCACACATACAGAGCAGGACTTTGATCTGACTTTTATGCACATGCACAGAGCAATGCTGCTGTTTGTGAGTATCACCACACCTCCATCCTGCTACTCTCCTATGTCTGACCTCCTTAATGCCACCCTGGCCCAGTGGCAGCAGCACCATTGTGTCCTGCTGGCAGCTTTTAGCATTACGCTAACAGTGAGATTAGAGAGAGGTATGATGGAGGGATGAGCTGTCCTCATGTCTCTGAAAATAACCTGCAAGGTCACCATGAGCTGTACTGCTGCGCTGGTATGCTGACATGCAGTCTCTTGCCATGGAGCTAGTGATGTAAAGCTGTGAAATACACCACTGTAGAGTTGTGAGTGGCTGATGAGCAGGCTTTCTGTATAATTCAGGACCAGGTTATATAAAGGTCTTGCACTGACACATCAAAAGGAACCAAAAGCTGTAATTTTTCGGAGAATAATCACACACTGCAACGAATATAGTTCTGTAGCAATGCAGTTTCAACACACACCTGGCCTTTAGAAGTCTATAATTAAAGGACTTCATCCCAAAATGCATTAAAAACCATTTTTGTTCAATTATATGCATAGCTTTGAGTTGACATTGCACAAATAGTGATGATATATAATATATAAACCCACCTTTATTATTGCAATAAACATGCATTAATGCCTTTTGCATTAAACATCAACTGCAACTTCTTTAAATACTCAGAAATTAAATTGTTTTGCGGTGCTTTTAAATTACACATTACACATTCTTAATTACATTGTAATTGCATGTATTTGCATTACATTTTTGTATCAACAGTTGCATTATTGGTTGTCCAAAGACATGGCAAAAATATAATGGCCATACATTAATATGTAAACTAGATTAAGTTCATTTTTATCAAATTCAAAGCGTAATAAAACATCTATGCTACTTTTCACACAAATGACACTGAAAGTATAAGATCTGTATTTTAAACAGAATTTCTCCACCTGAGTGGTCTTAAAAAGAAACAATGAATATAAAATAAAAATAAATAATTGTCTTATTGCAACCAATAATTGTGACTAATTCCAAATGTTCCAAGAACCACAGCCTGTTTCCTTCTTAGATGCTACCAGTTACTACAAGCCTAAACAGAATTACTGGAACAGCTATTGTGGTTCCTCATTGTCCTGCAGCACGTACTGTTCTCCAGCCATTCACATGTACAGAATCATGCGTGTGAGGCTGCATTATAATGCAAATTAAAGTACATTCATACATACGTTCCAAGCATGACGTGCTACAGGCGTATACAGTAATGACTAGTGTTTACAGTGAGGCTACCCTGGGTCGCAGTCTTAATCGCATTTGCATCCATGATTATGTATATTTGACTAAGATGTGCACTTGATCGGGTAAATCGGATCAACCTTAGGCCACACTGTGGCTCAGCATTTGCACTGTATTAAGCCAATAAAATGGCTGTGTTTTGGGATTTACTGTAAGGACAGAATGGAGAAAAGGCGGTTGTGAACTAAAGGTAAATCTGTCATGACTTATGTAAAACAGATCTGTCTCTTTTCAGTGGATGCCCATTCCCACCAAGTGGAGGAAAAAGACAAAACCATTGTGTTTTTACTCAGTAGATTTTCTTGGCATCTCTGATTTTATGACTTATTTTCTAGAAAGAATGACTTATTTTCTCAAAATTCAAATTAATGAATTCCTCAAAATAACGACTTAATAATCATGAAATAACTTTTTAAAAACACTGATTTTGCTTCTATATATATTTGTTCTAATACATATTTTCTTATGTATACTTACATAAAAACCGCAAACATAAACATAAATCGCTTAAGCATAGCTTCTTCTAAAACTATTTTCTTGAAATATTGACAATATCTCAATATTTAAGAAATGTAATTGGTATAGAACCTTTCATTATGTTTACTGAGGTTCTTCACACTCACATTAACATAAAGGGGGGTTACAATTTCCTGCCCAACTCCATTGTTTTACTAGGACTTCCCCAATCACATGAAACCACCAACACTGAATCACATGAAGCTCCACCCCATCTTTTTCGAATTGCCACTAATGCTACATGCTTGGTGCATCACCATCCTGCCCAGACAGAGAAGCCCACTGGGCTCTCTTGGACTCCTGGCCACTGATAACTGTAACTCGGGATCAAAATTAATTTGTCCTGATAGCAAGGCCAATGATAAAAGTACCTCAAAATAATGCCATAGAGAAATATGGATGCAATGGGGGCAACCATTAGCCATTAGAACTCTAATCTGATTTAAACAGATAAAATCGGTGTAAATCAGTCTAATACTGGTGTTTGCTCTACTATCCGCTTGCTGTTTGCTGCTCTTTCTCTTGGTGCGTTGCTTCAACACAAACCAGGGGAGTTTATTGCTCTTCCACATTTGTTGCGCTTGTGTTCTAAGGGTTAAACATGCCTGACAATTCTCACTCAGCTAACTCACTTGACACACTGGCTCCAGAGTGTTCCCTGTTCCTTTAAGTCTAAAGTCCCCGAACTGAAGTGCACAATCCGTGTTAATACTCGTTAGAACACGAGTTCATAGGAGGTCACACTCAGTCGGCTCTACACTGTTCCTGTTTGCTGAACCATAGAAGCAGGTGTAAACATTCTTAAACAATCTTGAACAGGACTGATCACATACAGGAGGTCATGGTGGACAATACAGGACATTTAGGCTGAGGGCTGAAGACCTGTATGAGGCCTTCCGCTTTCATAAGGCACTGTGTGCTCCGCTGTGCCACCAAAAGCTCCAGATGGTTAAGTCCAGACTTCTGCTGGGTCTCCAGGAGCCGCCCTGGCGTTGTCTTTCCATCACTGTACAAAGCAGCTCTTCTCCTTCATGCATATTCATGCAGGGAAGACGCTTGTTAGGGAGTGACGGCCACCTCTCTTCATTTGAATATTCATACTGAGTCGGGCCCGGGAAAAGGGGTGACGTCTGCGTGTCTCATGAATATTCATAAGAAACTGCCCAAAGGTTTAGGATGCACAGCAAACGAATTTCATGGTGCATCTGGGAAGGACACACCTCCTGAAGTAAAAAATAATGAGGATGATTCACAGGGACCGGGACTCCTTTCTGGACGAGCACAGCAGATGCTGCTCTTTTGTGGAGTCCTCCAGCGTGCGGACATGCTTGACCAAGAGGATTATGACGAGTTATAATGAAGTGCTTATTAGGGATTCATAAAACAATAGCGATGTAAAAGCATCACGTCACGGCTGATTAGAAAGCTCTTAAATGGTTAAATAGGGGGAAAAACTGCACTACGGTGATAATAACCCTTTGTTTTTTTGCCCATTAAAAAACAATAAAGAGAAACATATAAACCCAGTGAACCATCAGAACATAAACCCCCATAAGGTCAATTTGTAGATCTGTTGCTACAAAACGGTCAGTTTAAAGACACCAGGCGGAGCAAGCGGCACTATTATGTGGAAAATAAATGAACAAATGAATCAAGAATGTAGAAGTAAAAAAAAACCCCCAAAAATTAATTAAATAAATTAATTAATTAAAATAAATTAAATGAATAAAAAACAATAAGAAAAAAACCTGATGTTAGAAGCTTTCTAATGAAACACCGCTGCTTGTTAGCGAAACATATATATTAATGATGATCACTAATATGATATCAAATGTCAGACGAAAGCGCTGGTAAAAATGGGGGCCTGGAAAATTAGGTCACAAAAACAAAGGATTAATTCAAAATCATTCAGCCCCAGGAGAATTTGTGGTATGCCTCTGATCTTAACATAAGCACATTTTAGGATGCCAGCATTATCATATTTTGGCAAGGCACACATTACAAATTCGGGACCTAATTCATGTCCCAATGCATACCAAATTAAATTCCAAAAAAACTTGAGATACAAAAAAAAACCAAAAAAAAAAATAGGTCACAAATACAAGCAGGCCTCACATGATTTATTATGGGGCATCTACAACGTACACAATAGTGTCCTCTTCAGTGTGGACGGTGGGGGACTTCTGTGGGGAATCTGTGCTAAATGCAGGGTCCAGGTGATTTAAGAGGTTTCGGGAGGCACAAATCCCAGCATGCCACGGCTCATCCCTTTATGAAGCCGCACTTGGGAAGGGTTAATGCTGCCAGGAAGTGCACAGCAGGCATTTTTTTACCTCATTTTTCTGGGGTGTTCTGTCATGGTAATGGCTCATTTACCTTCAGGACATTTTTTCAGAGCTCTTTGGATCTTCACTGAACCAGCATTCCCACAACGGCACTGTACAGATAAACCATTGTTTAGAGCAAGGTTAAAATGGTTCACAGTCTAGTAACATTAAACAGAAAAAAAAATGCCAGCTTCTGGACACCACAGTCCTAGGCCCATTCTTAAAACTGGCTGCCAACCTGATCGTGCGAAGAATTTTCCGGAATTATAACAAGCAAAGGAGATTGTGTTGGATTTTGAGTGAATGAAGTCAGAATAACAAGTATGATGTTTGGTCTTACCTTCTAAAAAGCAGATGCCAGCAGGAAATATGTGTAGAAATGCCATGAAAGAACCTCTAAAATAACACCTTTGGAAATGAGATAATCAAGCATGAAGAACCTTTTTCAATATATTCCTTTGCTGAGTCCCATGAAGTTCAAACTCCAGCATCAATGTCAGTTTCATGTGTTTGGAGGAGAACACTGACTGCCAATTCTGATTACATTTCAAATACAATCCTGAATAAGGATTTCTGTGTTATATTATATTGGTGTTAGTTGTTGGGCTAATTAAGCCTGTGTATTGACACCACTAGTGTAGTCCTTAGACTGTTCGTAGTACTTTAGTACTTTAATAAATACCAAAGAACTAAAGTTCTAAGAAAGTGCAAGGATGGCTAATTTAATAAATAATAAACGTCTTTTAATTTGCCACGGTAAGACCTTACTGTGGCTACCCTTTCCCTTGACTGTCACTTCTCAGACTACATAAGGTCCTAACTGGTTCTAACTGACAATCCATCTGTATGTCAGAGTGATGGAATTTACAGCAACAACAGAAGCTTATCTTTGCATACCTGCGGGTCAATAATTGCAATGTACAGCCGTGATGCTTTCTCATCCCTCATAAACAGAGGTGTCAAAAAGGGCTCTTTGAAGTGATGCCACAGAAGAGCCTCCTCTGGTTTTCTAAAGAAACAGCGAATGGTTCATTGGGTGGATTCTGACAAAATGATTGTGTAAAGAACTTCTACATAATGTAAATAAAAAGAACCACATATGAGCCTAGAAACATTTCTGAACTTTAGTTATGAAAGTTTGTCTGGGATCAGTTGACTGGACCCAAAAACCAGCAACTCAGAAGAAACCCCGACACTGTTCTGAGATAAAGGGGCCTGGCGTGTTGGAGGCCGTTGGGTCTGCTTGCCTTCATTGACTCCAGGTCAGTCTAAAACAGAACCAATCACTAACAGGGCAACTATTTTGGGGTCAAGACCGCACAGCTCGCTAATCTGCTGGTATGAGTGACTTCATCAGTCAAGAAGGTGGTGGCGCAAAAGAGTGTTGAACACATGTCATTAAACAGGCTTAAATAAAACCATGGTGGGAATATGAAATGCCCTTAGCCTCTTACAGGGATTTACGGAGCGCTGTGTAAATGTTTTCTTTTCAAGAAGTCACGCTCTGGGGCTAAGTGTTTTCAGTGAAGAATAATATTCCTAAACCACAAAAGAAGATACTTGAGTTTGACTGGGAAAAAAAACAGGCTGACTTATATTATCGTAACAATATCAAGATTGGAGAAATTAAAAGAACAAAAAAGAAACATGACGGCATTCAGCTCTCAGCCCAGATAATGACATGAAACGCATTTTTTTAGCAATCATCCTCACTGCAAGCGAGGTTCTGGAGCTGTTTGTTCAACGTAATTTCGAGTTAATTGGTTTCTGACGAACACAATGGGGCACAGTGTTCCCCTATGGCTGACTCCATTCACCATGCATTAAGTCTGTCCAGCTACTGGCACAAGGCTGTTCTATTTATCTTATATGTACTTGCATAAATGATTGCTCAGCAGTGGCCAGAAATGGTTCGGCCAACATCTCGTGTAGTGATTTAACCTCCCTTGTGTTGGAGTGCTTGATTGCTGACTGACCCGGTACTTGCACGTGCGAACACATGTTGGAATTAAAAAGGCCTACACAATGTTCTCCAACACGCATGGCAGTGGTTCAAGAGGCTCGAGATTAATGCTTCCATCACTTCGAGGTCGCCTGTTACTGGAAAGAGACCCAAACATCATTCACTCAGTTCATGCTGAGTAAATTAACTTTAAACAAATTGGTACAGATCTTCAAGACTGCATTATTATGAACACTGGTTCCTAAACTGTTCCTTGCTTGGTCTTGTAAACGTTATAAACGTTCTTTACTAGCTTGTTTCTTGAAAAAAAAAACCATTAATTGAAAGGTTCTTTAGGAGACCAAACGTGGTCCTTTTGGTGGTGTTGCTGCAAGGAATCCTTTTAATGGTGTAGGAGTGCCAGTGGAGTAAAAATGCTGCATGTCACATGTGATGTAATAGGAATGGTCACCTAAGCTGCACTAGATCAAGCGTTGGCATTCTCCCATAGGGCTAAACTGTCTTCTGTAATTGCAAGCTTTCACTGTTTTCAATGTGTTTGTCAACGCTGGAGTAAGATACAAAGCTAGAGGTCCGGGGTCTGATGCATATTGATGGACACAATCAAGAGATATGCCGAGGGGCCCCTGAGGCCCCCCGGCTGGGCTGGAACAGTGGGGCCACAGTGTGTGTGTGCTGTGTGAGCAGGCACCAGCACACTGGCCCTGTGTCTCTCTCAGTGGCTGGGTTCATCTCCGAGTGTTTGGAGAGGCTTAACGCTGTCCATCAGTCCCCAAAGTCCAGCCCAGCAGGCAGGACAAGGACCATTCAGAGCATCCACTGACCAATCCATCCTCACTACCAGCTCCTCAATGGAGCTCCTCTCAATGACGGCAGTGGACCACAGCCAAGATGGCTTTTCAGCATGACAAAAATGATCTTATCAAGGATCAACAGCTTTTTTAATGTTGTAGCTCAAGATCAGACGATGCTAATTACTTAGGATTCTCTCACACATTTGATTTTTAAGTCTTTAACAACCATAACGTCTAATTATGCAGCTAGATGTGGGCAATTTCCTTGCTTGAAAAACTTGCAATGGATAGTCCTTTTTTGTTTTAAAGCTTAAAAAACAACAAATTGAGTTCTATACCATTTCATTTATTTGCTAAAAACGTATAGACCCCTTTATTTTATGATGAGATTCTTTCAACTATAGAAGGGATATTGGCTCAATAATGTGGCATTTTTTCTATTTTCCTAATAAGAAATTAAAAAAATACATGATATGTACTTCTGCATGACATAAACGTACATGACACGAGACATGCCTTCTTTAGGGAAACACATTTTTAGTGCTTCGGAATAAAATTTATGAAAAAAAATGAACATCTAACCATAACCATGCAGATTAAGTTTACTCTTAAAAACATGTTTTGGAGTCACCCCTGCACTCAGAGGCAGAAAAATATACTGGATAGGTCTGCAAGTGTTTTGTTTGTGAATTCTGATTTTCTCAGTGAGTTCCTATCTCACAGGTGAAGAGTACAGCATCATATTGTGACCTTCACAGTGCAATGCCATGAACAAGTAGTGCGTTTAATGACAGTGACAGTTTGGTTAAATGGATGGCGTTGTTTAAAAAACAAATTCATATCATGAAAACAAGCTATAAAATGTTGAAAGAGAACATATCACATTTTTGAACAATAAGAATGTGTTGAATGAACCCTACTCACACATCTCACTTATATAAACCAAAGTTGATCTTTTATTGGCATCTATCTGTAGGAGTGTAATGCAGTGTAAAGCATGTCATCACTGGTGTTCAGTCTGAAATACTTCCTGACCCACCAACACAGTGAAGCACATGGATGCAGGCTGGTTTTGTCAGTATGTTGACCTGGCGAGGGCTTGCTTAATGAGTTCTTGATAAGAACCACTCCAGACAAGTGACACGTAAAGACAATAAATCAAGTTTGCGAGCTCTCCTTTCCAATCACATTGCGAGAAAGGTGTTTGTCTTTCTCTCTGCCCTCTAATCAGAGCGGGACAGGACAGGCTGCAGCTGGGGAAGGGATATGAAAGGGATCATTTCATGGCAAAAAGCAGGTGAGAACCATCTCCCTGCCCTTTCATGACAAAGGTCAACTATGGAAAACACAAAAAAACAAGCTACTGTGTTATTTTCTCTTCCATGCACAAAATACTGATACCAGATATTTGCTGTATAATTTATATGTATTGAGTAAACGTGACACACGTTCACCTCTGAATATGTGGAAGCCAGATGACAGGAGACAACTGACAGAACCTCCTCAGGTGTTTCATTTTGGTTTTAATAGCTTTTTATTGTTAAGGGGAAGCTTGTTCTTGCTTTTAACTTACTTTTGCTGTGGGCAGGAATCTGTAGAATGTTTACTTTTGCTATAAAATTCCTGTTTTTATGTTCATAAGGCAAATGACACAGTTGACTTTGTGGTACCTAT
The DNA here is from genome assembly GCA_037974605.1 of Nannopetersius ansorgii. Taxonomy (NCBI): domain Eukaryota; kingdom Metazoa; phylum Chordata; class Actinopteri; order Characiformes; family Alestidae; genus Nannopetersius; species Nannopetersius ansorgii. The sequence goes on along the minus strand of JBBPDE010000038.1, from coordinate 1,563,049 downwards.
GTTGCTTAAAAGAATAGTTTAAAAGAATAGAGAAAAAAAAAGGTTTACACAGTTTTCCCTCATTCAGGACTTAGTCGATCAACCAGGACAGGATTGGTGTTTGAGGTCTGCTTCTGTAGTTTTGCACCGAAAATATAATGGTGATGTTACTTCAAGGAATGGATGCTTATAACAAACCGGTTCATCAGTAAGTTAATCTCAGATAGGCTAGTTTATGTGGTTTCTGACACTACATGGGCAAAAGTACATTCCATAGCTAGGCTGGCATAGCAGAGCAATATGCAAATTATCTGTTGTGCTTTATTTTAAAATTTAATTAAATCATAGAGCAATTCATAAGTCATACAGGCACTACAGACAGCTTCACCATAACAAAACACACATTTATTCAATTAGTCATTCAAGAAGGGTGAGGCAAGGAAATATCAAAATAAAAATCTGTTACTCTGATATCTGCATAATTAGTTTATTGCTGGCTCTCTGTGCCTTAAATTTTGTTGAGCTGCTAGTGAGCAATGAGGATGGAAAGTCCCCTATTGTGAAGACATTTCACACCCATCAATAATACAGGTGTGTGGAGGCAGGGAGAAAACACACATGCTAAGTACTTTGTTTAAGTGTCAATGAAGCACTAGATAAAACCAGTTTCACTAGATGTCCCCATTTACTCGATACATACAGATCAAGTAAACAAACTAAAGTAATAATATTGTCAAAACACACTGGACAGGTCACCAGACCATTACAGTCCACTCACACCTAGGGGCAACATCTCCAATTTGCATGAGATGCATGTCTATGGACTGTGGAAGGAAACCGGAGTACTAGGCAGTAACCTATTCAGAAACAAGGAGAACATGGAAACTCCACACAGAAGGGACCCTTGGACAACCCAGCTGGGAACTGAACCCAGGATTTTTAATATACTCAAGAGAACTAGTTTGTTTTTTTAGTGGACATTTATCAGTCTTGCAACCATTTGTACTGTATCTGTATGGTCTATATCATACTATAAGCATAATATTTATCCAAAAAAAATAGACTTGAAATAAACTGGGCTGTAGTAGAAGCTCTGCCACCTCACAGTGGACGGGGCTAGAAAGAGAGAGGGAGAAGCCGGACTGAGTGATAGAACAGAGGGAGAGGAGCCAGAAAAGAGCGAATTGAAAGCGTGGCATAAGAGACAGAGAGAGAGAAAGAGAGAGAGAGAAATTGAGTTAGAAAGCTGACTGGTGAGTGAATTGGACTGGCAGAGGGCTGGATTCCTGAAGCACATCTCTCAGGCCAAAGTTTGGGCCGATTGTGAGGGGAATACCAAGCGAGCGGTTCTGTGGCTGCACAACAATGAGGAGAGGGCACACTGCGCCAGCTCAGTTTTCAAAGGCCGTGGAGAAAGTGGCCATCTCATTTGCCCTCTGACAAACCCCCTCTACCAGCGCATAAAGCCATATTGTAATGTTAATCATATTGATCATATAAACAAACACATCAACAGAGACTACTGCCGTCTCCGACAATATGGGGTTGTTTGTTTGGACTGCTCGCAAGGCCACAAAAAAGCTCTTGTGTGAGAAGAATGGAGAGCGAAGAAAAGCGTCGCAGGTGACGAAAACAGAGCGCTCGAATGTTTAGCCTTAAAGGAAGGCGATGCCATCTGTGAAAGGCTATATTGAAGCAAGAGGTTTAAAAGAGCATTTGAACGTATAACCACGAGCTATTACTGATGCAAATGTCCAAATTGCTTACATATTTGTTGTCCCAGACATCTGGCACTTGTTTATAATGCTTCATAGATTCCACTTGGAATAACTTAATAGAACAAATTCGAATCCATTCCTTAATCCGTTTAACGAAAACATTAAAGCACTCTTGAGGCAATAAATGAGGCACAAGCCAAACACACACTTTTATTGAAATGCTCTCCTCGACCAAATAGGGCTCTTGAGGCTGTTTGTTGAAATGTGAAAACGCACAGTTTACAAATATACAGGATATTTCACATACTTACCTCATGCCGCAAAGAAGGTGTACCGGGAAACATCTTGCAAACACTGCAGTGCAATGGCCAAGCAAAGTGTGTAGTCTCGATCATAGTATGAAGATTATTTCCCCCAAAAAGCGGCTTACTAATTACCTAGGCATTCAGAGCATTCTTTGGGTAGTCATGCTTCTCTACATGCTTCTCTTTAAGTGCTTTTAAAAAGGTTCCACAAAAAAGAGTTATTTGAGGGAATGCAATAGAAGAAGTTCAGTTCCTTAAAGAACCATTCTGCAAATCAGATGTGTGTGTGTGTGTGTGTGTGTGTGTGTGTGTGTGTGTGTGTGTGTGTGTGTGTGTGTGTGTGTGTGTGT
>JBBPDE010000038.1:1540002-1553164 GCA_037974605.1 Nannopetersius ansorgii | reverse complement strand
ACACACACACACACACACACACACACACACACACACACACACACACACACACACACACACACACATACATACACACATGCCCCACCCACCTTTTTGCCCTTATGGTCCAGCTCCCATTTATAGGCCCCGGGGTGTTAACAGGGGTATAATTTATCATTGGGGCACAGAGTACTAAAAAGCTCTGGAGGTAGGACTACTGTTACAGCATGCAGAGTCCAGTGGAGAACAGAAACTACTAACAAAAGTAAAGTAGTTCATTTAGATGTTTCCCATTTAGCAGACTCACTCACTTTTTTAGATTTAAATGCTGCTTAAAATGTAATGATAATGATACGATAAAATAATCCTTTACTAGTCCCACATTTGTAAAATTTTACAGCAGCAAAGTAGTCAGAACAAAAGGTAGAGTAGCCAAACCAACAGAAAACAAACCTATACAACACAAAAGTATAATGTAAAAATAAACTATACAAATAATCCAAATATATAAATATACATATGAAAATAGTGGATATACACACTGGAATATCCTCAGTTGCTTGGACATTTATGTTTAGATAATTTCCTTATTGTATCAAAATGTTTAAACAACAAATCAGGGTATTAAGTATTTCAATGGATTTCACAAATTATTGTAAAAATATACATGATAAAGTTTGTGTCACGGGGGAGGTCAGAACGATAGGTGAACTGTGCCCACTTTGTAGCGCGGAGGAAGAGCTTAAGCGTGAGAAACACGAATAAGCCGGTAAGCCACGCAGTTACTCTCAGAACGCTCCTAAGGGAGCCCTTGCTCTGAACACACACACTGATAGGTATATAAATGGACTCCGAGGAGTCAAAGTACTCACGGTACCGGAGAGATGAGTCAGGAGTCGATTTGAGGCGACACAGGGCATGAAGCTTAGCAACTTCAATGTCAGTGTGAAGACTGTCATTTACTTCCTGTTTATATACCTGACGTGAGTCAACTCCAGTGCCTAGTGTCGTCATGTAACCGGGTGCGTGTGACAGTTTGTACATAAGTGGAGCTACAATGGTGATATTGCTGGTGTATGTTTTACAGGTTGCTTGTTGGATTGACTGCATGAGCACACAGTTACCACTACAGTAATATACAACTAAGTCCTGTATTCATAAACCGTGACCTTGTGTCTCCATTAGCTCTTTTGTTTTGTTTTGTTTTGGTTGAAATGAAAATACCAGCTTCCATTCACACTGTATATAAGTGACACAAATAAATCAATAGAACTTGTCCAAATTGAATTGGAAATACTTAATCTTACTTAACATTTCAACTAAACCATTAACTCATTAACTGTTTTATTTTCCTTCTGGTTACCATTTTAGAGATACAAGGCTTTGTTCTGACTTTAATATCAATGTGCAGAGATATTCAATGAAATGACAATCAGTAAAAAAAACACCTCGCAGGAGCCTATTAGACAAAAGTGTCTAATAGGTAATGGTTTAGGTAAAAAAGGTACTAGGTAAAAAAGTAATGGTTTACCCCATCATGAAGACTAGAAGATCAGCGGTGCCATCTGTGGTCAAAAGACCAAGACTGCCATATTGTACATCAGTTATTTCTCTGATGTGAATTGTTTAAAGGGAATTTAAGACTGAGGGATGGGAGGCTGAAGGATATACAGTCTCTGACAATGCAACCATAATTCCCAAAGATCAGGTCAGCAGCTGAAAGTACCAAAATGCATTGTGAGCAATAGACAAAGGAACATTCTGTTAATGGCAAACCAGGAATTTACTACTATTGTCTACGATTATGATTAATAAACCAAATCAAGACTTAATACTAATGCTGTTATATTAGATGATAAGATACAAATGTAGTCACTGATTCATGCATTTTCACCGATATTTACTAAACTGTATAGCGCACCGAGCTGGTCAGTAGGATTAAAACATGCCAGTGAGAAAAGGCATCGAAATTAAGTTTAATTTTTAACATCCACACTGTTTTACTTGTTTAACAAATAACTAGAAGCTGCAAGCAACAGCACCACTAAGTAATGAAAAAACTAGCAGGTGAGAAATAACTGCAACCAAAATGGAAGAAAAAAACCTTACAATTACATTTACTGGAATATCTATTATTTAATATTGTTTTAAATATGCTGTCATTACATTGTACTGTTTAATAGCTGTTTTTATGAAGTGTATGGTAATCAGTTAAATCAAATATCCACTTTTTTGTTTGTTGCTTAGTTAGTTTTCTATATACTGATTGAAAACACTAACTGCCTGTTATAGTATCTGTAATTAATCACAAAGCGTCCCATATGAATGATTCCAAAAGACTTTGAGTCAAAAACAAGAGACGAAAAGCAATAATTATACGTTATTTCATGCGTAATTTTTTCATTACAACAGCAACAATCTACAGAACACAGCAGATCTACGCAGACCAAAACGTTTCTGCAGCTGGAATTAAAATGTAACTACATTCTAAGGGCTGGTGTTTAAACACTGTAAAAGCAAAGCTATCACTGCAGAAGCATGTCATGTGTTGGCTTATGACTGTAAGCTTTAAAGAGCCCACCTGCTCCCCTTTCTTTAAGCAGGTGATTCTCCCACAACCTGAAACCCTTTTTACACTCACAAGAGCCCAGAGCCTCTTTGATCTTCTCGCATTGATTCTGAACACAAAAGTCAGCAAATATGGGGTTGAATGGAGCTCTCTTCTACCTCAGATATCCCCACTGACACAGTCTGCCTTGCACTGACATTTCATTGTTGCTTCTATCAGAACATAGAGTGAGGTCCCAGAAATCAATGTGTGTATCTTTGGGGCCTTCAGTGCAGCACATGGGAAAATATCACATACAGTAATAGTGCAAAAGATCCCAGCCTTTAGATGTTTTCTAAGTGAGTGCTGAATTACTTCATATATTATGTGCAATAGTATTAATATGTTATGCGCAATATACTTCGTAGTTATGTTTTACCATGTGAATATCAGTACTTATGTCAGTATAACTTACATACTACTGATCTGTACTTAGTGCAATATTCCTACATACCATCTGTGCTGTTTGAAGTAATTTAACTGTAAGTTACTTGTCTAAAGTATTTATACTCAGCATAGTGTATTTTTCTACTGAGTTTTTTTTTCTACAGATTTTTATTGGATTTATGTACACTTTATATTTAATTATGTCATTCTACAGGCAGATAATGCAGATTAGCGCACATCATCAAGCTTATTTCAAGAAATAATTAAGATGATCTGCCAATAGAATAAGATTTACCAGATGGCACAAAACAAGAAAAATATACTGCTCAAAAAATTCAAAGGAACACTCAAACAACACATTGTAACTTCAAGTCAATCACACATTTGTGGCAACACTGATTATCACTGAGAGAGTGTAGACTGTAAATTAGTGTTGTCTCCTGAGTGGAAAGTTTCACAGACGTGTGATTGATTTGAAGTTGCATTGTGTTGTTTAAGTGTTCAGTATAGGTTTTGAGCAGTATATATATTTTTTGAGCAGCATATATATATTTTTTTATTTATATATATATCAAAAGGCTTAATGCAGTATCATTCTTTCCACAGTCTGTTTAGTCCATATATGGAACTAAAACTGCAAAAGCAGTTCATTTTGAATTCATTGTTTCTCTGATGTCGCAAAACGAAAGCTCGGACTGCTTTTTGAATGCAATGCAGCCAGTCAGATCAGGGCTCATTTACATATATCAGTCAGACAGCCTGTTTTATTCGAATGATAGAGGTTGGCAAAGGGTCATGCAGAAATGAATTATTACTGTTTTTGGTACATTGACTTAAACAAATGTTAAAAATGGAAAGAAAAACAATAAAAAATGAGAGAAATGTAAGATATGGGCCCTTTGAATATTTTCCTCCCTTGGCTATTCTCAAAAAAACAAACAAAAGAAAAAGCAGAATTTTCTAGTAATACTAATATATACTCAGACTGAAGGAGATCCTCTCAGATTTTCATTTGGCTCAAAAAAGACTGAAAACAAAGTGAGGAAATCAAACTCACACTCCCAATTAGTCAAGGTTTTAGCCATGTTTAATGAGATTCCACAAGGTTCTGCTGGAGGGCTTGGAGAAAGTGATGGGCCGCCCATATGTGTGTGTGTGTGTGGGGGGGGGTGTTTGGGAACAGCTAGTTTGGAATGACCAAAGTCAACTTTAGCTGCCTTACTTCAAAACCACCACAATGCTGAGAAACGACTGAAAGAGAACTGATATCGCCAACCCTGATGGTGAAAAAAGTTTCCAGGGCACTCACTGTATTATATTCTATTTTTTCACATGGGAGCAAGAAAAAATGCATTCCTGAAGCTAAGACACATAATTCCGATGGCCATTACTGCTGCAAAGCTCAACTCAGGAGGAAGCTTCCCAGTCTAAGCAAAACAGGCCGATGATAAACAAATCCAACATAACAAGTGTTGAAGGAAGGGGGGGAAAAATGATAAACCACCTTTTCTGCTGCTAAGCTCGCTGGTGGGGTGAGAAAGAGGGAGAAAGGGTGATAAATGCTGTCGGTCATAATAAAAACAAAGAGTGGATGCCAAGAAAATTGCTGGGTGAATTTCATGGGAACTGTGACCTGCTCCCATTTGGCGGAGAGAGCCACCTTAATGCAAAAACACCCAGAGGGACCTTTAAGCAGCACGTGTTCGCCAAAATAATCTCTGCAAATGAAGAAACTACACAGCAATTAACTGTGCGTTCCATGTGTCTTAGATTATCACAAAGAGATTTTTTCTTAAAGGGTCTGGAAAATGTATTTTCCTCATTTAAAAAAGTGTTTGCAGTACGGTCCATATTGTGAGAGACTGTTCCAGTTATATGTGGACTCTTCTCTCTTCTACTGTCTGGCAAACAATATTGGAGCTTCTGTAAGATTCTGAAGCTTCAATATAAGGTTCTGTAAAACTATAACAGTTTCATACCGCTGGCCATCAGAGCTCTGAATGTGCATAAATATCTAGTCTAGCACCTCATTTTATACCTTAAATACCTCACATATTACACTCAGGATTTTCAACAATTTAGCTTCTGTTTACTGCCATGATAGGCACATTAATTTGCATTCACTCAGTGTGGCTCAATGCTGCTAACTGCCTCTCATATCATACTTATGGTGCAATAGTAGTCATTTTGGACTGTTTACATCCCATTCACACTACACTGTTGCATTGTTGTATGGTCTATTTATTGTATTATTCAGGTCATAACCTGCACGTCGTTCAGTGTTGCTCCTGTTGCACCGTGGCCCATGAAGACACATTGTACATTGTACACCACACTAAGTACAGATACACAGCTTCTGATGTCAATGAAGAAACCTTGAACCTCACACCTTAAACTCTCTATATATGGAAACTAAGGCCGTTTTGAATGTACTGTTTTTGTGTACAAACCAGCATTCATAGCCCAGCGCAGAACAGAAGTTTAAAAAACAAAACTAGTCTGATTTTTTAGATGTAGAGAGGGAGGAAACTGGTTAAATCTGAATTAGGATTAGTGTAGACATCCAAAGTCCTCACCAGTGGCATAAGTGGACTGTAAAATACAATAAAAATGTAATAAATGGGCCACTTCATTAATTCCAGATTGTTGATACATGTTTCACTACTGATTTTTAAGTGAGCCAAGAATTTACTGATGCCGTGATAGAAGATATATTGGGAAATAAAGATACAACTGAGCAAACATTAAAGAACGTCAATAACGTCTTTAACGTCTGTTAAAAAAAAGGCTGTCTGATCGTTAAGTCCACAACTGTTAATGTTTCAATGCGCATCAGCTTTCACTCTTTTGACGAAAACATCAATAAAGGAATCAATTAACGGGTAATTTAATTCATCCTCTAGGAATCGTTCTTCTCGAGGGACCCCCACGATCGCTCAATTACAAGCCAATAGCTTCGTACAGATTCTATATGTGGCTCCGCATTTACAAAGGCTGGCATTATTCACACAGTGAGGTGGGATTGGTGGGCCTGCTAGTGAAGGGGCAGCTCCTGCTCTGATTCCTGAAGCACGGACTGGAAAACATTAGTCCCCTTCTGAACGGAACAAAGGTTACGACTCAGAGAACAGCTTTTAGATTCGCTCTCTTGGCCCTTTCAGAGAGCACCCCTTTTTTTGCTACTTACTGATCCAAAAAAACACCCTCCCTTGAGTGATCGTAGTCAGGCACGACATAGCATTGGGGTTTTTGTTGCATGAACCCAGCCTTCTCAACCTAAAGGCTGGAGTAATGGTCTCACAGAGGCCCTCTCAGTTCTGAATACCACCCCCCACCGCATGCCTATATGCAATCCGAGAGGTAGAGTGCCGATCTAGGATCAGGCCATATAATCACATTCATGGAAATCCAGGTGGAACTTCTCTTTAGTGCGTTTCTCCCTGTAACAGCACTTCTGTTGGTCTAGTGTAGTTTACACATTACAGGCACTTATCCTGCACTTACTTCCAATTATATGCTTATTCATTAAATTCACCACAATTTTGCATAAGTCTAACTTTTAAACTTAATACTAACCTCAACTCAGAACTTAGCCCTGATCCTAATCCTGAATCTAACCATAACCTCTACCCTGACGGATTGAACATGTGTATTGGGGATGATCAAAACAAAATATGAAAAAATTAAATAATAGATAGGATAGTCAATAACCATTTTTTACTAGTATTACAGATCTAAATCATACTTGTTGCTAATATACTATTTTAAGTGTTTGGTGGTTAATTTGGATTATTTTATGAGATGCCGCAGCTATTTAACCATGCCATAAATATGTCTTGATATTATATTAATTAAAATAAGCAGTGTTGTTACCATTAATGATGACAGTCATACCAGCTGCCATTACATTTGATGGCATGGTGGTTTATCCCACATACTAAGTCATTTAATGCCGTCATGCATTAATGCCTTGGTCAAACCTCAAAAAGGCTCCACAGTTGGACTTGCTTTATGAAGAATGAACTTATTTACTCTTACTTTAACCATTTGCTTTATTACGAGTATTCGATTCTAATGTTTCTTATTGAAGAGAATTCACTTAATATGGACTTTTTGTGTTCTTTCCACCTTTGTTAGAATATGGCCGACATGAGCTGATCCTAGATCAGTGCTCTGACTCTAAGAGGTTTACAGACCATCCCTGGCTTTAAAGTGAACCAATGCCAGACCAATGCATGTGATCTCAGTGGAATTAGCATCTCGTACTTAAACAGGGTTGTTTTTTTGGGTTGGTAAGTGATGTTTTTGATTAAATAAGGAACAGATAACTGTTACGGCTCAAAAGACCTGAGCCGATCTGATGTCATTACGGCGGTCTCTCTGAAGCTACTTTGAAAGTCTCTTGAACTGAACCACTGCTGAATGTTGGACTTACCACAGATTAGTGAAAATGATGCTGTGTGGGTTCTTATTGGGTTTGGTGATGGATGCGGCAAAGAACAACAATGACAAATGACTCTTTTTAACAAAGAGCGTCTCTGGCTTTGGTGTTGTGTTTTTTAGCTCAAATCAGGCACATAATTCCTTCCCCTCGGAATGGACTTTGTGGTGATGATCCATGCACTCTTCCTCTTGTGACTGGGGAAAGAAAAGCAGCGCTGAAGCACTTGTTTAAATTCGAGCAGAGACAAAGAGCATTGACTGGCTGACAAGCCGGAGCAGCGAGGGCCTCACAGGGTGAGGGAGCGAGAGTAGATGCAAGTGATTGAAGAGGCACACAGCGATAAAAAGGACACGTAGGCCAGCTTTACTGTAATCTAGGCTTTTAAAAGCCATCTCCATTCATCCTCCAGAGTGTCTCACTCACACAGACCCTGAAAGGCTTTTACTCAGCTTCACCAGCTCAGAGTGCTGAACCCAAGTATCTGATAGCCCTTTCCCCTTTCAGACACCCGCTCAAAGCCCTGAATGGCCATGGTTGCTTGCGTTAACAAACACAATACTCCTCCCCCCTACATTTTGTATACCCACCTATATTGTGTCCATTCAGAGAATGAGACGGAAACTCTTTAAGGTAAGGTACACAGCAGAAACCCAAGTCAAACACTGTGCTGCCCCAATCAAACAATACTCATTCATTGATTCACCCACCCCTACATTTGATACATTTGGGAAACCGCTAGTTAAAAAGAAATAAAACAAATAAATAAAGGGTATGTTTCCATTATTCATGGTACAACTTTTTTTGCAGTTGTTGCTGTGAATTATTCTGTGATTGATATGAAACTAATATCAGAGTAAAAGAAAGTAGGCCCATATATGGGTCCTTAGGGCCTCGATATCCCAAGCAGACGACCGTCTTTGTGATTGACCATCACCCTGGACTGGTCCCATTGGCTCTTTTCTTAGGACCATTTTGACTGATCGAGCTCTAGTGGGCTTGGAAATGCTTAGAATTCGACTATTCTCTGTGTGGGCCATGTGTTTTTCTCCGCTGCTCTGTCACTGTGTTCTCTTTCCCAATACTAACCATTAATGCCCTTTCAATGTACCAAAAAATGCTGACAAGGACAGGATAGTGCTACCATCGCCATACAGATTACAAAGATGCTCACATATGGCCTGACAGTGGCCTGAGGTTTGGACCTAACACAGAAAGGGCCGTAGAAAGAGAAATGCAGAGTGGTCCAGTCTTGTGACAAATGTGGTTTGATATACTATATAACTTTCCATCAACGTCATGATAATCAACGTCTTCTAGTAAATCATAAGGAGACAATCATGATGGAGTGATGATGGGTGATACTAACACCCTCTCAGCCTTGGCCTACTCAGATGGTTGACACAGTGGTTCAGTCTAAAATCTAATTTACACAACCATCCCCTGTACCAAATGAACTCAATCAGCCATGATGTGCCTTTGATTCTCATATGTTTACACACCAACTGGGAGGAGCAAACTTCTGATTAGATGACAATTATTATCTTGTTACAGCAGCAACTATTGAAAGGTGGGATCTAATTAGGCATCAAGTAAACAGTCAGTTATTTAATCTAAAACATTAGAAGCAGGAAGAATGGACAACAGTATTCCCTAATGGACTCTTTCAGGATCCTGGTTTAAAGGTGTTTAACTTGACCTCAGAATTCTCCAGATCTGATCCAGGACATGCAGAAATTGCTATACAAACAAGTCCGATCCATGGAAACCCTACCTCACAACTCATAGGACTTGGATTTGCTGCTAATGTCTTGGTGCAGTTACCACAGCACACCCTCAGAGGTCTTTTAAGGTCCATAGCTTGATGGGTCAGAGCTATTTTGGTGGAACTTAAACAATATTTGACTGGTTTAAATATAATGACTGATGAATGCAGACAGCATGACAACAATTTACTTTTACTTCCAATTAAAATAAATGTAAAAAAAAATGTTAGAAATAAACAAATTTGTTTGCTCTAACACAGTGCCAAACTTAGATGGTTTGAATCCCAGCACCAGAGGTCAGTAGGTTTAATCCAGAAAGCTTCTAAGGTCATAATCTTGCTCAAGCTGCCACCATTGAGCCTTTGAACAAAGCACACAACCCCCAACTGCTCCAGAGGCGCTGCTGGGTACCTGACCCTGGTTCTGATCCCAGCCCCTCTTTCACTCCTTCTGTGTTAGGAAGTGGCTGGAATATGCAAAATATAGTACAATTTCCACTCAAACGGACACATCTTTAGGCATGTGGGACTTGCTTAAGTAGGCTAATTCCCAAACTGAATATTCAAACTTGCTCAGAAATATTCATTGGACTTAATTTGATGCATGTGTGTTTGATTGTGCATGTGGGTGTGTCTCGGTGGGGGTGTGTTTGCAGATCCTTTCAACCTCCAGGGACTGTGGGGTGGTGAAGGTCCAATAAAACCTTTTCAAGTCCAGCAGAGTCTAAAAGACACAGGCATCATTAACCACAGCAAACGGTTGGCTCTTTCAAAGCAGATTATATCAGGTCAGCCTCGTTTGACCTCAAATTGTCCTTGACATATGTTTGAACATTCTAAGAAGACTTGAGATGTAATGCTTATTAGGCCCTTGTAGAAACAGGGTCAGTAAGGTTGGAACTCGGGCATTCCAGCACTCGTCTAAGAAACTAGTCAATGAATCCTGACCCTTGCGTCTGGCTGGCAGGCCGGGGCTTAACCTTGGGCATTTGGAGTGCAAGTGGAGATTGGCCTGGCCAAAGCTAGCATCATGTCACCATGTAAACTCAGACAAGACTAATTTGATTTACGTTGAAGGTCGTTCATCAGTTCACAAGATATAGTACTTCTATAGAATTTTTTGGATTCACTTATTTTGTAAGTCAACCTCAACAATGTCAAGAAATTATATACCTTAGCAAAGCTTTATCACCCAAACCATCATCTACTATATATTAAAGGGGAATTCGTATTTACAGTGGTTTATGATTTATGGTGGTGGTGAAAAGAGCCATATGCAAATATAGCCCTTTAATTTGCTGTTAAGTGAACCTCCATGTGTCCTCTCAGCTTTTTATTCAGTGCTGATTGTAAAACAAAGTAAACCTTCTTCTGGGACTACCAGTAAACTGATTTAAATATATTTCATCATTTAAAAATTGGCCAAAATCTTATTTCAAAACTATTAGACTAGCCAGCAAACAGAATATTTGTAATTATTTCATGCAATGACTTTCTCTGAGGGAGCTTTTGGACACCACCGTGATCACTTCTAACTTTTAATTCTTCTCCAGAATTAAGCATTTCACACCAGACCACTCTAAAAGGCTAAATTATGCAGAAACTTTGAAAAGTCGGTGCAATTCTCCTTTAACATGATAAGCGCAAGGTTCCTATGAGGCTTCTTTGGGCATGAATCAGCCGCTCAGCTACACCTGCGGTTTTATCTACCCAAGGGAGTACTTCACTTACAAAACAAAACTAAATATTATCATTAGCTCCAACTAGCACAGTTCCTTCTCTTATACAGCCATTATGTAAGGTTTAGATACGAATACAAGTGGTTCTTGTACTAGTATAAAGTTAGTCAACAATATTTGTAAAATCTGTGCCGTCCTATCTCTCGCCCTCGAAGACAGCAGATGTTGCTCTGGACTTATCAAACGGTTCAAGGCTATTTACTGTATGATTCCAGAGCATTGCTATGACTTTGCATCTGCATGATATATGGTCCAGTTTAGTTAACACTATCTATTGAGAGGTGTAGTACGTCAGGAAAATCAGCGCATACGCAGACCTTGACATAAGACTCAGCAAGTCAGACCAAACACAAGTGGCTATTTAATAGTTTTTCAAGGCTTTCTTGCTCAGATGTCTGTCTAACATGGTCACAGCATTAATATAATGCGATTACAGTACATGAACAATGTTTCATTGCCGAGGTGAAATATACTATACAAACAAAAGCATTGGGACACCTGACCAATACACCATCAGGGACTTTAATGACACTGCATTTAAATATATAGACTTTACTATGGAGTTCTTTCCCCTATGCAGCTATAACAGCTTCCACTCTTCTTTGAAGGATTTCCACAAGATTTTGGAGTTTCTGTGCTGAATTTGTGCTCATTCCTTCTGTAGAGCATTTTTGAGGTCAGGCACTGATGGTGGATGAGAAGGTCTGGTTCACAATCTCTGTTCCAGTTCATCCCAAAGGTGCTGGATGGGGTTGAGATCAGGACTCTATGAGGGCCAGTCATGTTCTTCCACACTTAACAGATCCAGCCGTGTCTTTATAGAGCTTGCTTTGTGCACTGGGACACAGTCACGCTGCAATAGAAAAAGTTCTTCCCAAACTGTGTCCACAAAGTTGGAAGTATGGCATTGTCCAAAATGTCTTGCTATGCTTAAACCTTAGACTGTCCTTCTGTGGAATTAAGGGGCCTAGCTCAAACCCTGTAAAACAGTTGTGTTTCAATACTTTTTACCATATAGTGTATTTAACAGGGATTTAAGACATTCATCAAAATTCATCCTGAAAACCTTTTTATGTACCATTACGAAGTATTTTCATTATATACAATTTGGAATAGTAACTTGTGAGCAGAAATTGTGAACTACATCTGTAATTACATTTTTGCCTTCTTTATACATGCATAGTATGAATATGTGTTTAAAATTAAATTAAAGGGGGGGGGGTTACTGTACACCAACAAACCACAACAAAAACTCTTGAAGGAAAAGTGAATAATTATCTTGTGGTTTTAAATGTTATGGTTGATTGGTCTAGTTTGCATGCCAACTCTTTTCTTTAAAATCAATCAGAAAATATAAAATGAAAAAGATTAAAGTAAATGAAGAATATATCTGTGAAGCTTTAACATAGAGACTTTAAAAGTTAAATCTGAGGAGTCCCTAACCCGGCACATGAATTCAGCCATTATTTTTTTGAACCTTTTATTCACAAATTTAACAAACAAGTACTACAAAAGTCAACATTTTTGAGTTTGTTGTCCTGCTGTGACACAGCCTCTTCTAACAAGCTTGTTTGTTTTGATGCATTTGGGTTGGAAATCCCATCTGGTTTAAATATGAAATTATACTGAACAATTTGAGGTTTGTACAAGCCCTTCAGTTGGTTACAGTCCCATTTGACTGCACACTTGATCCCACATCCCTTTTGGCCAGCATGTTCACAAATTCAAGATTCAAGATTCTTTATTTGTCACATGCATAGTCATATAAGTACAACACACAGTGAAATGTATCCTGAACCGCTCCTTTCTGACTGTGCAAACATTATAAACTAAAGTAAATTTTAAATGAAAAAATCTGGTAATGTTCTGAAACAAAAATAAAATAAAGAAATGAGTACAAGTAAATATAAGTATGAATGTAAGTAAAATTTAAAAATTTAAAAATATAAATCTGAAATTTTCTAAAACACAAATCTAACATAAACTTAAACTTAAACAAGGAGCACCACAAGTTAAGAGAAATTATATGTAGGTTGAAAAATAGTTTTTTATATGTATTTATATAAATAAATGTAGCAGCGATATGTACATTGTGCAAATGGAATTTTAAAGTGCATTGTGCCATAATAGCACAGCAATATAAAACAGAGTGAACAAAGTGAACAAAATGTAAGCAGAGTAATATAAACAGTGATCAGAGTAATGTAAGCAGAGTAATATAAACAGTGACCAGAGTAATGTAG
>JBBPDE010000038.1:1496729-1519822 GCA_037974605.1 Nannopetersius ansorgii | reverse complement strand
CACACACACACACACACACACACACACACACACACACACACACACACACACACACACACACACACACACACCACAACAGGTGTCCTTTACTGTTTAAAAACTACTATTATTATCTATTGTCTTGTTGAGCAGTGCTACTAAGCCGGGCCTATATATATTGGATGTGTGCTTGTTTTAGTCTATATATGTACACACACAACTCCTGCAGTTCAGAGTCTAATATTGTTGTTACAACTTTAAATATGAATCTAAAGTGTTAATGTCTGTAATGTATTAATTTATTTGTTTACTTGTCAACCATTCTGTACATTCTTTGCATTTTCTTGTAATCGCACAAGATGGTGATAGTAAATCCATGAATATGAGTAATCTCTGTCATCAGTGCAGTTTGTGTACTCTGACCATCCTCCACACTGGAATCTTTGACCCTGACCCTAATCCCTGACTTACAGCCAGATTTAGTGAAGATGGAATGTTAAAATGGTGAGTGTTCGCAATCACACTAAACCCTCATCTGCTGATTGATTAACAGGCTTTGAGAAAGTGGAGCAATTTTACATATGCTTTAGTTTAAACCAAGGCCACGGTTACAAAGTGTCCCAAAGTTTTTCTCCTGCAAAAGTTCGCGAGGACTTTAGAAGTTAGAGCAGCTTATTCTACCAACATGTAGTTAATTCATCTATAAAGGGTGTTCCTGTTTATTTGCGCCACAGTCTTACTGATTTCTTAGCTTTCTTCCATAGGTTGTTGTTTTTTATCCATATGTTTGTCTGGGATGTTCTGTGTGGTTTAGACCATGAGGTTTAGAATCTTTATAATAGTAAAGAACAATGTCTTTGAGTATTATTTGAGTCCGATTGTGTATCTCCCACATAAAGGATTTTTAAAATGACTCTAAAAAACACCTCAAAACTATCTTAAGCAATGTAACCATTTCATGCAATAACTATCAATCTATGAGGGAGACTTCAGAGACAATAAACTCTGGTTTGGTCTGATTCCATTCAAAACCACTCTGAACAGTTCTGCCTGTTTCTCAAGAATGGAGCATCTCATATCAAACCACTCAGAGTGAAATGATGAAAAACTAGCTGAATTTCTCTTTAACAGTGAAACGTTTTGAAGGTCTTCTGAATAAAGACATTCTGTATGTATTCTACCTTTATTACAAGATCTCACTTTATTACACTTTATTACAAGATCTCACTTTATTACACTTTATTACAAGATCTCACCAGGCAATTTTCACCCATTTCTTCCTTTTTCAGATGAGTTGTTTGTATATATAACAAATGGTGTGAGAATTCCTGTTAATGACACAAATTTTTTTGGGTTTTCATTCCATACATCTATCCTTTTAATTTACGGCATTTACAGGTTTTTTAATATTAAAACTGGCAGAAAAAATATAAATATATAATTAGTTCACATCACTCCAAGTCAGTTTGGGGAACACAGGCTATGGAAAACCTTTTATATGTGAAACACTTCACCCCTGGACCCCTGGCTTATAACTTGTGCTTATAACTCATGTTTAGCAGGCTGAGGATTCTCCATAAGGGGCTCTGTTAACACTCAAATAGATTAGCTTTTACTTTATGAGAGAGGAGCTTTGAATTTATGACACTGTGTACCCCAAGACAAAGTTAATGGCACATGTCTAGTGTGGTGTTTGTTGGTGGATGCAGCTCTGCTTTCAGCCTCTCTTCACTGGGTGTGCAGGGTTCAGCTGTGTGCAAAGAGCTTCCAGGCAAGCATCAACATTACAGTTAAAAACACATGATTTGATCAGAAAACATGGGTCAGTTCATATTTGATTGTAAATAAAGTGGTTGTGTCTGTATTGTGTCCACTGTAAAGGAATTCTTATCAAACAAACCGTTTCCCATCAAACCAAGTGACACTGAATTCTGGAAAAAATGTTAAAGTTGGACTAATCATTCTCTTACTGCTCTCTTACTAAAATGTTGAACACAAGTCAATTCAGTTCGGTTCAGTTTTATTTATACACTACTTTTTACATCCAATGTTGGCACAAAGCAGCTTTACAGGGCTGAGCATCTAGTGAGCAAACCAACCCCACACATTTACCCTTAAAATAATGGTTCTTGACAAGCCTTTACAAGCTCTATAGGTTTTTTTTCACATTTGCATGTAATTTACAGAACTGTCTACTGAAAGGTCCTTAACAGGCAATGAAAGGTGCTCCTCTATGGAATCGCTTCAAAGAACTCTTTGGGTGAAGGGCTGGAAGATCAAAAAGAAGTTTGGGCAAACATAACCAGTCGAGACACACTTTCAACGTTCAACATATTTGTCCCTGTTCCTCACACTCACATGATGCAGCGGGGGCTCTTTCAGATGCGTTCAAGTGTCACAGGCTAACAGTGAGCTCCACGATAAAAGCCTGGACCATTTTGCTCATCCAATCTCAGGCTAGATGTCGAGATTGCTCGGGAAAAAGTCACTTGATTTACTCTTTTATCTTTCAAGTAAATGGCAAGAAGCTCTTCTGGCATGTTTGAGTCATAGCGCGCTCTACAACATGTGGATTTTTCAGGTCATATGCATACAAAAGGCGGTTTGTGTGAGGAGCTGTTACATCACGATAAGGGAACGCACACATACTCGGATACACACATGCCATCATAAAGGCACTGATGTGGCATTGTGTTACCTGCATGGCTTTGATGTGAGATTGCTTTCACAGGCTGGAGAGCAGGTAACCAAAACAAGGCACTAGACACCTTTTCCAGCACATGCAGTCCGACTGTGAGGAGCTTTGTCCATTGTGAGCGCCTCTGAGGCACACAATCGAACACTTTGTGATGGAACGATTGATACAGAGAAATTTAATCACTTTCGCTGGCTGGTGCTTTTAACTGTATCTGTGGCAGCATTGAGTGCAGTGGGACAGGCTAACAATGGAGAGCTCTGTGGACAGAGGGGTTAGCAGCACCGAGGCCCAGACATCAGATACCTGCCTTTGCATTATAGTTCGCTCCAGGACACGATCTGCCTCTGAGAAGACATCAATTTAGCAGATCGGAGGGCTAAGTGCTGCAGTCAGGTGAAATAAAGGCAGTATTATTGCATGAAGTATCACTCTGATTGCTCTTTAACTACAAGTCAAACCCTGTATTTACTTCAGCCATGGCGTGGAACACTGAAAAGATGACCTTATAGGCTAAAATAACACCCCGTGGCTTCATTTGCTCTTTTAAAGGTTAATGTTTTTAGGGAAGCAAAATTGGGTTCTCTGTGCCTTCTAAAGGTTCCTGAATTGTTCTTGGCTAAGATGCATGGTTCTATAAAAAACAAAGCACATAATACATATATATATCTTAAGTTTTCTCAAAAAGTTCTTAATATTAGCATATATATCCATGAAAAAAGGCTCAGAAGGGGTTCTTGGCTTGAATGGCATCTTCAGTTCAGTTTTTCATTGGGTATAGGACAACTGCATCATGTGGAGGTGCTTTAATTGTTTAAAAGATTCTTCACACTCTCATATATCTGTTACTGAAATGGTTCCCTAGTGAACCAAACATTGTTCTTCTGTGGCCTCTAAAGATTTTTAAATGCTTTTTAATGTGTCTTGGTTCTATGAAAAACCTGTGCATATGGTATGGAACCTTTACATGAATCTAAAATATATTACAGTTCTTTAGACTTTAACACAGACAAACGTTCTTAAAAATAAAGGTTCCTAAATGGATTATTCTCACTAAGATATATAACTTACATAGTGAAAGTGCGTCTTCTATGGCCTCTAAAAGTACTAATGTAGTTTTGGATTTTCTATGGAAGAACGTTCAAATCCTTGTTGTAGAACATTTGTATTAAGGCTTTTAGATTTGAAAAAAGGCGCATCCCAATTCAAGAAGAAGAGAGATAGAGCTGAACAACATTCATACACCAGCACCAGCAGTCGGGGGGTGATTAACAATATAAGAAGTCGACTTCAACCACGCATGGCAGAAAATTCTGATGTCATTATCACTTAAACTTTTATTCCATTGCTTCCCCTTTGTGTATCTCCATCTGGACTTCTAGTTCTATTAGCACAATAAGAAATAAAAGTATTGGGAAGAGTATTCTTCAGGGTTTGTGAAGTTGACTGGCCCTCACAGAATCCTGACCTTTGGGATGAACTGGAACGGAGATTGTGATCCAGACCTTCTCACCCAACATCAGTGCATGACCTTATAAATGCTCTACAGAATGAATGGACACAAATTCACACAGAAACTCCAGAATCTTGTGGAAAGCCTTCCAAGAAGAGTGGAAGCTGTTATAGCTCCAAAAGGGGGACCAACTATATATCAAAGTCTATGGATTTGAATGCAATATCATTAAAGTCCCTGTTGGTGTAATGGTCAGGTGTCCCAATACATTATATATATTACAAAACATTAACTGCTCCGTACCATCATGGGGTATTTATTGACATTTGTGGGTAGTTATAACACAGGTCAACAGGCAAGTTTATGTTGGTTTTGTATGCTAATTTCATGCTGATTTTAAATCTGTGTTTAGTTTTTCCTGCACACATAGATTTTGTGATGAAGCTAGTTCTATATTGAGTGATAGTTGGTCTAATTAGCATATAATGATCATATGCTGAGTGTTTGTGAAGAAACAGTGGTGGCTGACTGACACTGATCATTATATCTATACCACAGTTTGTGCCTGTCTGACTTCACACTGAAAATATTGAAACAGTTATTTGATTGGTGCCTGTGGTTTAATAAAAACCTATTTGCAAATCTAATATTATTCATAATTCAAACAGTTTATGGGACTGAAAGCAGATCTGAAGTCAGCATGAAAAACTGGTTTAGAAAAGTGTGTTGTGGTTTCTGATCATTACGTGTTATTGGTCTAATGAACCTTACTTTCACAACAATCAAATCCTCTAGTTAATAATATGCATGAAACAACATCCTCCTTCTTTTCATTTGTTTTTATACACTTTATTCACCGAAAAGTAAAAATGGCATTGATTTAAGTGAAATTACAAATTTAAATGTAAATGAATCCAAATGCAATTCCTTAAGCCTGGACCATTTTGCATTTCAGTGTAACAAGTTATGCATGACTTTCTCTTCTTACTAATCAGTTGAGACGTACAGTGAATGAATATGTGATAATATCCTGTAAAACTCTTTTTTTTACAGTAAAAAAACCCCGCTTTTTTCTTTTTTTGTTCACTACATTGCAAGGGGCTGAACCCCAGTTCCTGCATTTCAAAGGCCCTGTCCAGCATCCCTTCTTGGCTTAACTCCCACAGTGGACCCCCATTGACTCTGCAGCCTGTTAATGGTAATAAAATCTTTTACATTTCCTCGCATGGCTGTTAAAGTTTACTGCGCCCTGCCCTTTCAAAGCCGCTGCATGTCCATTTCTGCTGTAAAAGGCCCAGGCTTTCTCTCCTGACTCGCTCCCCTTCTACAGTTACCCCTAATCCCTTACTCAAAAAAGAAAAAAAAACACTATTATCATATAGAGCTTAAAGAGTCGAGCAGGTTTTGGCTTTTCATATTGTGATATCCGATAGGCGAGGAGCTTTTAAGGGGAAAGAAAAGTGTAGAGTTTATTTTTTGCCCAGTTGCCTTTGGGCTCCTTTGACATTCGAGAGCAGTGCCAAACGTTAAACATTTAGCAGTTCTTTAGGTGTTTACTTTGCGCCGCTGTCAGGGGGTCCCAGCTCCCTCCCACTCTGCGCATGCTGGGGTTTTGTTTTGGCCCATGACAGCGTGTCAAGACGCCTCTACAGGACAGGCAGTTCCCCGCGCCCACCACTAAAGAAAAAAGAGCAAAAGGCAAAGCTCCACATAAGCCATGCCACACATTTACAAATGCCTTCAAACATTTATCAGGAGTTTTTTTTTCTTCTGTAGACAAGAGTTTTAACCCACACATGCCTCCATTACTCAGAATAAATGTGCCAGAAAGGATTTGGGGTGGATAAGTAGGAGAACCACTTTTATTTGTCTAAAGAACCTTTACACTTGATTTGGGTGGTCCATTGTAGGTGCTTTGAAGATGCTCGCTTTGGCTCCAGTTATTTTTCAATTAACTGTAACTGAGTCTAAGCTGAAAAGAAAATATGATATTAAACCTTAACCCAAAACTTAAACCTCATCCTGATTGTAAATGTCAGCCTCATACAAGATTTAGTTTGTTAACAGTCAAAGCCTCTAGATCATCTATAGGGGACCATCAAAATAAAATGTCTCTCATTTTTGTCATGATATGTCAGGAACCAAATGTGGCTCGTCTTAGACATGGCACAATACCACTTTTTTGTGTCCGATACCTATACTGTAAATTTGGATATCTGCCCATACGATACAAATCTGATTCAAATCTGAGTCTTTTTTTAAACAGAAAACCAAAAATAATGCTTTAAAAAAATGTCTGGATACATTTTGTACACCTTCACACAAATACAAAACTCATAACTGTGATACAATAAGGGAGAAACATTACACAGAGAATATGGTATATTAAGATTTCCCCTATGGGATGGCGTTTGTAAAAACAGTTTAAAGGTGTAATTTTTTCATCATTTGGGGCAATTTTCACACAATTTTCTGACATTTAGAGCTAAATGTGACCAAAAAAAAAAAACTAAATGTCGTGCTCTAAATCTGAATGTTGCAACTAAGCCTTAAAAAAAACGACCAGAAAATGCAGTGCGGAACGATGGACACTATGCACACTAAACAGATGCCATTTTGACCACGTAGCAGGCGGGGCTTTCAACAAGTTTTCGAGTTGAATAATGGCGGGCAACAGTGAAATGCAAGCCCAGACAGAGGCAACTGGTTGGTATAAATGTAAATAACATTAATAAAATTATCTTACTGATGTATACTGGAGACTGGAGAATCATGAGCAAATGTCAGTGCGTCACTTCTGCTAAGTGCAAAACGTCAGTGTTCCATTTTGGGCAGAACTGACCCACAACAGTGTGCACTACAGATGGATGTAGTGCACACTATGCACTACATTTCAGTGCACTCAAGTAAGTGTGCAATTTCGGACACACCCTAAATGTGGGATTTTAATGTACCACTTTTACAAATGGCAAGATATGCTTATTGGCCACGCACCGTGATTACAATTAGCTGTTACTTAGCGGGGGGTGGGGGGTCATGCTGTCATATGCCCTCACCAACATGGAAGATTTGCCTTAAGTGACCTTAAATTTAAATGCTAAATGAAAAATATATCTTGCACTCTAAATGTGAAACTTCACAGATAGGGCTCAGTGAGACCTTGCCAGCGACCACTCATTTGCCATAACAGCCCCAGGAGAAAAGGAGTTATACCATTCACCTCGCTCCGGTGTCCCATTACTTTTGTCCGAGGTGAACAGTATAACTTCTTTTCCCAGGGGTCCAGGGGTCTTTGGAAAAGTTTCATCAAGCCCTTTCTAACTGTGAAGTTTCACGGATATTGATGGGTGCCCCACCTAGAAAAGCCGCAATCACGTTCTGTGGGGGAATAAAGTATTGGGACACCAGGGTGAGGTGTCCCAATACATTCGGCAGTCTTGGCTATTTCTTCTAAGAGACAGAAGTAACTCTTGTAACTGGCAAGTCTCACACACAACAGAAACGCTTATCACGTGATGCATCTTCTCATGTTATGCACATCACAAATCACGTTATGCGTGCTGTAATTATTTTCCATATTTTTTAACAGATTGGATTTCATATCCAGTAATTTAGGTCAGAATATCAGATCGGTTCATCTCTATTTCTTCTATGGTATCACTAATATGGTTTTATGGTTTAAATGTTCAGACTTTAATTCCCTGTGTTTAAAAGCTTAATGTTTAAGAGCAAACATGTCTAGGATGATGTTTCAAGACTGTGTGTGACCTTGAACTATAATATTTTGTGCAAATTTACAAATATGTTGTGCTTACTAACAAAAATGTGGCACTGATTTAGAATCTGTTGAAATTCTCAGCTTTTTTAAACTATGAGGGAAATATAATTCATTTATTAGTGAAAAGTTTTTGTTATCGCAACTAGTAACTGTGATTCCAGGTAATTTGATTTATGCGACCAGATGTGATTTTGCAATGAGAATACATCTCTGGGCTTGATAAAGTTTGGGTTCTAGATAAGACGAAAGCCCGCCGTTGTCCCCATACTCTGATCTCCACCTTTACAAAGGGTTTTAACTTCACACTTTTGTTTGTTCCTGCCTATGTATAATTTTACCATTGCTTCAAATGTGTCTCAACCAAACAGATTTTAGAGCCAGAACTATATTTTTTATTTAAAAAAATTCAATACATTTCATGGAAATAATAGAAATGGATGCTGAGAGGAAAGTGTGTGAAGGTGCTCGATATTATGCAGTGAATAAAAAAAGTGTGTAACATTCTCCATGTCTTTCCCCTATTTTTTGGCTTTTCCTTGTTTTCTGGTCTATGTTGTTGTTTACATTCTCCATGTACATTTGTTTATTAGTCAGTTCCATGTGAGCATGTTTTGGTCTTAGCCACCCCCCCTTGTTATCCTGGTCACCTGTGTCTAGATTCTGTCTCCGCCCTTCTTAGGTGTTTCCTTAATTATCAATGCACTTGTTTGTGATTCTTTATAAGCCCTTTTAAGATGCTGCTCTTGTTCTGGTCATTTCTAGTTGTGTTGGTTATGTGTTTTTTTTTAAAAACCTGTTTATTTTCCCCTTGGTTTCTGTTATCTTCCTGTTCATGTTATAATTCTTTTCATTTACACTGGGTCCCACATTTTTCTTTGTGTTTTTGTTACTTGTTCTTTAACGTTAAACTTTTTGGATTCTGCGATAACATTACAATTACAAAGTGCAGCATTGGTTGATGCCCAATCCGGCGCCTTGGTCAGGTTAGGGGGTCTCAGTCAAAGTGCTAATCAGCTTTATTAGTCCCACTAAACCCAATTTGTGAGCAGACTGGGAGGATCAGACATGCCAGCTGCCATCACTGGGTGCTCCTCACCGCAGGATTGTGTATCATAGAGCTGTAAAGAAGGAACATTGTTCAAAATCAGTTTATTCTATTATACAGTTGCCCTGTAGACATTTGCACCATGGAGCTAATTCCTCTCAGAGATGCTGTGTGACTCATACTGTGCTCAGTTGCATGATCAAGGTTCATAGTCCAGGCTCATTTAACAGTTAATGAGGTTCATTTAAATTCAAACACAACAACCCTTCCCTCAGATACACACCTCTGCATTCAGGATGCATTCATTGAATGGGACTCTAATCTGAACCACATTTGTTTTTGTAGGACACCTAACTGGGGCTTCCACTGATTTTGATCAATTTCTCCATCAGTAACACTGATGTAAACAAAGTCATTCTGAGGATTTTGCAATTGTTTGAGTCAGTATTGTGGTGTTGAGTGGGGATAGGAACCAAAAGTCCACTACGAATATGAGACCTGGTATCCGAAGCATTCTTTAAGGCTTAAAACTTTTAAAGGCTTAAAACCAGTTAAAGGCGGAGCGGAACATGCAGGGTATTACTAGACAAAACTGAACCCAAAGAATGTTTTTATTTACATTTACTACTATTTTCCCATGATCAAAAACTTTTGTCAGCACGCTGGCTGTTTTGGATAGTTTATTAAATACAGATATTTATGTTCATATGGACATTATGACACCTGGTTCCTATCACCACCACTGTAATGTAATCTGCTAGTCCGGTTGTTTACTTGTGACTAAGGAATAAAAAGGTTGAAAATGTTTGAAATATCTGTGGAATTTCCCATTTACCAGCCCAGTGTTGTGCCCTAACAGTCTGTTTTCCGGCAAGTCTGCTGTATAGTGCCATTTATAAATTGCATGGAAAATTTAAACAAATGTATTGAGTATATGTAACTGATAGAAATGAATCCGGGTCTGAGAAAACAGCTCATTGCTCTAGCTCTAAAATCTTTACACTGGCTACAGAACAGATTTAAAAGGGCTGGTTCCAGTCCTGCATGGTTACATCTTAAATATATCTCTGAAACCCAGTTGGGCTCTTGGATCCCTGGACTCCCAGGAACCCAGTGGAGCCCAAAGTCCAGTCCAAACATTGTGATTTAGCATTTAGGCAACATGCAACTATAAAAAAAAACTATTAAAGAACATCTTAGACAGACCCCAAATGAAGCAATTTTAAAATTTCTCTTTTCATGTAAAACATTTCTCTTTTCACTCTACCCTTGCTGCTCTTCAATTAATATTTTTAAATGACTTTTTATTTCATGCACTTCATACTTTTTTCTAATAATACATTTTTATCCTATATTGGTATTCCTTCACAATGAATTGACTTGAACTTGAACATTATTCTTTCCTGCCTATTGGTTTCATTCAAAACAAACAAGCTCATTTCAATATCCTGTCATTAGAGGGCCCATCTAATTAAAGCAAAAGGTAATTCCCTATTGTCCCTGCTGGTGGGTTTAATTATGGGGTGGAAATTGGGTTAAGACCATATTACCAGTATTGATGTGGTGAATTAGTGATTTCGGATCAGACAGAAGTTTGCAGTGTCACTCCTGTCACTTTCCTGATCCACAGATTAAACAGGCCTCCCTAGAAGGTGGTCTCAGATCTCAGAGCAGAAACGATGAAGTCTTGCATTTTTTGTGGACTAGTAACTATTTCAGTTTCAGGCATGGCCATGACCAGTCTCTGTCCAGCTAGGTCAGCCTCATAACAGGATGCTGTATAGGATGATGAAGGGAAACATTTCATTTAAGTAGATTTACTTCATCAATATGTTTAATTCTGTCTAGATTTAAGATACACTTAAGCTGAAAAAATATAGTAGCTAAACAGTACTGGTGCCAAAAAGGTTTTCTTGCAGGAACATAACAGAAGGACCTTCACTTCCATCGAGAAGATGTTTCTTAAACAAACTGGATTCTTGACAGTTAAAATAACCTAGAAACATGTTTCCCTAAGCATGTAGATTCAAGCTGAGAGCCGTTTAGGAGCCTTGGTAGATGACACAGTCAGAATACAAAGTATTCAAGTGATGCTTGCTGAGTTTTTTTTTTTTTTTAATGAACCGGATGTTTGATTAAGAAAAATAATTGCAAGAGAAGATTTAGATTTCACTGCAGGGGCACAAGTTCAAGGCAAAGTTCAATTCCTCCCTGCCAAAAACCCCACTCTGCTGCATGTTTTATTGCAACGCTGGACAGCCTTTCCATAATCAAAACCAAAGAGCGGGTGAACTTGCCCAGTTGATGAAAGACGAAAGCCTCTGATAACTGGCGCACAGCTTTAGTTCATTTCCCCTGCACACTTCCACACACAGAGACGAAGTGAGCAGGCTGATTTATGGGATCAAGCAGATCCAATTTGTTGGCCACAGCAGCACTGGACTGCAGCTGGGCTCGACAGCCTCTGTCCTGCTTTAAGGACTCCTTTGCTAACTGCAACTCAGAGGGGGTTGATGTGTCTGGACAAGGCCTTTCTGATTGCAGTTGGGTCAGGGTGTTAGTTTCACACCAGCAAGACCCCAAAAGACATTAAGTGGCCAATCTGATGCTTACAGAAAAGGCTTCATCAATCATTTCAAAATATGTTCTTTTATAAAAGGTGTGACAAGTTTAACAGATCTTGTTGTAGCTTGTAGCTAATATTGTTCTGACTTGAACAGGGTGACATTTTACACACATGCAAAAAAATATAATATTTGAGAAATATAATAGGGTCTAGATATACCCCTGTATCCCAGTGGGCATATAGGGGAGAGTGAGGTAAGATGAGCCACTTTTTACTTATGTTTTCCTGGACGTAAGAAAAAATGACACAGAAATAAAATGACAACATATACCTTTATTTCAGGAAATTATCAGAATGTATCTCTGACAAAGCTGCCCAAAATAATGACATCTAAAAAAAAGTGCTCCTGTGGCTCAACTTGCCCTAGGTTAGGGGTAAGTTGAATCAAGTCAGTGGGTAAATCGAGCCACCTTGGGGCAAACTGACCATGTAGGTTTTAAAATGTAAACCTTTTAACCATTTTAACAGTATTAAACTTGTGAGAACAAAACACCAGTAAATTTCTAAACAAACCACCAGTTCAAAACCATTTAATCGAAAGAACTATTCAATATTCCAACTGTCAAGGTTGCAGGGGAATAGAACTGTTGCTCCCTCCTTGCAGTTCCTCGAGCCTGTTGAGTGAAAGTGACCATTTGTCAGACGTGAACACACAACAGCACACAGTGTGAACAGCAAGAAATTCAACCTCTGCATTTAACCCATTCACCAAGTGAAGCAGGGGGCAGCTACGAACACAGCATCGGGGAGCAGTGCATGGGGACGGTACCTTGCTCAGGGTACCTCAGAGGTGCCTATTGGTCTTGGGAATCGAACCTGGTCGCAGGGCGAATGCCCTAACCACTAGGCTACCAGCTGAGGTTGAGGTAGCTTCTTAAGCACATCATTCCGAGGGAAAGATGCCTTATCATTTTCCTTTAACGCAAAGGTGGGTTTCTTACTGCCAGTGATCCCTCTGATTCTTCTGAGAAATCTCGCACTCACTTCGTCGTCTGCAAGGCTGTCAACCAGGCCAATGTAATGGTGGCTCCTGCATTTTTACGATGACAAAGTCACCAACCATCAGATCTGAGACATCTGGTTCACTTCCTTCATCGCTGGAACTCTCATACTCAGAAGTGTCTTCAAATGGGATGGGAACATCACTCTCCTCAGAGCTGCTTTCCACTGCAATTTTTTTTTGGGTTTGTTTCCTCTTCCACATTCCTTGCTTTTTAATGGTTCTTTCTGTTTTGCCTTGCAGTTAATTTTCCTTTCTTCATGGGCTCTCTCAATTGCCTGGTTTACAGGTGTATCCGTCAGGATTCTTGTCTTCAGCTCCTTCTCCACCTCCTCAGAAAAGACTCTCTTTGCTGCTGCTGTTCCACTGTACCCTACTGTTTTACTTCCTTTGTGTCCCTCTTTTTCATGTACCTCCTCAATGTTGACTTGTCAATATTTCTCTCTTTTGCGACTGATCTGATGGACTTTCCTCCCTTGACATCATTGGCTGCTCTTTCCATTTCTTCAAGGGGTGTTGAGCCTCAGGTTGTTTTCCTCTTGTAGGTTCTCAGCATGATATATTTTCTATTACAGTTAACTTATGACAAATACAAAAAAGGGTTGAGTATACTGAACTAAAATACCATTTAATAAGTCAGAGCCTTAATTAAATTCCAGTGCCTCATGGTGGGGTAAGTTGAACCATCTGATCAATTTACCCCATTGCCTTTGGCTCACTTTGCCCTATAGCCACCATTTTGAAAAAAATAACGGGCTAGCATAGAAATTTAGGCTAATCTTTAGTAAACTGATTTAGATGATTTCATACATTAGTAAACCACCAACATGTATAATATATAAGTTTAGACAAATATACACTTGTTTTGATATTACAGTCAATTTAGCTGATATGCAGAAATTTTACTTTGACAAGCAAAAAACAGTTTTTTGTGTAATACAGACTTACCCCTTCTCCAATGTGCATCTCTTTATCACAGCAGGATGGAAATGATGGGTGCTTCCTGAATTTATGGTCACATGACAAAACATGTGGACATTTACCTAGATACAAGGGGTGGGTCAACTTACCCACTGGCTTATCTTACCTTACTCTCCCCTACAAGGTTGCTAGGTTACAAGAAACCTATTTGGACTATTTTTGTTATTTTTCTTGTGGCAATCTCACTTCGCTACTATGGCAAGAACAAAGCAGACTGCCCACAAATCCACCACTGGTAAGGCGCCCAGGAAGCAACTGGCCATGAAGGCTGCTCGCAGGAGCACTCTGGCCACCAGCGGCATGAAGAAACCTCACGATTACAGGCCCGGCACCGTGGCTCTGAGAGAGATCCACTGTTACCAAAAATCCACGCAAGCCGCCCTTCCAGTGCATGTTGCGCGAGATAGCTCAGGATTTCAAGGCCGACCTCCGCTTCCAGAGCTCTGCCGTCACAGCCCTGCAGGAAGCCAGCGAGGCTTTACTTGGTGGGTCTGTTCGAGGACACAAACCTGTGCGCCATCTAGGCCAAGAGAGTTACCATCATGCCGAAAGATATTCTGCTGGCCCACAGTATACGTGGAGAGTGTTCTTTAACTAACTGCGCGTAAGGTCTCCAACGTGAAACGCTTTCCCTGAACATCTGAGGATAACACAAGGATTATAAACTCTTCTTAATTTAAATAATCTATTCTTTGATTTTTATTTCTGGATAACTTCTGTAAAGTGAACTTGAGAGTTGTGTTATTATTATACATCTACCCCTATCTGTTAACAGGTAGGGGAAAAATAGCAGATGGGGGAAGTACCGATACAAGGACAGCTGGTGGCCTGGTGGTTAAGGAGTTTCCCCTGTGATCAAAAGTTTGTGGGTTCGAATCCCAAGACTGCTAGTGGCACCCTTGAGCAAGATAACCCATTCACCAAGTCAAGTATCCTGGCTGCCCATTACTTCACTTGGTGAATGGGTTAAATACAGAAAAGAATTTTGTGCTGTTCACTCTGTGGTGTGTTCACCTATGACAGAATGTACACTTTACGTGTAGTTCAGCTACACTAGCTGTTTACAGCTGGCCACACTCTACATGCACTGGTCTCTCTCCATATTGAAATTACTCTCTCACTTTCACTTTCTTTTTTGCAAGTTGTATCTCTGTTCTGATATTTAGTTGGTTGATGCTGTGCAGTGAGTTGATGACAGGAGATGTACACACACATTTGTCTCCTGCTTTTCTGCTTTTGCTGTTATTGTGTAAGAAAAGCAATAGCAACATTGGTGCTGACAGGCTACAAACTATATTATTGTTGCCTTACTTGGTCTTCAAACAGCACGAAATACAAAATGTAACAGCAAATTTTATTATGATGTCGTTTTTTTATATTTTGGGCTGTCCAGCAAAACAACAAAAAAGACTTCTGCATGCCACCCATTCATTTAGGAATTCTTGCTTTTCTTGTGCCAGAGATTTTTTGAGAATAGATCTCTCTGAAAAAAACAGTGTATAATAAAAGGGCTTTTTATCAAATTGAGGGATCTTCTGTGAAGCCAGCACATTCATAATATCACATAGCTTTTATTGGCACAAAACATTTCAGATGTCTGGTTCTCATCACCAACAATGAGAACAATTTCAGCAAAGTCTGAATCTTTAGACTAGAACATCTCACTTCAGACCACTCAGAGTGGCTTTGTTTATGTCTTAACCACTGAAACATGCAAAAAATCAGAAATATCTGAGGAATTCCCTGATATAGCCTCCGAAAGCCTTGTTGAACCTCAGTGTTTTTGTATTTTCCAACCATCAACACAAGGGTAAGTGTTTAACTTCAGAAAGAATAAAAGCAACAATTTCTTGGTTCTTGGCACTGAATGAAGCAAACACATTAGCAAAACAGGTGACATACACTCAGACACACTCCATTTTCTTGGATACCATTCCCTGGGGCAACACTCCATTTCTTCATTGACTCCATGTCCAAGAGCAGTCCAGTTATTACCGGACACAATCTTTGCTTTTCTCCACAATAATATCTTTTCTGTAAATGATCATAGTGTTACAGTAACAGCAGGTAGGGGGAAGTACAGTCTTACAGAGGGAGCACTGAGACGTTGGCATTCCTCATTTAAAACCTGATAAGTTATTGATGTTGGCTACAAAGTCATTGTATATACTGTGGTATATACAAGGCAGCTTGACTGCTAGACTGGTCTTGTACAGCAATTACCCACAGAGCAGTTATTATCGTTTTAAAGTGACTGTTATAAAACAAAATGTTCCGGGAGCCGGGGATCAGTAACATGGGTGGGGGTTTGCAAGCATACCTAAAAGATGGCGCCACAGATGGCAGCCCTGGTACTGTGCCCTCTCATACTTCCTTTGTTTTTGTTTATTTTCTGGCCTTTGGTCACTGTATATCATTGTTTTATATACTTGTGCTTGAGAGACACCATCGACCGGAATCAAATTCCTTATTTGTGCTCACTCATATACTTGGCCAATAAACGCAATTCCTGAACACCCAATAGGGTTAGAAGTACAGACGTGGCCTACTTGTGCTCTGATGTATGTCACTCTGGATAAGAGCGTCTGGTAGCAAATTAATGTAGTACTAAATTTAGTTTTAGGTTTTAGACACAGTTTAAGGTTAGGGTTCAGCATTAGGATCAGGCTAGGAATATTAGCAAGCTGTATGTAAGCTAATTTAAAGATAAGCATGTATGAAGCATCTTCAGCGAGTGAATCAAATTCTGTATCAATTCATTAAAAAAATCATCTTAAACACTTTTACCCAGCTGCCTTTTCACAGGGGAATATTTGCTAATAGCACAGAATGTACCAATGCAGACAGACTTTTTTTTTAAGTGTTGCTCTGAACCAAAACCCTGTTTTGTGTTTTTCTGTTTGTTTTATTCTTTGTATCTTTGGTTTTGTTTTGATCAGATGCAAACAGTGTCTCACTTCTTCCCTCACCTCTTCCTTCCCCTGGAAAGAATGCTGAAATGGATGCTGAGCTAAAGATTGATAAGCCCAAGTTTAGCTTCAGCCTCAAGCACGTCTTTCCATTTAGAGCAAATTATCTGAGCATCTAGAACGTTACGCTTTCATCCGCTCAATCCAAATCCAGCATTCTTCTGTCACTGGGAGTGGAGTTCAGAGGCAAGATGCTTCCCACACACCTCACTCCAAGGAGCCAGCAATGTTAAGGACAAGTTCAGGCCTGCCCTGTCATGCAGTTTGTGTCATATTTGACATGTGCAGCTATTTAACCACGAGGCACGTGGCACTGACATGATTCAGGGTGCCATTTCATTGTCTCACAAATATGATCGGCACAGAAACCGCAAAGCCATGTAGTGAAGCACTCAGTAATGATTTAAGAGAAGATGATGTGCTAGAATTGAACACATTCTGTCTTGCATCTGATGCCCAAGTACAAGGTTTACATGTTTTGAAGGATGGAGACCTGAGTCGCAGTCACATACAGACTAGCTCACCTTAAAGTGCTAGATAGACCAGTGTCCCTGAATATGAGTCGTGGTCTAATCAGGCTTCAGCCAGATGTTAAATGGATAACAGTAGCTCTAAGATTCACTTTAATGCAAAAAAGTTGGAAACAATCTCAACAATATCACTGCTGTCCAAAGAAAAACATACTTTTTCTTTTTTTTCTGAAACTTTTGTGATGGATTGACCAAATTTCTTGATAGGGTTAAATAAAACATGGGACATTGTAAATATCCACCTTTAATCTATCCATTCATTAGCTTATTCTTAATCAGGGTTCTGGGGTTGATGGAACATATCCCAGGAGGATAGTCACCCATCATAGAGTAGATACACAGATAAACACATTCACAATTTAGCATCACCTGACGTGCATGTCCTCGGACAGTGGGAGGAAACCGGAGAACCCAAGAAAAATCGGGAAAACATGCAGAAAGTATCAATCAAACCCAAGACCTTCTCACTGTGAAGCTTACCACTTACACACTACCGGTATCCCATAGGAATTATTATTATCACAGAGGCCTAATCACTTCTCCACCAATTTCCTGCCAATAGATGTTATTTACTAAACATATGAACACAGACCATCTTGGCTTGGTGGAAGAACAGAGTAAACCTCCCTCCCAAATTTTTTAGCGCGTAAAAGTGTGATTTCTACCACCAAGCACCACCCCGCAAAAATCAGCCCCATTTCCCTCATTGGTCTAATGCGCACCATATGGTCCAGCGCATATAAAAATGGCGGCAGGGAATGTACTAAAGCCGAGGTTTCATTAGGCCTGGGCGCGCTGAGGGCGGAGAGGGGCCAAGTGTGTTTAAAGGACCAAAGGGGGGCCTCTTGGACTTTTTTTAGGTGCTGGTGCAGACAGGGGTGGAGGCAGAAGGTCTCTTGTTAATCGGAATTAGGCAATGGCAAGGGGCAGGGCAGTCGCTGTAGCACTCTAATCCCTGAGCGGGTCTTAATTGTATCTGCTCCAACAGCCCCTCACGCACTCAGCGGCCCACTCGTCCTTAGAGTGGCCACACTGATTAGGAGCAATGCATGAGTGAGTCACTGAGAGACAGAGAGAGAAAGAAAGAGAGAGAACAGAGAGAGAGAGAGCAAGAGGGAGAGAGAGAAACATTTGCATAATAAAAGCTAGATAAGTATCCCTGTTTGATCACTAATATCTCAGCTGTCAGGACTTTTTCCCTAAAGTTCAATCACAGATATTAGGGATGCACGGTATTATCGTTTGTTAAGATTTATTGTTTATAGAATGTCACAAAACCTACCTCTGCCCATTCAAGAACTATTTCATGCTGGAAAACTTGTTAAACGGGGCTAAAAGTAATTTGCATATTAGTCTTAAATGGCACAATAACTAAGAATGTGACTGTTCTTGATACATAAAACTACACAAACATTTAAAAATGCACCTTGGCAAACAAAAGCAACATTGTGGGAGCTAGACAACTGGGTCAGCGTGTCTCCAGAACAGCAGGTCTTTGGGTGTTTCCTGGTATGCAGTGGTCAGTGCCTACCAAAAGTGGTCCAGTGAAGGACAACAGTGCTTGCTGTGTAAAGGTTGGAAAAGCTAGAGGAAGACCTAGAGTAGGACACTAGTTAGTATAATGGATAGATTAATGGATGGAAAACAAGGGATAAATAACCTCTTTTGTTGACAAATGAAAATTGGTTTTAAAATCTGTCAATCTGTAAAATTCAGTAACATGGAGCAGCAAAGGTACAAATCAGTTAGCTTGGTGCTAGCAGAGGTGGGTAATCCAGGTCTAAAGAGTAAAAATGCTGACTTCAGTAGTATCTATCTGTCTGTCTGTCTGTCTGTCTGTCTGTCTGTCCGTCCTTCCGTCCGTCCGTCCGTCCGTCCGTCCGTCCATCCATCCATCCATTCATCTATGTGTATATGTCTATAGATATGTATGTATAGGGCTATAAATGCATATTAAAGATTTAAACCATTAATTAACAATTTTTTAACCTTCTATGAGAGCAGTGTTTTGTTAAGCAGTGCTGAATTAGAGAGTCAGGTCGTTTACGCTGGGACAAGTGCTAGCATTTGCCTTGTTTATTCAGGGACTTTAAAAGTCTTAGCCAGGATTGGTCCATTAATGACTTTCCCCCTCCACACCATTAAGATCACACTCATGTTCACGCAAGCCATTAGTGCTAGCAGGACAGCAGGAAAGTAAAGCAGGATCAGGAGAAATTAGCTGATCGGATACTGTACATGCTCATAGGCACAGGCATGTGTGCACGCGTTTGCCTGGGCCCAGACGGGACTGGGTGAATGCCAACAAGCACGTGTGCTAGCACATGTAGCTGCTTGTGTTAGCATGAGTTTGGTCTCACCTCCCATTCACCGCATGCTTAACCTCTTGAACCCTATTCTGTTATTAATCCTGATTATTCAGCAGCCTCTATGAATTGCTGTTAATTACTATGAACTGAAAAGCACCACAGGGCGGAAATGTGGCTCACATACAGGATTTGAAGAGTTGTGTTCAATGTCCAAGCTAATATTTCAAACACGTGCAAATTAACCCAAAAGTAATTGCAACCAAATGCAAACTAGGCCCACAGTGAGGAACTTTAATAAAGGCTGACCTTTTAAAGTGTATTTGTGCTTTATGATTGAGACGTCCTGCAATTCTGCAGGACAGGAGATGACTACCAGTTGTCTTTTCCTGGGATTATGTTGTAATAGGTATTTACTCTGGGAACAAACACTGTGGTGTACACTTCCTGTTAATTCATACCACTATGTTGTTGCTGGATGATCACTAGAGTCTAGACTTTGGTAGTGCTTTAATGAGATTCCTCCAGATTTACTGAAGCTAAGCCTGAGGCCAAAATACCAGCACCTAGCTAAGCCATGTTCTCAGTAACGCTATGTGTCCAGTCTATGTTTGCAACATAACACTGACATAAACATGTCACAGCACATATCATATGAGTTGTCTTTTTGTTCGGTAATATACCAGTGCAATGTTACTATTACTGTAAATTATCCTATACTGTAATGTTTAAAGTCATGACAGCTTATGTCACATGCTAACTTTTGATTTGTACTCTGGCTAGCCACCATGACATCAAACAACACGAAACATGTCATGACAGTTACTAGTAACACAACACTGTTATACAACTGCACATAATCTTGCAAAAGTTTGATTTTTTAAATTTGCAGCCCTTTTTGAGGACAAATATTAAGGATCACACAACCTTGTTAGCTTTCTCACAGGGCATCCTGTGACGACCCCAGTCAGCGGCCGCTTAGAGGCTACATTTGTAATAAGGATGTGGGATTTTCCAGGCCTGATTAACAGATTATCAATAAGGGTTGTCGTTATGGATAAAGAGGTCTTGAGTTCATGTTCATGTTGTCAGTTCCATGAAATGTTCGGTTGTGTAGAATTTATTTGGTATTGCTTCCATGATATATATTTCCACACTTGCTGCAGGCACTCTATCATTTATAAAGGCCTGCAAACATTTGTCTTATTTAATCTGAGTCTACTTTTACCCATGCTGGTGGACGGTTTGATGATCATGTTGGTAGATAAGACTGAAATTTATCAGTACAATAGCTAAATGTTGATCATTAAAATACGACGAACAGAGATTGTTTCTCAAAGGTTCTGAATGTTTTTTAGCTTGGAAGTGTGCCAGGATGTTATGCAAACCAAGAACATCTAGAACTCCCATAAACACAGGTTGTGTAAGAAGCGTAAGGAGTTACCACCTTCGGCTTGACATGCGGCGCCACTTGTCACATCTATCCATTCCTCCAGCGAGGCAACACCTTAACATCAACACACAGTGAGCGCTTTTCAAACGAATCGCCTAACCACCCACACACACGCATGAAGACTGCTGCCCTGTTTACAATGTCCACACTCTAATGCCCCAGTGTAGTTGCCAGTGTCATTAAAAATGATCTACTGACTGTGTCTGCAGGTATCAGTGTGTGTGTTCATGCGTGTGTGTGAAATGTAAAGCTCTGTTAAGTAGTAGTTGAGCCTTAGGCCTGCTGCCTGACCACCGCCTGTCCAGTTTAAGAGGTGCTACACGACAGGCAGCAAACAGGAATTCCTGCAGCTGTGGAGAGGAGAGGAGAGGAGAGGAGAGCAGAGAAAGGAAGGAGAAAGAAAAAAGGAAAGTGACGTAAAGAAAAAGAGAAGGTGGAGAAGTTCAACACAACAACAGAAAAGAGAAGAAAAAAGAAAAGAAAAGAAAGGAACAAGTGAGGTAAAGAAAAGAAAATAAGAAAAATCAAGAAAAGGGCAGGTGGAGAAGAGACGTTACAAAAGAAACAAATGAAAAAGTGAAGAAAACAAGAGAGAAGAGCAGAGAAGAGAAGCATAAAAAGAAGAGAAGTATAAACTGAGAGAAAGAATTGAGGGAAGAGAAAAGAAACAAAGAGAAGGGAGGGTAAGCATAGAGAGATCAGAAGATAAGCATAGCGAGGAGAGGAGAAGAGAGGAGAAGCATTAAGACCAGAGAATAGACTGAAGAGAAGAACTGAAAGAAAAAGGAAAAGAAGCAGAGCAGAGAAGAGCAGAGCAGAGAAGAGCACAAAAGAGAAGAGGAGAGGAGAGAAGAGGAGAGAAGAGAAGAGAAGAGAAAAGCAGAAAAGAGAAGAGAAGAGAAGAGGAGAGAAGAGAAAAGCAGAAAAGAGCAGAGAAGAGAAGAGAAAAGAAGAGAATAGCAGAAAAGAGAAGAGAAGAGCAGAGGAGAGAAGAGATGAGAAGAGAAGAGGAGAGGAGAGAAGAGAAGAGAAAAGCAGAAAAGAGCAGAGAACAGAAAGGAAAGGTAGAATAGAAAAGAAGACAAGGAAACAGAAAAGATGCTTGCAAAACAGAGGAGAAAGGAATGAAGAGAATAAAAGAGAAAAGATACAAGAAGCAAAGAACAGCTAATGTGTGTGACCTAACATGTCAGCCCCTGTCTAATCAATCAACCCATGGCATCTTTGAACCACCAAGCTACATTCTGTGGTCAGAAGAGGCTCCAGCAGACCAGAAGAGATCAGAATGTGGCTTGGTTTAGAGTGGAAAGGAGAAGAGAGGGAGACTTTTCCTGGTTCTTTATTCAGCACTCTCACCCACCATGTTTATAAAGCAGATGTTCAGCAGAGCAGTCAGAATCCCCTACATTCTTATCTCTCCCATTCAAATCCCACACAGAGCGCTGTGTGCTGAGTGCAGTGGGGCTGGCTATCAGCATGCTCCCCTCGCTCCCTTTAAAGGCTATACAGGGGAAACAATCCGTTACTCTAGTGTCAACATTATGACAGACTTGCCTGTACGCCTTAACATGAGTGTGCGGCCACGCACCTCGCCGCTTTCGGACAGTTCCCATGCCTTCGCGGCTCCTATTCGTAGATCTTTTCCTGATGACTGGACTGTGGAAAATGAATAGAGGACCACAGACATGCAAACAAACATGTCTCGAGAAGCGTGCGGCAGCAACATCACCCTCTTAGCCCCCCACCCCCCAACCTCTCCCCGCCTCTGCTTTACGGGCAGTCCCTCTTGGAGAATGCAAACACAGTAGGGCCAGGAAGAGGTGATCCAGGGTCAAGAGCGGGTCAGCGGGACTGGAAGGAAGGCCGAGTGTCAGCAATTTATTGAGGCTGTGGAATTTCAGATGCTCTATCTCGCGGGGGGGACGTTCCACAAAATACATCAGCAATGGCATCTGTCTTAAAAGGGACCTGGCTATCATCACCTCACTCAGAGAGTGTACACATTCGCACACGCGCACACACACATGCATGACAACAGGCATCCATTAGAGGAGCTGAACTTGAGGCCAATATGTGCAGATCCCCGTGTGTGTGCTTGTGTGTGTGTGTGTGTGTGTGTGAAGGTGAGGGGTCAAGGGGTGGTAGAGTGGGCCAAAGAAGGGCCAGAGATGTTCTGATAACCTCCAGCTGTGTGTGTGTGTGTGTGTGTGTGCGTGTGTGTGTGTGTGTGTGTGTGTGTGTGTTTTGTTTGTTTTTGTACTGACAAATAGTGTCCTGA
>JBBPDE010000038.1:1465404-1476720 GCA_037974605.1 Nannopetersius ansorgii | reverse complement strand
ATACACTGGAAAATCAATGCTGCAAGTTCAGTACCATCACAGTACAGTTTAGATACAGCACGGTTCCTGTATGCCTATAGAAAAGTGCCTTTAGAAAGACCACCTGCTTTGTGTGTTGGTGGTTGGGTCTCTAATCCTCGCTTGGGCTCAAATGTTATCTTAGGCTACCTTGGAAAAACGTCCTTAAGCGATGTTGGTTTCCTCTGGACCATGATGAGACTGGATAAGAGAGTCTGCTATATTCTGTAAATTACATTTAATTCATGTCAGGTGATCCTATAATGGGTCTGCATGAACAGTCTTCAGTTTAAAATGTGACTATGTTTCATCTAAACCATGCAACTTACAAACAAAAGCAAATTTGAGCCTTTACTCAGACAAAAATGCTAATATTGTGACCCTTCATGCGTATGCGGATTAAATAAAGCTGCAAAGCTTCTCAATAGGTTGAGTGGAATTTCACTAATGTTCTTTAAAGAACTTTGGGCAAAACCTGCTGTGAGAGAATGTTTTTATGGGCGGAGGATAGACAAGATTTGAGCGGAGATCTCTGAAACTTCTGAAATATGCTGATATCATTCTGCTGTAACCGACGGTGGCCTGAGCCTGTCCTACTTTGGAACAGCAGTACCCTGGTGCATCACTAACAAAACCAACTAAAGCGTGAAGGAAACTTTTTGCATTATTCTTCTCTTAAGTCTTTGGTGCGAAAGAGGAGCAAGAAGAAAGCGAGGAAATAAAAGTGGAGCTTCGTTAAGAAATGAAATGAAAGGAACGTCCTGGCAGAACACAGAATGGAGCAAAAAAGGAGAAGATCACACACACGTGTCAAATCTACGCCCCTCACTCTGGAGGCTTTCATCACCCAGGCAACAGAGACGAATGAAATTCTGCGCCAAGCTGAAAGGCCTCCCGGCTCGGCTCGGGGTGCCGCGACTGAACGGCTCCCCTTCAACTGCCGAACGCAAAGACCTCACTGAAAATCTCTGCTAGCACTGCGGAGACCGCGCTCAAGCTCTTTCTCAAAAAAAATGTTAACACCTCTCGAAAACAAAAGCGACAAACATGACGCCCCCCACAAAAAAAAACCCCATGCAAATCTCCAAAGGGTAGTTCTTTAAAGAAAACAGTAAAAAGGAGCTAAACCCCCACTTGAAATAAATAATGAATAAACTTTACATCGAAATGCAGACTTAAGACATGTTTTGTGTGTAAAAAAAAACAAAAACAAAACACCTGTTCGGAAGATGAAGATAATGACAGTATACTTTTTCCAAAGAAAACACGAATAAAAGAAAAAAAATTCAAGTACCTCAGCAAGAACTTCCTTGAACAGAAGAGGAGAACAGGTATGAACACAGTGAATATCAGAAAGTAATGTTAAAAACGACAGATTCGTAGTGCCACAGTCTCCGCGCTTTTAAAATAACCACATCAAAATATACAAACAGCACCAAAGAAGTCAGGTGTAGTAACTGTTGGGTGGGGGAATCAGCTGCGTGTGTCTTTGTAAACAATAAACAATAAATGCTCCTCCCACCCCACAAAAACAGACCAGCGCCTTGTGTTTATACTGGAAAAAGAAATGCTATGAACTGACTTGAATCAAATGCTTACAGTGTCGCCACATGGTTGCATGCAAACTGAAATATGAAAGTCTTCATTCATTTCATTCAAACGCAATATTATAACTATAAAGTTCATTAGCATTTATTTCTAATAACTTCCATACTTCTTTCAATATTTCATTATCATTATTGTTGTTTGGACACAGAGTTTACTGACATCCAGTGGCCAGTTTTACCCAACTGTAAGAGTATCTTACTTTGCTTTTTCTTTTGTTTGGTGTCAAATGATTTTCTAAGCAAAAATAAGTAACTTTTAAAAACGTAACTTTAGTGCACAGTTTTAATTTCTGTGTAAACAGACCACATTTTATGTTTTTTTTCATCTAAATTTTGAAAATAAACAGTAATTAAAATCGCAGTGCATTCAAATGTGCATTAAAATGTGCAGAAAATAACCAAAATATGTCATTTGACCAGGGGCCCTCAAACATTTGCATACGATTGTGTTTGTGTGTGTAAAAGTACATCCATTGCATCCTTTTTCCAGTGTATTATCGGACCATTCTGTGTAGTTTATTCAAATATGACACACACACACACACACACACACACACACACACACACACACACACACACACACACACACACACATGTATACATACAAACACATACACCAGAACAAACATACATGCATGTACACATAAATAAATAGAAATTGATTTTTAAAAAATAAATCAATCACATAAAAATAAATAATTAAATACATACATGCATAAATACGTGCACACAAACATATACTACACACACATACATGCATACATAAATAAATAGATAGATAGAAAGTAGACGGCTCATGACTTCGTGAGGTGACCACACGCGTGTCCAGGCTCAGAAGTGGAGCAGTTGGTGGACTATCCTGTTACAGATAATGCTATTTCAGAGAACTCTATTTTCAGAAGTGATGCTGGAGGCGCTTTCTGCAAAAACTCACGCACTTTTGCATTAAAACGCCAGACGTTAAGCGCAGTCTAGTGGAGCATCTAAGCATTTACTGCTCGTGTTCTGCTGAGTGTGAGAGTGTGGCTGTAAAACCAGATAAAAAACAGAGAGCGGGAGAGAAAGAGAGAGAGA
The DNA here is from genome assembly GCA_037974605.1 of Nannopetersius ansorgii. Classification (NCBI taxonomy): domain Eukaryota; kingdom Metazoa; phylum Chordata; class Actinopteri; order Characiformes; family Alestidae; genus Nannopetersius; species Nannopetersius ansorgii. The sequence continues at coordinate 1,474,021 of JBBPDE010000038.1, read as the reverse complement.
AGTGAAGCGCGATGAAACTCCAAAAGTTTTTCCTCCCAGAGCCCGGCCCATCTGGAGCAGCAAATGGCTGAACCCACTGGGGAAGAGGGGGGGCGAGAGAGAGAGAGAGACTGAGAGCGAGAACGAGAGAGAGAGAGAGAGAGAGAGAGAGAGAGAGAGAGCTGAAATCAGATCAGCCCCCAGGATCTCTCAACGTTTCAGCGTCCACCGTGAAGACCACCAGTCCAAACTCTTGCTCCGAGGCTGCTTTACTACCCACCTTTTCAAACGGCAGCGCCTCGATCCTCTGTGGCTGTGAAGTTCTGTCTCAGAGATGGCTCCAGAAAGTTAAGAAGAGTCTCTCCAACTTCGCTGCGGAGCTTCTCTGAGCCGCGACTCCCTCTCCCTCTCCCCGTCCTGCCAAAGTTTGGACCTGCTTCTCATGGATTCCGAGCGCGCCAACTTCTGCAGGATGTGCCTCCCGTGCTGCCCGGAGCCTCCAAGTTTCTTTTGAAGGAGAACCCGAGCCGTGTTTTTGGAGAAGACCTCATTGGGACGACAAGACACAGCACTGAGATCGCGCGAAGGTGAGCGTGTTAGATGTTTCATGCTCAGGCGGTCCCGTTTCTGCACGACCGCTGTTAGAAACTAGAGTTGTCAGAATTTACCCGCACTTGTTTACACACAGAGAAACTGTCAGGTGGTCCCACGCTGTAGTGTAGAGGAAGGTAGAAGGGGGTTCTCCTTGGGAGCCCCTCTGAAACTTCACATTGGAATTTCAACCATTTCTCTTGTCCTGCAGCTTGATCCAGTACTGGACAGGATCAAGTGGTCAGAAAGGTGCAGTTGCTCTAAACGTCCTCGTCCACATTGGTGGATTAGATCTGAGAGTTTATGATTATCCTATAAATTGACCCAAGAGCATAAAAGGCTGTTGAAAGTTTAAATAGGGCAAGTTTACTTTCTGTAGTGGTTAGAAACCCCTTTTCTTCTCATTTTAATTGTCATACTTTCATAAGCACGTGTTAATAATGGTGCATAATTTAGGCTCATTAGACTGCATTAAAACAATGCAGCCAAAGTGAAGGATAAACCACAGTGATTAAAGCCTAAGCGCCAGCTTTGAACTGTTATTGTATTATATTAATATCAGGCTCAACAGGCTTTGCGCATTCAGTGAAATTTGTCAATAGGGAAACAGAGGCTAATTAAGTGAGCCCAGCGAAGGCTTAAAGTTTTCAGAGGCTGTTGAAAGTTGAAAGGCCTGATGTTTGCTCTCCAAACTGAAACATCGTCTCACTCTCAGTGGCTTTTCTCTCTCTCTCTCCCGCTTGGCTGTGGAGAGAATAAATCTCAGGGACCGGCCTGATGATGACCGTGTTGTGTTTTGTTGTGGGATCTATGCGTACAGTTGTTCCGTAAAGGTGGAGAGGGGTGGAAAAAAAAGAGATAAAGAGAGGACAGGAAAAAAAAACCTCTGGCCAATTCACGGGGACAGAACGAAAGTGAATTTAGCTGACAAGGAGGCAGAACAAGCAGGAAAAAGTTCTAATTGGCTCATTTAAAATCCTAGAGGAAGAGACGAAAAGAGTTGGTGGGAGTGATTTTTTTTTTTTTTTTTTTTATGTGAGGACCCGGTCACATCCATTAGCATAAGAAAAAAAGTTTTAGTGCATTTGCCATTGTCCGCTATGAAGAGTTCCAGCAGTCAGGCTGAAGAGGTTGAAAGGATGTAAAAGAACGACAGGCCATTCAGATCATTCAGGCCCGCTGGAGCTTGCGGTCATCGGCCTCCGAGCCGCATGACGGGCAATGCCCCCTTTCATCTCACCCAGAGCCTTTCGCCTGCCATTTTCACACGTCCCCTCCTCGGCCCAGCCTCCAGCGGCCGGCTCCTTTTCTTCTGGAGCCCATTGGTGGCAAATTTAATGAACCAAAATGCAGCGAAAGAAGAAGGGGGTGGGGGTGGGGGTGGGTGGCAAATAACAGCACTACCAGAAGAGCCTGGCATGCAGGAAGTGCAGCAATTGGAGCAGTGCGGGCGAAAATGTGCGTGAAACTCCCCGCAGAGGAGATTCAGAAGTTAAGACAAAGCAGAGGCCGCCTTCTCCATCGCACAACAACTCTCTACCCACTAATCCGCTGTTGCCGTTTGGCACAAGAGCCAGTCGGTCAAGGTTCCTCTTGCTGAAATAAAGTTGGAGATGTCAGGGGTTCAAGCACAAAAGTGTCACGAGACGTTCAGAAGAAAATATAGGTCTGTTCGAGTAAGACCATGTCGATTTTCACAAGTATGATGTGCAAATAGAAGTTTTATTGAAAGTTAAAATGATCCTTTTTCTGCCCATTTTCTAGCCCTTGAGGAATCATAGTTCACACTATCATTTTATTTTACATTTCAGACAAAACATCATCAAAACTGGAATTAATGAATACATTTTTATTTAGACAATATAACTGCAGGTATTTCTGTACATCTAACAGTGTGTTTAACCTTTGATGGACCTCTGCCTGTTAGGAGGAATGCTTGCTATTATTCTGCGTTTATAATAAAAAAAATGTCTAGTATCTGTTGTTATGAGGTGGACAGTTTAACAATACTTGTTTTCATGATGCGTTACGCAACAGCTTACTTTTCTGAGCACACTGTAATATGGAGAGTATTTAAAAACACTGACCAACAGAGAGGAGGATGTGAAATATTCAAAAATATTATTAAATAAATATTAAATAACAATGTAGTCACATATCCTCAGTTTTTGTATTTTTTGTAATGTGGCAGTTTGTTATAGTGTTACATATGTGTATATACATATTGTTAGCATGTATATGCATATATATAGTTTTTTATTTTTGCCATATCATCCCCCATTTATTTTTTCTTGTTGTATTTTTTTTACCATTAAGCCAGATTATAATTTTAGTCAACACTTTAATGATTATTTCTAAACTTTTCAGTGATTTTCCAGCCTGCCTCCTATCCTGCCCTTCCTGTTTTTTTCTGGTTCCCCCATATTTCTATTGAGTCATTGATCCTTGAGCTCAGGAAACCCTCTCTCTTTCTCTTTCCCTCTTTTTTTTTACTGAGCACAAAGGCCTTTCTCACTGGAGTATATGAAGTCGGTCCTCCTCCAATATGTGGAGGAATCCGAGGGGAGTTGACCTCTTGAGAAGTCTCTCCATTACGGCGTCTCAATGGAAGCGGTGACCCCTGGAAATCTGTGTTATGTTATACCGAGCTGATTTTGGGCAAATGGGCTCACAGACCTCTCGAGTTTCATTGATCCTCATACCCATATTGGCCTAATTATCTTCAGTGACTACAGCGTGGGTGAAGGAGGTTGCTTATTGGCTGAATGTTTAATGAAAAAAATGTAGAATTATCAATAGTGCTGCATGGCAAATTGTCTGTACTTGTTTTATTGCTATTAGTTACAGATACAAATCTTGGTTTTAGGAATTTTGCTTGTAATGGTGGGATGATCTGACAAAAAAACTGGTAAGTTAGGATGGAAAAAAACAAGAATGCCAGTAGTTACACATAAAAACACATGAGGACAGTGATTTATTCAGCATTTCACACGCTACACTACATTACAGCTAATTAACCAGGACTGATTGTGCTGTCTGTAATAACACGTGCAGTTTGCTCCTTAAGCACTGACGATATCCATTAAATGCTCAGGAAAGCAAATTATGATGTAATGCTTAGGTTCCCGACCATGATCCCCCTTCACCCACCCTTTTTCTACACCTTTCAGATCCAAGTAATCGTCTAATTAACGAGCCGTTTCTGTGTTGAAGTGGGAAAACACTAAGAGGTGCAAGGATGGGGGGAGCTCTAAGACCAGGCCTGAGACAAAGTCATATTTATTAATAAGAAAAACTGCAATGTGCCATTTTCTTTGTGCTTCAGATCATTTTTAAGGGGTACGTTTTCATTTACAAATATATGGTTTCTGTCTGGTTAACGCCGAGAGCCCGGTTCCCTCTGAAACAATCGGAAGAGAACAGAACGGTCCAGTCTGGTGTTTATAGGGTGTGCTTTTCGTGTGGAGGGCCTTCATTCAGGATGCTATTTTATTTAAAAAAAACAACAACATGATATTGAATTTCTAAATGTATAAAAGTGATTGTTTTTTTAACCTGGCAGCACTATCTCCCATGCTAAGTGTTATTTCTATCTCTCCAAAGAGCAAACATGCATAATTGCCTCCATAAACCCAGACCGGCGGAACACTAATATTTTTGTTTTCTCGTCTGCTCTGAGAAATCTCTCCGCAAGTCTGGAGTGATTTGTCCTGGGGCGATTTTTGTGGCCGGCATTTCTCTCTCTCTCGCCCTCTCTCTCTCTCTCTGCCTCTCTCTGCCTCTCTCTCTCTTTCTGCCTCACGCTCTTTCTCTCTCTCTCTCTCTCTCTCTCTCTCTCTCTCTGCCTCTCTATCTCTCTCTCTCTCTGCTGAGGGGTACAGTACACGATTTCCAACCACAAGGGACCGCTCATCAAAGACACATAGATAAAGTCCATATGGGACACAGGATACCATGTAAGCACGCGAGACGAAGGCACCGCAAGGCGCGCGTGAGTCAAGGTGAACGTTTGAGTTTGTGAAAGCAGTCCTTTTCAGGCTCAAACAGGAAAAGCTATGTAAAGTTATACTGAGAACCCTCATCACAACGTAATGTGTTTAAACCAAGTTGTCAGTTTTGTTATTACCAACGACAGCCCGTTATGTTATACGCCTGAACATGGGTGTATTACATTAAGTCACTCTAGGAATGCCTTGCAGAAGGTAGAGAATATCATGAAGCATTTGAAAAGGAAATGAAAAGTGATCTATATAATGAACTGGAAGAAGAGCTTGTTAAAGAAAGATGGCTTTGTGAGAGCAAACAGAGTGGGGGAGGAAGCTATGAGAAGTTTGTTCTTGTTTGGAGGAGGAAAGTTGACATGATCTTTGAACTGATTACTCTGGGCTTCATTGTTGCTCTCCTGTTGTATTTATGTGTCAGATTCCATCTCAAATCTGAGTCATTTAACATTTTTGACAGACTTTTTGTTCGTCTGATGCAAAACTGATCAACCTGGAACGTCTTACATGGTTTAATTCAAACATCATGACATTTTATTTATCAATAATTTAATAGAACAGCCATGAAATCCATAAGTAGGAGTTTATAGTTTTACTACTGCAGTGAATTGTCCTGTGAGTGAGCACTGATTGAGTGTGAAGGTTCTATGAGGAGGTTTTCCAACTATTTGCCGAGCACCAAAACCAGAGAAGCATGGTTTTATTAACTTGACTTTTGAAAATGATATGCCGTGAAAATGTTGTAATATTGAATGTTATCGATGCTCTCTTCTAATATACATTTTCACGATAATTTATGGTGCTTGGGTCACCCAATCCTCAACGGCTTATTCGTGAGAGTAGCAGGGAATTGATTTCTAGTATATTAAAGCACTGAAACTAAATCCAACACACTTTTGCAATTGAACACTGATTGAGAAGCAACTTTTAATATGTGGATTCTGTTGTAGAAGCTTTAGCCCAGCTTGATACTCTAAGGGTTAGAATGAGAGAACAAAATACAAAACCACATTGCGAGTCTGTAATGTCTTTGTCGCCCCCTCTGGCACAAATGGGAACTGTCCTAGATGTACACGATATAACTTAAAAGAACAACAAGACACCCATAGTTTTAAATAATATGTTAAAATACATATTTATAAACAATTTATTTTCAATACTTTTTAAAATCTCCCAACTCTAGTCATCATATCGCAAAAAAAGATTTTTATGATATTTTAAAAACTTATCATTGATCTCTTGATCTGACACGAATGAAGATTTGTCTGCATTATTAGGAACAGTTGGTCTGGATGCTCAAGAGTAAACAATTGCAGTTTGTAGGAGACGTTTGCATAATGTAGCCTTTGTGAAGGGCAAAATCATGATAACAGTTTTCCAGTGATATATTGTGCGGCCCTATTCTGTGGCTGTTTCTCTTGGGGACTCTTTTCCTTCAGTATTCAGCAGCTCAGTGAGTTTTAAATGAACAGTCAGAGCTCTTGGGGAAGGGCATCAACTGAGGCATGAGGAGAGGCCCTCATCAAGCGGAGACAATCAGGCATCAAGCACCATCTAATTATAGTGAATGAAATCAGAGAGGCCCTGTCTCATGAAAGGACATCACACACCAAGAGACGCCGAGAAATCAAAGGTCCGCTCGCCACCAGGGGCACCAGAAGCTCGCCTTGCTATGAAAAGTGATGGGTATCCATAGCACCTCTTGGCATGCTTTGATTCAGGACTTAATTAATTCCTGAAGGAATGGTGTAACCGGATGATCCACTTCGAAGTCTTAAAGAACTTTTGACAGCAGCAAGCTGCGGATTTGTACCCGGCAATACAAACGTATCATCATCGCTTTCACTCCAGATAGAATTGTACACATCTCAGACAAATATTTAATGGCAGAAAATACCCTGAGGACTAGATGGGGCTGGCTTTGCAGATTTACATGAGCCATGAATATTTAAGCATGCATAACAATTCCGGACATGGCATCCCAGCAGGGTTCGCGTGTTCAAGTAGGGGCTGGGATATAGACCATCTAGACGCTTTTACCCCTGTTGGTGTCATACAACAATACTGATGTTGAGCTTCAGCAGAAGTGATAGGTAACAAGAGTGTTAACAGTCAACAGATTCGTTTCACTTTTCATCTAAAAAGTATTAAGATTCCTTTCTAGAATCTTAATCTAGTTTCAAGTTCATGCTTAAAAGTGCATAAGGCTTCTTTTGGTGCAATTCTAAGAACAGCAGAGCTGGACAAAACACTTTAAGACATTCTTTTGACCAAAAGTAAGAGAACCCTTATGTCCCAGTAAAATAACCATTATGGGTTCCCTAAAGAACCTTTCAATGGATGTTTTTAAAGGAACCACTTTTGTAAGTGCAAGATGCGAGTGCTATTTAAAGAATCTCCACATAGTTGAAAAAACGCTCACACTGGTAAAGAACTAGGGCTGCACGATATTAGGAAAACATGCCATATGCGATAATGTTGCGACGGCTAAAAACTTTTTCTGCTTTGGATTTGCTGGTGATATAGACTCCAGACGCTGACTGGTCTATGCAGAAAAAAAATTAAATTCAATATTTCCATTCCAACATGTTTTTTTTTTAAAGATTTTACTTAAACAGAGCGTTTAATGCCTCCCATAAAACATTTGAACCATTGAACATTGTTGAAAAAATATGAAAATATTTTTTTAATCATTTTAAATCTTAAATAAATGTAAACATAATTTAAATGATAGCAAGTTCTTAGCCAGAAAAAATAGCAAAAGGAACAATCTATAACAGCAGCACAGAAGAAACTGCTCAGTGATTTTTTTGCCCTCTTCTCTGTGGCACTGGGTGAAGAGTTTTGGAAAAACAACATTTATTGCAGTTCAGTCAGTCTTTTGCGATATGGATATTGCGCATGTTGATATTGCGATGATGGTAAATTTGTGATATATTGTGCAGCTCTATAAAGAACCTTTGTTATGTGAAGGTTGGTTCTTTATCAGCAGAAGGTTCTTTGCCATCACATTTACAAAAATGGTTCGTTAGGGAGCAGAAATGGTTCCATCTAGGGCACTGCTCTTTGTGACATCAAGATATAAATGTGTTATAAATGTACTAAAAACGGTTTCACCAATGAAGAACCACGTTTGGTTCCTTAAAGATGTTCTTCAGTGGATGTTCTTTGTTGTGTGAGTGTGAAGGTCATATGTGAGATGAGGGTTTTCCATAGAAATGGACATCCAAGTATTTGCAGAGCACCAAAACCTTGAAAATGTTAACTTTTATTAACTTGCCTCAATGCACTTGACTAATTTACATTTTCAAGATCATTTATTGTAAACTCAGATCTGATCACACAACCCTCGACAACTTATTCGACTGAGTAGCGGAGCAGGCTAACAGGCCCGTCGCCTTCACAGGGGCATGTTGTTCATTAGATTCAAAGCCAGGGAGATGAAATTGAAAAGCCGCTGAAAAGCAGCCAAGCCACAGACTCCTAACATGCAGACTAGGAGACATCGTTTACATATGATGTCCTGAATCAAGACTCCATGTGTTAGCCCTTAGCAATCAAAAGCACTCCTACAATCAGGCCTTGGGTCAGGGCCCGGTTGGGTCGGTCCCGTGGAGCAGGGATGGTTGTGGGACAGCTGCGGTCGCATCCTTCATCTTCCCAACACTTGAAGTTCGAACTTGTCATAGAGTAGCCCATACAAGCCTCTCTTGGGCCTTTATCTTCTCCGCGTCCAGTAGTGTGTGTGTTTTTTTAAGTGAATTCAGCTGGGTAACCATGCTGAAGATTCACAGGCTAAGTTTAAGGCACGGTCAAGGCTAAAGCAGGTGGCTGGATAAATCATACTGACATTTTGCTCTAATGAATGTCCCGTCCCATGAGCGCAGCATCAGAATATAGAAAGGCAGCAATCTTTTTTCATCAACTTGATTTTGTAGAAGACTAATCAACTTTACCTAGAGAGCTGTGGTTCAGAAATTATAGCATATGTAGAATGTTTAGTCTTCTGATTAGTCCTCTGATTAGTCCTCTGATTAGTCCTCTGA
>JBBPDE010000038.1:1443282-1458657 GCA_037974605.1 Nannopetersius ansorgii | reverse complement strand
ACACATTCACACACACATATTTACTTCACATTTATTTCATTTTGTAAAGCTGCTTTGTGACAATGACCATTGTTAAAGCGCTATATAAATAAAATTGAATTGAATTGAATCGAATTTATTTGTTATTGAGGTAATATTTGTTATTGTTGTAAGACTAGTATCACGAAAGGTGATATGAAAGTAAAGACAATTCCAGTGTAGGCTGTGGGCGAGAGGCCATAACCAGTTTTGAATGTTTATTTATTTATTTATATTTAAAATATATAGAAATACAGTAATCCCCCACTTTTTGCAGGGGTTACGTTCCAAGAGCACCCACTTATAGTGAAAAAACGCGTTGTGTTTTGGTTAAAAAAAATGCCCCAAAATGTCAATTTTTATATCATTACCCTTACAGAAAATGTACAGGTAAATAAATAATCAGAATCAGGAAACTTTATTGCTTGAAAAAACTTTAGCATTAGCAGTTAGCATTAGCAGCATGCCAAAACAAAGACTTGTTCGCAAAAGAAACGTTGAAATAACTCTCTCTACCCACATGTTTAGACAGGACAAGACATGGAGCAGTCGTGCTACATGCTGCAGCAGGCTTCTTCTTCTTCTTTTTATGGTGGTTGACAACTTTTTCAGTGCTGGACTGGTGGTGGTTATACACTTCGGTTCTCAGAAAAACATCGGTGTTAGACTGAGTGCTGATCCGCGTAAAAAAAAACATTTTAAACTGAAATGATGCGTCTGGCCACTGCATCTGTGTATGTATAAAACAACTTTATAAACACAATAACACATCAGAACTGTCTCTTTTTAGCATTATCTCTCTGAGTTGGGCACTTTGTGTGAGTGTTTAATCCAAGGCATTTTTAAAACGACATCTGCTGTTTTAACCCATAAAATTCCCCTCAGTGCAAAAAGCCTTGAGAATGAGAGGTGATGTTTGTGAGGGAGATTTCCCTGTTTAGCCTGTCACCGTCACTCACGGGCAAAAACAAAGCAAAGCCAGGCCTGGAGCTTCAGGTTACAGAATGGAGTGTAAAACAGACAAAAGAGAAAGAAACAGACGCTATGAATCCAATTTTTAATTTCATATAAATCACCAATAATTAGCAGAAAAATGTGTAAGTGGTCCCAGCCCTGACTGTTTTTTACAGTCGCAGAACCGCAGTGTGTCGCAGTTATAAGTCCAAATATGGTATTTTGTCTTTACTTTTCAGCCCTAAATGAACTTTGGAATATCTGACTGTATCCTGACTAGACTTAATGAGGAGAAAAGTGAGAGCTTGTTTAGCTTTGCTCATGTCTGAGCGCTGATCTGATTTTTATCCTTTGAAAAAAACTTGGCTGTATGTAGTCTGGGCTAAAATGTCAGTATGATTTACTCAATTCTGAACTCATGATGTCACCAGCCTATAACTAACCACTTTTATTCAGCATGTGTGGTGTATGTTTTGAGTTACAATCATTTCACACTTCAAAAAATACTGAATGAGATCCAACATATGATCTCCAGTATGGAAATTCTGGACCAGTGCCAATATACAGTCTTCTTATCTATGGCAATGCCAAATGCCCATATATGCGTATTGGTAAAATATCAAAATTATGAATAAATGCTCTTAGATTTGCATCATAGAGAAATATGACATTTATTTCTTTACGGTCACAAATGAAGAAACATGAATAAAATTCAGGCAGTTTATATGTTGAAAGTTTCAAATCTCTACATGTTTTGTAATATATTATGCCAATATTATACCAATTTATAACCCCATGCTCTAACTCACATAACAGTATGACACAACACAGGGGTAGTTTCCAGTGTGGATGGGCCTGAGGGGGGTTGACTAAACCGGATGATTAAAATCCAATAACTAGATTATTGATGTGGAATTAGCCCATCTTTATCCTGCCTCCTCTCCCAGCTCACAGCAGCTGACTGTTGAAAATAACGAAAAAGAGCCTTTTGTTTTGTGTTTACTGTCACGGCCATCTGTCTGTTTGCTCTTTGACACCTGTATTATCCAGTCATGTGCTGACTCCTGGGTCACGGTGTGGCCCTGGATGGCCCCATGTGGACCGAAGCGCCTTGGGGGAGTCTGGTACCGGGGTTAGCGAGCGGACAAGACACTCGGTGACTGCCCCGTAGGTCTCAGATGCTCTTTATGGAGTTAAGTACTTGGACTACTGACATGAAAATTAGGCTGTACTGTACTGGAGCTCACTGTATCTACATTTAATCACCTGTTTTGTTTTGTTTCAGTTCCAATTAAAGATTAACTGTTTTCTCACTCCAACCCTTCGAGTGTATTAGTAAAATCTGACATCAACAAATAAAAAAGGTCTAAAGCAGTTTAAAATCTGTGTTCAGTCTTCTATCCACTGCGCTTTTGCTTAGCACGCTGCCGCTCCGCCGCTCAGCCGCTCTCCGGACCCCCTCCTTCTGCAGGTTTTCCCACCCTCTTGTAGACAGAAAAGTTTTCTCGGGTTTGAAAGTGTTGTGTTTTTTCCATTTGTTTCTAAATTTGGGCATTTTTATTCTTTATGGGCATTTTGAGTGTTGGCAGTTTTAAGTAGCGGTTATTATTATTACATATTCAGTTTAATTAAATATTTTTAAAATTACTATAAGGAACACCAAACAAAGCACAGCATGATGTCTGTGTCGGACACCTCGAGCATAAACACAAACCCGGGGGAACTTCCATGTAAGGAGTTGTTTTGCCGTATGACAGCAATTTGCCATTTGCTGCATTTCCAGCACGGATCCGTTCTGCTTGTATTCTAAGGGTTAAGCTAATTGACCTGTGTTATGTAACCTGCTTATTTATTTAACACTGTGGCGGAACGCTTTTAGTGAGAGGAACCATAGCTTATTCTCATACCTCACTCACAGTGTGAGCTGTGTGTAATCAGGGAGTAGTTAGAATTTGGTTTGTCAGAACAGATAGAAAGCTCCCCTTTACTGACCATTCCATAGCTTCAGAATGAACAGTGGTGAAAGGTACAAGTCAGACTTGCATATGCAGTTTGACTACTTTATTTTTCATTTCTAGACTTTAGTTCTTTTTGAGCTTCAGTCCCTACAGTTAAAACGTTTCTTTTTCTAATCCCTCACATAGGAATGACCCAGCAGAGCTGGTCCGGATGACTCTGGGCCCCTATACAGTCCCATGTATGTTGTCGCTCAGGGTTGACGTATTGTAGCTTACGTGGTCTTTTCTCACTTTTGTTAACGACAAATCAGCAACAGAAATATTTGGAATTTTTATTGTCAGCATTATTAATTAGGCAGAATAAAAGGCATTAACATTACAGAAACAAGATTTCCAGAATACTGACAGTTAACTGTTGAAATGGCCTTTCAAACAATACAAATCTGTCTGCACAGGCTATGCTGTTGAAAGGCTGATCTCCCAGCACTACTACGCCTGGACTCATATCCAAGTCATACTTGGATAAAAAGGTTAATTTTCCATATATACTGTACTGTCAAACAGCTATACTGCCAATGTCAATCAAATGATGGAGCTCAAGAGTGTCGTCATCCAGGATATCTGCCAATACTAAGAACGCTGCAAGCCAAGAACCTCCAGAAGACTGATTTTAAGGAGTGATAGTGTTATTCTAACACATAAAAAATGATCAAAGTCAGGACCGGGTCTCATAAACACATCAGAGGATTTGTTGAGCATTTTTCTTTCGTCTGGCTGATTTGGCCCCGGCACCCCTGAGGTCCACCCTCTTTCGGTCAGGCAGCTGTTGCAGCCTTGGACAAGACTTCAGGAGCTTTGCTTTTTGAAGCCGTCACAAAGTGCAGGCCGGGGTCAGTGCCGGGATAGCAGGGACGCCACTCTTGGCCCAACAAAAAGCAAACAGATGCCACCGAGCCGCACGAGTGTGGCACCTCCCTTAATCGGCTTACCTTGAGTGAGAAAAAAAAGAGAGATAAGAGATGGATGAGTGAGTAAACGAGTAAAGCCGCCGTGGCCCGCCAGGACGCTGCACTGAATCATACGGAATAAAGCTGTGGCGCCATTTGGTTGCTGTGATCTGGATGACCTGAGCATGAGATGAAGAATACTTCCGTCTCTTCGTGACAGTGTGCAGTTCAAAGCTTGAAAGTTATTGGCATTTTCATGATCCACGCATATTTTTCCAATCAGTGTTTTTATTGTCTGCCCACATGCTCTAATGTTACATTTGCAGGGCTTAAATAAGTTATCTGCAGACTTTCCAAGAAAATGACCAAAATTCTGCTTGCAGAAGAATTCCCATTAACATTGTTATCCAATTTTCTATTTTTTTAAGCTGTTCAGCATCTCTGAATAAGGTGAGATCAGTAAAAGAGAGGGACTTTGAATCCATGTCCTCTGTGTAAGATCATGATCTGGGCCTGGCTGTAGCAGCGGCTGGTGGATTAGGAAGCTGAACAGACAGTTGAATGCATGGGTTAGAGCTGAGTTGAGGAAAGTTACACAGAGCACCCTCTGTTGGAAAGAAATGTAATGACATCTCCCTTTGATATAGATTTAAAGTCACTACGGATTCTTCAGTATATGTTTAATTCTTCCTTCAAGTGGTTTTCAAGAACAGGTTTAGGTTAGGCCCCAGTGAGGTTGCTGCAGTAACTTAAATTACCTGATATTACTTGATTTTAAAATAATAATTAAACACAAGTTTCCTGACGAACACTGTTGCATGTAATTTTGCCACTTATTCATTTATTTCTTCTCAAAAGCTTTCGGGTTTATGTGTTTACATTCAGGGCTTTTTTTGTCTTAATTCACTGCCAGAATACTACAATAATTGAGTACTGATGTGTACTCTTTCTGCTTTGTCAAGTAGCTTGATGTATTTCTTGATATGCATTTATCTGACCCCCTACCTGACTGACCTCCCACCCCTCTCCTTTTCTGCTTCCCTCAGACAGAATCAGCCAGAATGGAGACCAGCGCTTCCACAGCTGAGAAGAAGGAGTGTAAAACAGCCAACCTGGATGGCAGTTGTTTCAGCGACCTCCCCAAAAAGCCCTCTCCTACCCTCCTGACCAGAGGTACAGCTGCCTGTTCCCTCCCTTGCTTTTTCAGGTGGGAGGGGGCAGGGGGGTATGGCTTTACTGAATGCCTTATTCCCAAACCTGTGTTTAAGTACACGAAATGCCTATCATTGTATTAACACCTGCAGTGTTTTTAGAAGTCCATCTGGACACAAGTCACCCCTGAACACTGAAAAACTGCTTGAATCAAATGTGTACATCATTAGACTACATATATCACAATAGTGAACAATTTAGATTAACAGCATTAATTAAACTGTGATATTTTCTGAATGTCATGCATTGTGTGTAATATGGAATATAACCTAAGTGCGAAAGTGCGAAACACTCGTGAGCAGATGCACACTTGACAACAGTTTCCACACCGTGGACCAACGGCGTCCTGCTACATCCAATACATCACGCACTCTTAGGACACCAAGGAGAAAGGGCTTGTGCTTGAGAGGACATGTATGAAATATACATTTTCAAAGATAAAATTCTGTCTGGAGAGACTCATCGGTCTAATCGCCCAGCCAAAAAAAACCCCAAGTGTCAAAGGTGAACCACAGTGGTGCTCTGATAGGAATCCTAATACAGTCTCCTTCATTAATACTGAGAGACTCCCCGTGCCCCAGGCAGGCCGCCGGTCCTCCAGAAGCTTCACTAGTTAAAAATAAAGGTTCTGAATGTATTCTTTGGAGTGAACGGGGCCCAAATGCAATCCTGAAGGTCCAGCACAGTTTAGTGACTTCCCAGTTCAAACAGACCTGGGTCAAATGACAAGGTAATTGTCAGATTTAATTGTCAGGTAATTGGCATACTCTGCTGGCCATCAGCCCTCCAGGACCAGATCTGGGCACCCCTGCCATAGAACATGCACCTTTGGGTCCCTAACACTTTAAACTGAGTTGTTTTCCCCCAAAAGGAATACTCCAGCATTTTCAGCCTTATTCTAAGCTGCTGTATAATCTATATTAGCTGCAGCTGTACAGTACTGTGCAAAAGTCTTAGGCACCTGCAGAAATAATTTTTAAAAACCTGCTGAACAGTGAGTATGTTTTTCACATGAGTATTACCAGCTATACCAAATAAACCTAGAAAGAATAAATACAAATGACATTATCCAGTTAATAGTAATTTTATGTTTAGTATATCACTGTGTTCCTTTTGGAAGTCCGGTATTACTGTAGTTTCCATCAGAAACCTGGTTTGACTTCATCAGTGCTTCATTAAATTAAATCAGAAGCTGCTGATGGAGTTTCACAGATTCAAACACCAGCTGAAGGAACCAAGGAGGAACCTGGAAGCGAACCTGTGTTCTCCTCACCAGCTCACACAATATCAACTACTTCTTACGAACAGAACAAGTCTTGATTCTTTTTACAGCTTTTTGGTTTGTTTTATAAAGACAGTTTATCACACACTGAGAAAAATGGCTGTTGCATAGATGCCTATGACTTTTGCTCAGTACTGTCAGGGATTTAAATCTGAGTTTTCTCCTCATTTTATTAATACCAGGAAACCTAGTGAAGTTTTTTGTCTGCAGTAATCAACCACATGCTAAACCCATGGCTGATGAAGAGGTTAAACACTAGAAGACCCATCAGTTGAAAGGGATCCAAAAGTGGTTCTCTCTGGATCTCTCCGAAGGACCCTTACTTTAAAGAGTGCGGGCGGTCGGGGGGAACAGGTGATGGGTGAGCCGGGTGCGATTTTAATGAAAAGTTGTTGCGGAGGGAGGAGGAGTGGGAGGGGCGAGGGCGGAAAGGAGAGAGTAAGCGAGCATGTTTCCAACATGTCTGCCAGAGAGTGATGAAAGCAATGAATAATGAGGCTGAAAGACCTTGTTCTTACCTCCAGAGTATAAATGTTATAAATTAGTCAAAGCGGCAGGCCGAGCAGTGGACGACACGGCCCTTGCGAGACTGACGACGCCGTCAGTTGAGGGCCACTTTTTGAAATGGAAATAGTGCTTGTGAATTTTCTTTTTCGTTTTTTTTTTTAATTAATGAAGGAGTTTGGTGGCCTGCCATAATAAAGGAAAGGAGCCACCCATAAATTCTTAAAGAAATCTGAGATGAATTGTTAAAGAATTTGGAGGTTGGCCCACACAGTGGCGATAGGACAGTTGAATGGCGTTACTTATGCAGAAGGCCTGTTAATGATGTTGATTGTAATGAAAGCACAGTTAAGGGATGTGAGGATAGATTTGTCAGGATTGTGAATATAGAAGCTAGTTTATAAATTCCCTACTTCCCTTCTTTCTTTGCACGATTATCCCAAAAGCCACATTCAGGGCCATTAAGTGATCATTCTTGTATAACGAGGACAGTTAAGAGTGGCATTGTGACGTAAGGGAGTTTCAGGTAACACACCTTGCACATGCGGTAAATATCACGGGCTGCCAAAGGCGAGGGATAATTACAGCAGGGCGGTTTTTGGGCGGCCTGAACTTCCCTCTGTGTTGAGCTCGAGTGTGTCCAGAACCCATGGGTGGGGGAGGCGAGAGAGAGAGTGAGGGAGCATGTTTTAAACATGCCTGCAGGAGAGTGATGAAAGCGACGAATAATGAGGCTGAAAGACCTTGTTCTTACCTCCAGAGTATAAACGTTATAAATTAGTCAAAATTCGGCAGGCCGAGCAGTGGACGACATGAGATTGACAGAGATGCCATTCCGAGCGCTGCCTTTTGAAATGGAAATGGCTTGTGCCATTTTTGTGACGTTCTTACAAATTAATGAAGGAGTTTGGTGGCCTGCCATTATTAAGGAATGATCATTAATTGTTCAGTAAAGAAATGCATGGAACTAGAGCGTTTGGAAAGTGACCATTGCAGTTTAAAAGTTCCCGAATCCTGAATAGTGATTCTTAGCATGTTCTTTAACAGTCATTTGGCCAGTTTTAAAAACAATTGCTGGGAAGCTATATGTTCTGTAGTTCTGGCCAGCGAAGGTGATGGTCATGATTTCCCCTTGTTTTCTCAGATGCATGTTTAGTAATATTACAGGAGTAAATCTCCTTTACAATGAGTGTCTGGTTTGAAAGGAGTGTGTTTCTAACAGTGAGTGAAATAAAGTATGATCACACCCAGGGTTGAAATAATAAACTTAGTATGATCTGACCTGCTTATTGAGTCTCCATGACACGGATGAATGTGGTTAATGCTGAGGTCATGTGTTTGAATGGCCTTGGTGAAGCAGGGGACTCTGCTCTGGTTGAGGCCCTAGAGCAGAATAGAATTTGTTCACTTCCTTCAGCCATAATGCTGAAGAAAAAATAATAAAACTGGAAGTTGTACTCTGAATTCCACCCGAGTGGACGGCCGAGCGCTGCTCCCGTTTTCCCCTGACCCCTATTGGCCCTGCTCCCTAGGAGGAAGAATCACAGCGCTGTGATCTAAATAAACTGAGAACCCTCAGCCACGCGGGACGGCCAATAGCATCCCAGTCCCGCCTGAGCGCTAAAGAGCCCCAGCTGTCTTCTAGTGTGCTGCGACAGGGCAATTACTTATCACAGTAATCCCTATTATTATTCCACCTTCCAGACGCTGATAAGTGAATATGCAGCGAGTCGAGAGCAGCGCAGGCCCCAGAGACGTGGGTCCTTGAACCCGGGCGGCGCGTTCCACCGAAAGGCGAGACGCTTTTAATATACAGCCCTGTTACAGGCTTTATTGTCAGCGTGTGCTTTACAGCAGGCCGCCGGCTTCTTGTCACCTAAGTCATGCCCACCTTAGAGCATCGGGCCGACCGGCTCTATTAAACCCCCTCTGTTTTACGCCTCTGTCCGGCGTTATTTATTCCCAGCAATTTCCTCTCTATCAGGGAACACGGCTAATGCAGACTTTTAATATGTTATTTACACATAAAAAAAACACCCATCCAAACTATTTGCAGCTCTCGATGGAAAACAAATGGGGCCGCCTCTAACAGCCCCCCTCCTCGCTCCTGTTATATCTGAGTTTAACAATCTGGATTGCTAATAGAACCATTTATCACAAGGGCTGGTCATTTGTTTTACGTTAGCAGGTCCTGTCCCCCCAGCTCTCTATGGAAATGCGATGGCGGGGGCGCGTATAATGAAGCGGGTGCAAGTCACTTGATTTAAAAGTGAAAACAATGCCCGGAGTCAATTAACGCAGGGCCAGGTGTCTGCGTCCGTCCCTTTAACTGGACGCCGGGATTCCGGCTGCGAGAGGCCGCCGCTGTATTTATGTGCAGGTTATGAGGGAGTCTGCTTTGAAGTGGCACCTCCTGTGTGGTTTATAGTGGCCCAGGCCAGCTCTGGCCTGCTTTAGCGGCTCCGCTCGGCCCCCCAGCACAGCGCCGTCTACTGCTCTTTATTAATGAAGCTAAACGAGCGCCACAATCTCTTCTGACAGCGCACATCTGTCTGGAGCGAGAGGAACACGAATGAGAAGCCACCGGTGTTCACACGTCACAGTGCTCAGGTTTTTTTGCCACGATCTGAACACAGATTTGGCTTTTTGTCACTGAAATAATACAAACATGGAAATTATATTATTTGTTAATAGAATAGTGTTTAAAAAAAGTAAAAAACAAACTTTTTAATAGTAACCAATTTAGAGACTTTTGTGTTGTTTTAAAGAGCTGCCCCCCCCCCACTCCATTCCTGTCTCTCGTGCTCCAGCCGTGGGTCCAGACCCCGGGCCGGCTAGCAGGGGCGGGCGTCAGCCAGTAATGATTTGATTAACTGGGTTTGGTGGCTTATGACATACATCATGGCGAGTGAGTGTGTGGTGTGGGAGGGAGATTGATGGGCTGAGGTGGAGCGCTGTTTCTGCTGAGTCGGGGTGGCCCCCTGGGAGTGAGCTCACTCCAACGCTTAAAGCATCCTGGACACACCACCAGAGAGTTTCCCACCACGCTCTGACACTCTCACACAGCCGCTGAGCTCGCTCTGGGGAACACGACTTTTCTCTTCGATCCAAGCAGGACTATATCCTGATCAGTACTGATACCAACACAATATAAATATACATAAATCTCACATTTTTGTATATATGAAAACGTCAGCTGCCCTTTACACTGAGTTTTTATTTTATTTTAAAGTGAAAGGAAAGCGTCAACATGTTTTGTGTTATGTGATTACTTGGCAGTGATTATATTTTCATTCATAGCTTTAAACTAAATCCCATCTGAACATGTTTATATTTATTTGTCAACCGGTTAAGAAAAAGTGTCAGTGGATCAATTTGATGTGTTTTCTGGATGGTACTTATTGATACTTCAGTCCTGATTCACTG
The DNA here is from genome assembly GCA_037974605.1 of Nannopetersius ansorgii. Classification (NCBI taxonomy): domain Eukaryota; kingdom Metazoa; phylum Chordata; class Actinopteri; order Characiformes; family Alestidae; genus Nannopetersius; species Nannopetersius ansorgii. The sequence goes on along the minus strand of JBBPDE010000038.1, from coordinate 1,448,356 downwards.
GCCTCTAGAGCACACTGAGGCTGAATGATAGCTAATGATGGAGTAAGACAAGTAATGATTGTTTTATCCAACTGCAATAAAAGTGATGGAACTCTCACAGATATTTATTTGTCTAAGAAAGAAACTGTTGTTCATTTTTAAAAATATTCATCATCACTATTTTTATTTTACACAATACACAAAAAAATTTACGTTCACAGTCAGGATTTCAAAATAGTTACATTAACTTAATCTTACAATGAACAGTACACTTTTTCCCCTTCTCATTTAATCTGCTTTTAATGGTCGTGAGTCCAATGAAATTAGTCCTTGAGTTTTAAGTGTGTGTGTGTGTGTGTGTGTATGTATATAGATTTGTATATACAAACTGCTAGACAAAGCACTTACACACTAGTTACACTCATCATGTGTGTGTGTGTCTGTTTTTAATATAGAATGTGTGTAAAACATGTGTATGTAAAGTGCAATTCACACACACACACACACACACACACACACACACACACACACACAATAACACATATCAGTTCCTAGAGTGTAACTAGAGTGTAAGTGTTAAATCTAATGCTTAATTTAGCAGTTTGCAGTGGCAGATTGGGTAGAGAGAGGCACACGCGCTGCACCATTCATCGAAAAGCACAGAGCAGGTACAAAGAGAAAGAAAGACCATTATTTACAGAAATCTTATCACAAATCACTCGTTCTTACACCTTTCGTGTTAGTGGTGTGTATGGGAGACTGTGTGCATTATTCAAACTGTCCTGAAGGGTCTCTGGGAGAAAGAGAAAGAGACACAGGGATAGGGCTGGATGGATGGTTGAGGGCTCGGTTGTGTAAATAGTTTTTTAAGAGAGGCTGCTTAGCGATAAGGACAGTTTCCTTTATCAACTGGACGGAGTTGCTGTGGCGACAGTGAGTAATTGACGGAGGCGGGCGGCGCGGCCTGGCGGACCGTCCCGGGCTGCCTGGGGAGTGCCCCAGGGGTCAGCGCGCTGGCAGAGAAAAATGCGTCCGAAAAAGCTCAGCGTCCACCTCCTACTACAAAAGGACAGCCACTAATCTTCCTGAGAAGGGAATTTCTCTCTCGCTCTTTTTTCTCTCCCTCTCTCTCTCGCTCGCTCTAAATGAGACTCCTCGTAGGAAAGGTTTATAGGCCTTGAGAGGCCCGCTCTCTCACACACACTCTCGCTTCTTCACCCTTTCTCTCTCCTCTCCCGTTTTCTTGCTCACCCTTTTCCACCCTCCCTTGCTCTTCATCTCCCCACTGCTGTGGAAAAGTAGCCAGTTCTGGTCACTACACCGTCGGCTTCTGGACCACTAGAAAGAGAACAGAGCGGATCAGTGGCATTACAGATGTTCAGATCGCTATCAGCATGTAACCTCCTTCCCTTCTAGTCTGAACTTTTTTTTCCCTCTTTGGTACTTCTTAATGTTTTTGTTTCCCAACAGCAGATAACTAAAATTAAACAGGATTTTGTTCTCCCTCACTTATTAGTGTTGACCAGAAGAGGCTGGGTTCCCCTTTTGAGTCTTAGTTCCTCCTGAGGTTTCTTCTTCCAGCTATAGGGAGTTTATCCTCATGTCTATCGCCTCTGGCTCACTCACAAGGGGCTCAGACCCGGATTCTGTAAGGCTGCTTTGTGACAACATCACTGTAAAAGAAAATTCACAATATAATTACACCTAAAATGAACCAAATATAGTTTTATTTAATAATTGGAGGCTTAATTCTCAAAATGCATTATTCAATTCAATATTATGTTTCTCAATATAGTACGTATCTTTATAGCAAAACTAGCTGAAAATGTTTCAGAGCTTTCCTCATTATACACAGCAAAGAATGACTATAAAATGCTTTCAAGTGTCTCCGTCTAAAATCTAGAGTTTAGCATGCTAGTCAAACAAGCATGATAGTCAAATGCTAACTGAGCAAACAGATGTGCGGATAATGTCTATATTGCATCAGTCAGTCCAGTATCACATCTGTTTGCCTGCACCATGAGCAAATCAGAGTCAGTATTTGGACGTCTGAGTCTAACCGCTCTTGGACATCGATATATAGCTCAATATTTAGAGCATTTTTGGACGTCTGTGGACATGCATAACTGTCCAGGACGGTTGAGTGCTGTAGTGTAATGTTTCTATTGCTGTCATTGTGTACTATCCAAATGTTTATGTGCAAATCAACTAATATTTATTGCAGTTAAGCTTCTCAGGGGCCTCTTTCCATTACACATGATTTTGCTCAATGGGACGGTACTTGTCAATGATACAATACAATGATGTATTGATACATCCCTACTTATCAGAGATAAAATTATACCATTTTGTCTTTTACAATACTGACATCTTAAATTTCTCCCAAACTACCCAACCTTAAAAATGACTTGGTTTTAGGTTTTTTTTTGTGTTTATAGTTTTCTGTTCAACCGCTATTTAAAACAGCCTTCCAAAATATCAAAATATTTCCACACAACTGAAGTGTTTGACACACACATTCTTTCCTGAATAGTCGGCCACATGTGGCTCCTGTTATTACATGACCGCTTCTTTTTCGTTCGTACCATTACGCTGCACTACAAGCAATTCTGGGAAGTATTAGGTTCAATTTGTTCCAGAGTCAGATCAGACCTTGATTTCCATTCAGCTGGGGCAGCTGGTGGCCTAGTGATTAGGAAGTTTCCCCTGCGATCATAAGGTCGTGGGTTTGAATCCCAGTATATCTAGTGGCACCACTGAGTTACCCCACATACTGCTACCTGGGCGCTGTGTTCCTGGCTGCCTGCTGCTTCACTTGGTGAATGGGTTACAGAATACAGAGAAAGAATTTCATGCTGTTCACACTATGTGCTGTGGAGGGGTTCATGTATGACAAATGGACACACAATCCCAACCCAATCCTTAGACAAGGTTTCAAATCTGCTTCCAGTTGTGAAAGGCTGTACAACCATACAATCTGCTTGATACTTTACAAAATATTCCAAAATATATTTGACCATATACAGTATCTTTGTAGATCGGTTTAAGTAAGAGCTGGACGGCTAATGATCCGGGGTGTGTACGGACGATTGCCCGAACACGCATTTAAAGGGTTAAAAAAGAAATTGCCACCAACTTTGGTTCATTTCATGTCCACAATGCTGTCCTGTACTAGACTTTATCTAAGACCGCATTTGAAGCGATCCACTGCGGCCGAGCGGCCCCTGCATGAGTCATATGGCCCACCATATGCTGTGTAAATACAGGCTGTTGCCTTGTAATAGAGACTGCAATTATTTTCATTTTCTCCTCACATGGGAACGCTCTCCTGCCCGGCCAGTAATGGCTCCGCGGCGTCCATACATTTAAGCGACTCTTTGTAAACATTTAGCTCGATGGCTCTGGAAGATGCCCTCTTCTCTTTAATCGGAGCTTTCTCCCAGGCCCGGCCCGAAGGAGGCCAGAGATTAGATATACGGCGCTAAGTGAAAGCAGGACGCTTGCTCATTTTTCAGCCTATTTATAGGCAGCCATGTTGATTGCTGGATAAAAATCTGCTGTAGATACACAACACCCCCCCACTCCCCCGCCTCTTTTTTTTTTTCCTCCTTCTCCTTTTGCAAAAGACAAGATTTTTTTGAGCGCTTGAATTCAATCATTAAAGCAAAACCAGCTCTGAGGATGAATGGCCTAGATACCATTAGAAACTGGGAGAAGGAAGTCAAGCCTGATCTTTTATACCCAACATTAATCACAGGGGTTTTATACATTATATATTATGTATTCCTGATGATCACAGTCTTAAAATGGCATATTTTTGCATGTTAATCACTGAAGTAATGAGCAACTGGGATGCGTCCAAAGACTATCCAAACTTGCTCCCGACCACAAAAGTTGGAGGATGGAGTCCCAGGCCTCACATGCATAACCGTGCGGCGCTGATGAAGAGGAGGCCCAGAAATGTGTCGCCATTACAGCCCCGTAATTGGGGATGTTTATCATCACAATAATGCTGTAATGCTACAATCCTGCATAAAATCCCTGCTTTGAATACGGAATGATCTGAGTCAGACTTTTTACATCCCGATACAAAGAGGAGGCTCTGCTGTGGAACAGCTGTGCCAGCACGCGAGGCTCTGTAATTAAATCTATCTGATATTATACGTTGCATTGGAACACTTGAGTCAGGCATCAAAGCCCTCCGTTAAAATAATAGTAAGCTCAGGGCGATGTCTGGAGACATAAATCTACACAAACCAGAGGAGTTTGCCTGCACTCGGCCCAAAAACAACACGCCACATTCCTGCTGATTTACAAGTGTTGGAGACCAATATATGAATGCTTAAGGGGATTTGTGCACACTTCCTGTTCCTCTCTCTCTCACTCTGTGCCTCTGTCTCTCTCTCGCTGTTTCTCTCTGTCTCTGTCACTCTGTCTCCGTCTCTCTCTCTCTCTTTCTCTTGTTCTCTCTCTCACTTTCCCTCTCTCTCTCTGTCTCTCTCTCTCTCTCTGTGTCTCTCTCTCTCTCTCTCTCTCTCTCTCTCTCTCTCTCTCTCTCTCTCTGTTTCCCTCTCTTGTTCTCTCTCTCACTCCCTCTCTCCTTCTCTCCATCTTCCTCTTAAAGCACTGCCATGGAGATACGTCTAACTGCATCCTTCCTGAACAGAATCAGATTCTCACACTGTCCTCACGTGGCTCTGCATTCACTCAAATGCAGTAAAGAGAATATTGATCTTCTTTAATTGTTCTGCTGAAAGACGTGTGTATTTGTTTGTGGGAATGGGGCACATGTTTCGGTTCTTGCTTCCTCTGAGGCTGCACTTGTGTAGCCGATGTGTTTGACAGCTTCACCAAATAACTTGTGGATTAAGCAAATAATAATAAACAGTCCTGCACAGATAGGCCTGGTGGAAGAGGACAGGAGGAGTGAGGAGAGCGTATGTGTGTGAGTGTGTGGGAGGGAGTGTGTGGATTGGTACTGTATACAGTCTGAGCCTAGACACACTCTTTGAACCCACAGACACGTGTGTGTGTGTGTGTGTGTGTGTGTGTGTGGGTGTGTGTGTGTGTCGGTGTAGAGCCAGAAGGATCCGCG
>JBBPDE010000038.1:1423134-1443182 GCA_037974605.1 Nannopetersius ansorgii | reverse complement strand
TCGTCCGTTTTTATTTTATTTTTGAAATATTAATTTATCGGCCATTATAAATGCCGATACCGATAGTTTGGAAAATGCCGATATATCGGTCGGGCTCTAGAGTATAGTACAGGGAGCACAGGGAGACCCTGGTTTTGACCTTGCACTTTCAGGTGTGAGAATGCTCTCAATATTGATTTGACCCAAAACAGGTGATATCCCACTACTTCAGGTTGAGGACTCTTACAGTGAAGGAATTAAATCCTCTATTCTTAAACTGCATGGACCACTGACCTACAGCATAGGCTCCAAACAGACAGACAGTCCAACTCAGAGGCAGAACCAATCAAAATCCTATTTCAGCTTGGGGGCAGGACTTTTCCCAGACACTGATCCAACACATATCTAGCCAGGATAGCTTCAATCATGAGGTAAAAATGTTCTTTCATGTGATGCATGAACTAATGCTGCTGCTATTGCGTCCAGCGCTCAATAAAACATTCAGATATGGATCAAATGTTACGACTTGGAATGAATGAGTGCTGAATGTCTTTTCACTAAAAAAGCTTCTGTTATGTTTAAAAATGCAGATGTTCTTTCAGAAAGCGGTCCACTGCGTGTTGGTGTTTTGGCTTTGTGCAGTTGGAGATCATGTTGGAGATCATACACACACTTTCTCAGTATTCCAGCCAAAATGACAAAACACATGCACTGTTGGTTCATGTTTGGAGTGTTTTGTGTGCCTGGACAGTAGAGAGAGAGAGAGAGAGAGAGAGAGAGAGAGAGGCACAATGTCCTAGTATCTTTTAGAGCTGTCGTGTTTGGCTCTTGAGCTTAGTGTTTGATTTACCATTGCAGTTGGGTTCAGGCTGTAATCCTGTCATGTTTGGCCCTCTAAAGTCAATACCTAACCAACTCCATACAAACTGTACAATCCATTACTTTCTTTTGCCCTGGGCTGCTCACTCCTGTGTGGCCTTTACTGTGCCTTTCAGAAGCCATGCCAGCATCCCTCACCATAATCTCTCCTGAAAAGGGAGGGAGCACAACGTTTCTTCAAAGAACCAGAGACCGGACAGATGTGCCAGTTTCTGCAGGTTAGGACTCCAGAAGGCCTGAATGGCTTAGAGGAAACAAGACATGGTTTATAAAAGTGGAAATCCATTGTTTTTTAATAGGCCTAATTAAATCATCACAATATACAAAAGGTTCGGGTGGTGGTGGTCTAGTGGGGAGGATAATTGCCTCTGGACCAAAAGGTCATGGGTTCGAATCCTACCTTCAGCACACCACCACTGTGTCCCTGAGCAAGACCCTTAACCCCACATTGCTTCAGGGAGAGACTGCCCCCTGTAGTTAGGGAATGGAAGTCTCTTTGGATAAAAGAGTCTGATAAATGCTGTAAATGTAAATGTTCGAAAAATGGTCGCACTCATATTTGGACAAAGATTATTTACATTCATACGACCAGCGTACATTCATACGACCACAGAGTGTGACGGGTGTTCGTTTTGATAAAGTGTTTACAAAGTGAATAAAACATTTCACTTGCATTGTGTAAAGTCGGGAAATGTGGCCTGTAGCATCTATTGCATGCTCTGTAGTTTCTAAAGTGTTTCTTTTGAACATTTGTCCTTTTGAAGTGTCCGTATCTGCGTGCGCTCTCGCTTTGTTTTCTCCACGGTCATTTTTTCATAACATTTCCCGTTATGTTTTTTTTTCCCAGCGTGTTTCCCGTTACTGCCCCTCCCACGGTGTTTTAGAACAATCCTGCAGACGCTTAGTCACTTCATTATGGCCTTTTCAGCGTCCTCTCATGACTTAATGTCCTGAATCAGTTTGGTAATTTGCAGTCTGGCAGTGATTACTTGGTGCATGCTGATCTCAGATCTATCAGCGAAGAGAAAATCACAGGCACCTAGTTGGTCCAAAAGCACATAATGCAAACGAACCTGCGCCACTCACTATTTACTACTACTATTTACAGGGTTACTATTTTCAGCACCGCGGCAGACTTTCCTCACCAGTGTAGCGTAATGGCCAGCAACTCTGAATGACTTAAATGAGAACCTGGGCTGATTATATTTCACTTAGGCGCAATAGCATGTTTGCTCTGAGTAAATGGTGGGCCTGAAAGGAGAGAGTTAAATAAAGAAGGTGACGATTATGCGCTGTTGTTTCTTCTCGCCGGACCTTGAAGAATCCTGTATTTCCATTACTGCTAGCCCACTAGGGCCACTCCTCGGCCCTCGCTTGGACCACAGGCCAGCTGAAGCAACACTGTGGGTAGCCGGAGGTGCGGGCAGCCAGCGCCCACGCACTGCCCACAGTCACCGGCCGAGCAACGCTTGAGCCTTTCAGTCAGAAAATAAACCCTAGTTCCTATGTTAACTGGCAAGGTGGAGTTTTATTGCTGAAAGCTATTTGTTTTGACTGGGTCAGGTCTGGAGAAGTGTGTGTGTGTGTGTTATATCCTGACTCAGGTCTCACTTGTACCCGCTAATAGCACCACTTTGGTTGCACTTTGAAGGCCACTTTTGGTGAAAACCTGAAACCATCAACCAGTTATGCTCCCCTTTATTATATACCGTCTATTTTTAAGAGCTTAGGGAATATCACTGCAGGAACCTTGAGACATCCAGAATGTGTGCTCAGTCAACAGGGGTTCATTCAGCAGGAGTATAATAATGCACACATTTGATATTGTTTGTGCATCGCAATTGAATTTGTTGATGATCTTGTGAAAAGACGTTCCAATTTATTGTTGTTATTACATTATTCCCCCATTGATTTTCCCACTTCAGTTCCACTTGCCTGATAGCAACACACCCACCCCACCCCACCCCCTCACACACACACACACACACCCATAATGCAGTGCTATATAGTTGGTAGATTCTTGAAGTTCTGCTAATGTGACATCCTTGTAAAGCTCAACACGCTTGGAGGAGAACACTAATTGCAAATTCTGATAACAATCACCTATACAGGCAAATATCATCGTGAATGATGGGAGAAAGGGGGAGAGAAGGGGGGGGAGAAAGGGGGGGCGACCCACCCAGTCAGAGAAAACAAGGCCAGTTTTGCTGTTTTAGACATCGTGCCATGCATTTACAGCTTTGGAAAATGTGATCCCTGATCATTTTGACCTTCTTCAGCTTTTTTTATGTAATGCTTGTGAGATATTTGGTCTTACAAGGAAGCAATTTAAGGACACACAACGTGTAAATCATTTTAGGGCTCTGTTTTCATAATTTGGGGGGTTTTAATAGCACAGTCGAAGCAAGTTATGTTCATATATTTCATGTCAAAGATGTTTTTTAATTTTTTTATATTTTAGATTTAATAAATCGAACTGAATTTGATCCACATATCGGAAAATTCATATTAATATGCATGCCATAACATGAATAAAATGGAGGGTCCATATTACTGCCCTGCCATGTCCATTGCAGAAGAAATTACTGTCAGTCATTATTGGAATATTGAATGGAATGATTGAGCTACTGCATACATTTATGGCTTTGTTTTTTCTGTTTTGCCTAGATAATGGGTTTTAATTGTGGTGGGGGAATGTTATGGTCATATTAGCCGTCCGGGGAAGCCGGATCTTGAGTCAGGGCCAATTAGCACATTCGCGTGAGGTGAGGTTTCCAATTGGGGGTCAGTTGGAGGAGCCAGGAAGGCGTCAGGCTTCGAGTGCCGTCGCCTTGCCTTCAAACACTTAGTCTAGTGAGTTAACTTTAATGAGGGGTATTCTTTAGTCATGTTTGCTTACACTTTTTGGAAAGCAGAGTGACGGATCTCTCCCAAATATTGGCAAATTCTGGATTCAAGGCTTTCTAAGTACAATATGATATGTAAAAAAGAACAGAAATAAGGCCAGACATGCGTTATCTTTTAATTCATATTATGCACAAAAAGTACATGTTGAAGTAGTTTTTACCACGCACAGTTTTAGTACAGCTGGTGATTATCTTTACTCTAAAGTAAATATTACAAGTCTGAACTTTGGGCCGCCAGACAAATTTTAATGTGATGTTTAAAAACATCTACAAATGATAATTTGGGTAGTTCGGACTACATGGACTACATGGATTTTTCCAGTGGTTTCAAACGGTATTAGCCTTTCTAATAACAGAGGATAACATATATTTAATATAGATTAGATATAGATTGTGAGTGTGACGTCCACGGAGCGACCACTTGAGGCCGCAAGTGGGGTTTTAGTTATGGGGACTCTTATTTTGAAGTCTGTGTATGTTTGTGCTTAGAGTTACAGTTTCAGGTGTCATGTGTTAACGTTAAGTGATTATGTTCTAGGATTGGTTCAGGTTTGAGTGGGGCTTAGTATATAAGTTCAATGAGTTTGTATGTCAGGGGCTGGTCAACCCTCATGTTTTTCATGTGTGTTTCATGCACGTGATCCCCTCCTGATGTGTCTACTGGTAGTTATTCTTCTGTTAGCCCCTCATGGCTTTTCGGTTTTTGTAGGTAGAGTCTGTGTGTATTTTATAATAAAATTTTAAGTAAGTTTTTAAGTAAGGAGAACTAGCAGGTGTAAATACTGGATATTGGAAAAGTCTCGCTCATGCTAAACTAGTTCAGGTTTTGATGTAAAACCTTTTGTTTGGTTGTTTTTTGTTGTATTACATATTATAAATTTTGATTACACCACTAGTCTAAAAACAAAAAGTGAAAGTGAGAGCAAATCAAGTGATTTTAAGTTTAAATGGGGAGTGTCTGTATGTGTTTATGGAATGTAGTGGACGCTTTACAATTGATTTTCTTAGTTTAGGCTTCACATAGGTGTTTGACTTATGTAACAATTAAGATCCTAAAAATTCCAAAACTTTGTGTTTGTGAGGTGTATTTTTTTAAGAAACATTAAAAAAGACACATGGAAGTACAAGGTTTTTACTCTTATTTTCCATATCATTTTTCACTCCAGGTGGAAGATGTTCACACACATACATTTACTGCTGTGTATCATGACGTACTGCTATTTTGAGGATACAGTCTCGAGCTGTAAGGCTGTTTGAGAATGAGCTCAAGAACACTGTAATTAATTGATGTTGAAGGTGTACAATAAAAGTGAAGGAAGAGAAAGCTCGGCTCCCGGTTGCAGTGGGCTGGTGTGTTTGGATCTGGGACGAGACCCCAGGTCCCCTAAATCCATTTTATCCTCCTCCTTAAGTTTTCCATCTTGATGACATGTGATTTTAGCCGTCCTACCCACAAGCCTCCCCAGCGAATCAGGGCACCGCTGTGAAGAAAATGCGAAAGCCGGTATAGCAATTCATCTTCATATATTTATCTAAAGGCAGGGAAGAAGGAGTTATTACAGGGATATTCGATATTATGCTAAATTAGGTCCCTCCTTTGCAACTGTGAGGGCATTTGTTATTTTCACAATCTGTAATCTGCTCTTCATGCAAAAGTGAGCCTTTAGGGTTTTCGGCTTCTCTTCAGTCTTTTGGGATTTCTAAAGGCAACCCCCTTCCACACACACACACGCACGCAGTGGCTGTATTTGAAGAAATGTATGTTCTTGATTTGTTTCCTTTAAATGACTTGAAGTATAATTGAAATGAGTTGTCAATGTAACTCGTTTATTTATTGATTCCTTTCAGCTAGGAACAACACATTAGCATTAGCTTCTAGCTGACATTTCCCCGATGGCTACATAATTAACATCTGGGCTAGCTTCTAATATCACTTAATAATGTATCACACTAATTAAAAACAGACCTCCTAGTGTCCAGTAGAATGAAAATTGACTGCTCATGTTTTCAAACACATTTTAAAAACCGAAATTGAAATTGTAGTTAACATTTGATTCGATGTTTTTAAAACCATTTGAAATGAGGGACCTCTTGAACACTAAATTGCATTTTAGGGCTACTGTACAAAGATCAAATGTATTGTATCCATTTTCACCTATTTTCGATTTCGATTAGGAGGGTCCTGTCACCCACATGATCCTATATTGTTCTTTAAAGTGGTCTAATTTAGCCAGCTATCAGTACAAAAGTGTCCTTTGGGGGAACAAAAAAAAAGAAAAAGAATGAAAAAAGAAAAAACACAAACATTCCTTTGGGCCTTTAATGAAAGAATGATTGATTAGCTGTTTGAGGGATCTCCATGGTTTCATGAGATTCTCCAAATGTCTGATCAACAGAATCTTCCTTTCACACGTCCTCTCTGTCTGAACTGCTGTAGCGGAGCCGCTCTGCTTCACCTCTCAGCTCCATGTGAAACTTGTTGAAGGTTATTTTCCCTCATAAACGCAGAAACGCTAATGACTCCCTATTAGTGAGCTCACTGCGGTGTCAGCATGGCCATAGAAACCGGCGAGCTGGGGGTGAGAGGGGCTTTGCGGGGGCCTGTGGGCCAGATGTGATCCAATACGAGGGAGACGCAGGAACTTAAGTTCATCACTGGAGTATAAAACCCCTCCCCTTTTACTCTCTTTATTTAATTAGGAGCTTAACTACTACTGCACTGTGAAATTAAATGAGCAGAGTTAAACTCTGCAGGCCGCGCCGTGGGTCTCTCCGTCGTGTCCAGTGGAATAAAAACTGATTGGTTAAAGAGCAGCCCTGCAGTTCGTCCGGATAAAGCTACAGTAAGTGCCCCTCTGCTATCAGCGGGGCTGATAAGCTGCAGTGCGGCGGGGTGGGGGAGAGGTGGGGGGCCCGCTTTGAGTAAATCTTTACCCACAAAAGGACTCGTTTGTGAATGAAGTTCTTTGTGTTCAAACATGAATCCGCCCCCCAAAACCCTCCCCTCCTTATCCCACCAACACCCCCTCCTGCAGCAGGAGGGGAGCGGGCTGCTTCGAGTGGCCCACAGACACGAGAGAAGTCAAAATACCCAGCAGCACTTGAGTGAAGTGCCAGGACTTCCTGTGGCACGAGCTGAAGGGGGTGATGTCACTCTAAGAGGAGGAAGAGAGAGAGAGAGAGAGAGAAAGAGGGAGAGAAAGAGACGGAGAGACCGAGAGAGACAGGGAGAGAGAGAGAGAGAGAGAGAGAGAAAGAGAGTGAGAGACAGAGATTTGAAGTTTGATTATTTATTTTTACTAAAAAGTAAATAAAATAGATGTAGAGGGTTGTGTCCACTTGTCCTTAAGTAGAAAATCACCCAAACTGAATATGTGAATTCTGTGGCTCGTGACTTTGTGACTTACAGCAGCTACTCCTGTTATAAACAAAGTCAAATACACCTTGTATTTCATAAAGTCCTATAGTAATTAATAAATAAATAAATAACATAGAGGCTAGAAGGTCTTACATATAATGTCTTTCCAAAACGAAGCAGACAGAGAGAGTGATGTCATTCTTTCTGCCCTTTTGATAATCTACCTGGAAAGTCTGAACTTCTCCAAGCATCTACTGGACTGATTTTTCCTTCACGCTTCTTTGTTGGCCCGTAGATGCGGAGTGACCTGTGCTGGAGCCGCTCTCTGTAATTCATTAGGCAGCTTACTGTAGAGAGACCTTCGATTTCGCGCTGCACACATTCCCAAAAAAACTTCTTTGGCTGCCTCTGGGATTGACTGTTTCTTGAACCTTGCACTGTTAATGGAAAGTATTCATTTATACAGTAATGGATCCTTCCAAAGCTTCGAGAAGCGCCTAAGCATTATTCGTGCTGACATCTGTGGCGCACTCGCAGCGTTTTCTTAAAGCCAAAGATACGGCCTGCAGCCTCCAAGCCCCTAAAACACTTTCAGATGAGACCCTTGACCGTAATTGAAGATTCTGTACTTCGGCGCAATGGATCGGAATGACATGGTGAAACATTAGATCTGCAAATTGTTTGGGAGGCCTGTTCTGTTTATGGACATGCTCGTTCTCATCAGGCGGCCTGGCAGTGCCGCTCGTCTTGCAGCTGGCCAGAGTGAACGTGAAGCAACGATGCAGATGTGAAATATCCCTCGTGACATCAGGCACTGTTCTAAACGGCTCCATCGTATTCAGAGTCTGGTAATAAAAGATGGCTGAGCGCATAAGCGAACACCTACCTTTTACTTTTACGCACGCACTGCTTGCCGTGTGCTAACTCGTTCAGGGGGGTCGGAATTAGACACGGAGCGCAGCCCTCCTGTCTGCTGGGAATCTAATTACACCCTTTAAATTGAGAGTACAACTCCATCACTGCTGACAGCCCCGCTTACACTGTTATTGGCGCGGATGCATTACAAAGCCCTCCGCCTGACTCTCTGCCTGCTAGCCCCCGCTCTAGAGCTCCTCTTGTGGCCTTGAAGAGATGAGGGAGACCCCCAAGCCCCACTAACCTCATGGAGCCCCATGTTTGTGCTCTGATTTCACAATCAAGCCACATACCCCCTCCTCGACCAAACCCCCGCAAACACAACTCCTCTCATCAGCACAATTACAGCGAGGCAGCCGGCTCTTGGGCCACGCGGCTTGGGTTACGTCCAGCCGAGACTAATGGAGTCATAACATGAAGCCCAAGAGGGGGAAACTGCTGTTTATGCCTCTTTTCTCCCATATGCTACAGAGAGGAGGCAGTTGCTGAGCATCTTGGCTTCCGAGTCTCCCTGCCAGCAAGCTTTGGGAAGCTGCCCTTACTTGGAGCGCCGTCTGATCCCTTACCCCATGGACTTTGGCACACAAAAAACAAATAAACCTTCTTGTGGTCACTTTAGTAAAGGAACTGACCCATAGCAGCCCATTGCTAGGTATGGTCTCCTAGGTGTAGAGTTCATAGCTACCTCACTGGTCAGTAATCCTTTCTGTTTAACTCAGCCTTTATTGGTAGCGATATGGCTGTTAGCTTGTACTCTGTCTCAACTGTTCAGGGCTGAACAGTTTACAGAAAATATCAATATTTTGAGTGCCATTTAAATTGGGATTGTTTTCTTTACATTATGGCCTGTTTTCTGACCGAGAAGGTTGATGTTATCACTGATTCTGTCACAATTCAAAACAGGCAGCCAGTTTGCTGTGGTTGTGTTGGGACATATACATTATGTAGGTGTTCTGCTTAGTGGTTTAATTCATTGACAGGCAGTTTGCAAGCTCTGTTAAGTATGAAATTACCTGCTTGAAACTGATAAAGGCTATAATTTAAAATTTCAAAATGTAGTTTGAATTGATTTTATTGGTTTCAGATTGAAGATTATTATTAATTTCATATATAAATGCGTAAACATGCGCGTACCTTATCTTTCAACCATCCTACTGTTGGTCATGCTGAACTGGATGCTTTAAGCATGCACTGCTCTCCATCTTTATTCAGTGTTTCGATCATGCACTCCACCTCTCGTCACTATGGCCTGAGCACATAAAGTGACCCACAGGGAATTTTTCCCACATTCCCCACAACCGTTCCATTCCAGTGTTAGCCACTTCCCTGCCTTAACCATAATGGGATATTACAGTCTTAAAACTGCAGGCCATGCCTGCTAAGGCTTCTGTATAGTGTGTTTGAGTGTAAAAGCTAATTATGTCTCTAACCAGGCCACTCTGCTGAAACAGGGTCAGCGTGCCTGAAGTCCCGGCCCCCTCATTAACCCAAACTTCTCCCTTCAAGCAAATTCAACTGTCACCAACCCCGGTAATTATTCAATTAAGCTGCTTCAATTAACGAGACCATCCGTATTGTTCCTGAGTATTTTATCAGGCAAATTAAATCATACGTTTCTGTAATGCTCCTGACAGTCAGGGTTAAGCCTCCTGAGAAATTTTGATCCAATTATCTATTAAGGTGTATTGATTCGTGCACCTTGGATATGAAATAATGGAAACTGTTCACTTACGGCCGAAGTCGCTGTCTAAGTGCACCGGCTGCTTTCACTTGATCTACGACGGCCTAACGTACACAGTTTGAGTGTTTATTAAATAAACTTCCTTGCTGTTTGAGTGAGAGTCGTAAATGTGTTTGATTTCTGCGTTTGAGTTTAATAGGCCCCCCGGCTCTGTGGGGACGGCCCTCTGCCATCGCTAACCGAGCTGAGAGCCGTCCGCCCGTCTCGGACTTTGGTATTCAGCAGCTGAACGCACAGGGTCAAGAGGTGTCCTGGCAGGGATGCCGCAGAAAGTGCCGTCCGCTCCTTCACGTCTCACTAGTCTTTACGAGCCAGTCCTTCATCCACCGCTAGATCGATATAACAGAGTAAGGAGAGGGCAAAGACCAAGTGGTGTGAAGACGCTACGGTGCGGAGCTCAGAGCGAGGCAGCGAGACGGGGAGGTCTAGGCCACTGCCCTTCACCGACACGCTAAAGATTTTAAACACGTGTCAACAAATGTTGGATACAGGTCACAGACTTACATGAATGTTCCCACCAGACAGATCTTTCAATTAGAAAAAAAGGGTAGATAAAATAAGTTCAGTAAAGTTCTAAATGAATAAGTAAATAATGAATACAATGATTAGTTATACACAAATAAAATGAATAAAAATAAATAGCTTCTGGAAAAAATATTATTATTATTATTATTATTATTATTATTATTATAATTATTATTATTATTATTATTGCAGGGGCTATTTATTTTATTAATTATGTACAGATTACTCATTTGCATACACACACATGCACAGACACATTTTTATATACATCAGAACTACAGTCTAAAAATCAGCATTACAAACTCCTGATTAAAATAGATTTAAGTATTTTTAGGCAGCAAATCCAGCAACGCCCTGCACTGAAAAAAACGAAAAGAATAATAAAAGAAGTCTTAATGTGAGGTTCACTGTACAGCAGTTCTCCCATGAGAGAAATCTCAAAGCATGAAGATTGCAGGACAAATCCAAAAGCCTCGAGGACATGGTCCAGGCAGGGGCCTCCCTTAGGGTTGAGCAGCAAACCCCCATCCTCCCCCCTGCCCCTCACTAATCCCACCATCCTCCACAAAGCTGCAGAGAGTTGTACTCACTGGGCACTCAGGAGGAGCAGCACCCTGCAGCTGTTCCTCATTGAGCCTTTCCAGGCGTGTCCCAGGCCGAGACAGAGGGAGATCTTCACCACATGTTGTCTAAAGGCATACAGGTTCCGGATTTGTTTTACTAATCCAGATCCTGGTACTATAATTTAAGAGATTAAAGACAAAACCCATGATTTTAATCCAATA
This sequence comes from Nannopetersius ansorgii, assembly GCA_037974605.1. NCBI lineage: Eukaryota > Metazoa > Chordata > Actinopteri > Characiformes > Alestidae > Nannopetersius > Nannopetersius ansorgii. The sequence continues at coordinate 1,432,094 of JBBPDE010000038.1, read as the reverse complement.
CAAGTCAAGTACGTCTGTAGTTTTCACAGTCTGATGGAAATAATAGTGAAGATGATGGTGACAATTGACTGAACCCGGAGTTTCCCTCTGGAAGGAGTGCACTTTTTCAAAGAGGTTTCAGAGTAATGTAAATACAAAACAAGGCTATTTTTGTTAAGATGATTAAAATAATTAGATAATTAAGATAAACCTTTTTTCGTCCCACAAGTGGGACATTTGCTTTGTCACGGCAGAAAGTGGACAGTACAAAGTTAAGAGCAGCAAGAATAGAATAAAATACTATATCAACAATACAGTATAAACACTATATAAATATATTTTATCTTTATTTTAAAATATATACGTATATGTATATGTAAACTATATGTAGACTAAGGCAAGTATGTATGTATGTTGGCCTGAAAATAAGGCAAACTAAAATGAAGCATAACATTGAAATGAGGTGTAAGATGTTCACCCTGACCAGTGTCTTGGTTTTGATGGTGGTTGTTCGGTAAAAAAAAAATCCCATCACCAAATTGGAAGCAGTTGTTTGCTTTCAACATCAGCAACTGGTAAATTCCCCATGCAACGAATGGTTGAACCAGTGCAACTGGGTCTACTCTGTCCATGTGGTGAGATGCTGGTAAGGTGACTGGGCTTGTTAACTCAGCTAGCACAAAACATTACAGATTTTCCAGCAACTTACTTGTGGTTAACTTAAAAATTCCCAGGTTCACAAGGACCATCCGACCTCACCATGAGTGTTGGGCCTGTCGCGTTACACAATGTGCCCAACCAGGTCAGGACATTTCGGTCCAAACTGTCTGCGGTAGTTTGGGGAAATTACACAGACAGTCGGTTCCGTGTGACTCAGGCTGTCCAGTCCTTCACAATTACTGAACCATCCCATGTAAAGCGAATCCATCTCCAGTAGTGTTTAACGCCTTCAGCAGCGCATTTGCAGTCGCAACAATAGACCTAAGACATTGATGCGGTTCTGTTTCTTTTCATCTCCTTTTATTGAGACACCGCCAGCATGAACTTCTGTCCCTGCTGTCATTGGCCAAGAAATGCTCTTTGGATGAAAGAAGCTCCAGGCCTGTGGGCGAATGAAGGGTTAAAGCAAAGAACAGACTTCGTGCCATTTTGGACAAAGTGGATGATGTTTATAAATGTGGGTGGAAGCCTCTGGAGCTCTGCTTGGGCTCAAGACGGCCCGCAAGCTGAAACACTTCAGCAAACACCCAGAGAGTTTAAGCAAACACTGCAGCCTGGCTCAGCCACATCACTGCCATCAAAGAGCTTCTTCTGTTTAACGGAAAAAACTCTCTGATTAGCTCTCCAGGCTGTTGACACTAGGATTGTGTAATTAGCAACAAGCATTTAACAAAGGGTGTGTGGATCATTACCAGCCCATCGAAGTTTATACCAAGCCCCTCCCTTGTCTAGGCCTAGAGTTCTTGGTTTTAAAAGTGTGAGCTTCACACAGTTTGCCCCACTCTCTAGATATAGTTCCAAGATGTCCAAAGATAACAAGAGATAACAAGTGTAACGACCTCATCAGTTGGAATTAAGTTCGATCCCAAATAGACTTTGTTTTCAGACACAGTATAATCTACTATTAACTATACACAAAACTTCAGCAGCTACTTTGAAGCCTGAATGTTGTCCATACTTATGCTGTCCATCATTGTACCCTCTCCTGACTATGGACCTACAGTATCCGCTCCTCTCCACCGGTTGGGACAGTGCTTATCTCTGCGCCATGCTCTATTTCAGAGCTGTGCCTGACTCCCCAGGAGGCCATAGAGGGCATCCCGGTGCATGACGGACGAGGCCGAGGTGGCTATTTCTGCCCAAGTAGCCATCCGTCACTGACCTGAGTGCACACGGTTGAAGAGCAGCAGGGGAGAGTGGCACACCGTCCTTTCTCTGCTTCTTCTGCCTTTTTTTGTCATTGATCGGCATCCGACCTCCATCTGCTATGCAGCAATACAGCGTCACACCTCTCCCCTCACCCCATCGCAGCCTCATTGAGAGGATTGAGAGGCTAGTTAACTATGACTAGCCAAAGTACCTCCCAGCAGCTGCTTTTCAGGCTTTATTTTTAGGCCCGGGACATGCTTTTTTTCCCCCTTCCACCTTGCTCTTTCTAAATGAGCCGCGTCCTCGTTCAATTTACAGATGCACCCGAGGAGTAATTCCTGTGTTCCTGACACCGCCTCTGGGCCAGGAGTAATCCCCATCGCCGCCTAGCAAGGGTTCCACAGGGCTAATATGAATGTAAGCAGGGGAGCACAGTGACAGCGCCTGCAGAACACACCAATTTAATGTATTGTTTTTTAATTATCACTCTCATTCATTCACCCCCAGCTCCTATCCCCCTACCTCTCCCTCCCACTCTCTCTCTCTCTCCCTCTCTCTCTCTCTCTCTCTCTCTCTCTCTCTCTCTCTTCGACAGGGTTCCTTTTATCATCGCGCCAGTCTTAAAGATAATAAACTTTTGCTTAAAGGTAATTACTTAATCTGGACAAACCTGTGTGTTAAGCAGAGCTATTAAGAGCAGGGGTGATAAATCAGTGTGTAGTGGGGGCTGGGTGATTATGGCGGCGTGCAATCAGTCTTGGAGACCCTTGCAGTCCTAAGTACCGAAATTACACAAACAGCATGCTAACAACATACTGCTGACGACGGGGCAGGCAGTGGAGGCCCTTCAGAGCCTGATGCTCCATGCTAACCCCCAGCACTATGATGCATGGACCTTATTAGAGGCAGGCCCAGATGCGGCTGAAGGATGCTGATAAGTGACCCCCCCCCACTTCGACCCTTGCCTCTGCAGTTGCAAGCCCAAGCCTGACCTCCTGCCCTCGGCATAGACGGTCAAAACGAAGGTCCAACGAAGGCCGAACTGAACTGGAGCCTCTTCTTAGTTTGATCCAATTGCTGCAAGATATACATGAAAAAGATACCATCTATGCACTTTGTAACTGCAATTATGTGATGCTTGCAATCCTCATATTACCATATGTTTGTAGCATTTCTAGAGTCTGATCCCATCAATTGGAATTTAAACGTAATGGATATAAATGCTCCAGGATTGGAAATTGGAACTAAAAACATTTTTGCCGTTTCCTTTGCCGTTGTAAAAGTTATTAACAATGTTTTCTGTGTTGACTTTAGGAGATGCCTACAGGAACTCATATGTTACATCTCAGGTTTCTCAGGGTGCCCACACCACACAGTAAAAGTCTGATTTACTAAAATCCTCATTTGCATGTTGTAGCCTTATGTAACATCACAGAAGAAGCCAATATTGCCTTAGTATTGAACTAAAGACACACTGGCACAGCCCTGATATTGCCATCATGTCTGGTCATTGTATTCATAATTCAAAATTCCCTGCAAAGTCCCACTGAAGTGCTGTCCAGTAAACGCTCGATTTGAAAGAAAATGCTAGCTATTAAACATTTCTGCTACAATCTGAAGCACAAACTACATACTGAGCTTCTGAAACTGCCAGAGGCCTGTAGCCACCTTGGCACATCCCAGAATGCGCTGCAAGACGGGGCCCAGTGGTGTGTAATAGTTGGCATGATGATGTGTAGTTAGGACTCTAGCCAGCTTGTTCCAGAGGAATTTCCTGTCTAATTTCCCCTCCTGCTTCTCTGGGTAAGACAGAATGCCTTTTAATTACAGCGCCTTAGACCGGCCTGCTCGGAGGATCATTACCATTATTGAGCACTTCCTATAAGATGGAACCACTTTAGCCTTTTAGATTCGAGGATTAGGGCTCCACAAACACAAGAGAGGCCTGTTTGTGTGCCTTGAATATTCCAAAAGCAGTTACAACAGAGCAAACCACTTAGCCTGAATAGCTATCTTATTCTCTAATTTGGAGACAGATTATGGATTTTATCGGCAGTCTGGTAAAGCAGATGTTTTTCAATATGGTGTGAACACAAAAATCTGAATTGAAATCAGGTCTAAACCAGTTTCACATGTGCTTCTCCAGACAAGTTCTCGTATTTCACAGGCGAAAATCTGTTCACAAAAACCATCTGACTGTAATGAACCCCATGAACCTATGAATTTCACCACTTGATACCACTTAAGCACAGTGCTTTTCTGTTTTCTTTTTTGTGGTGAGTGATGTTTGCCACAGGTCCCACAGCTACACGTGATGGGAACATGTGTGAAGTCCACTGACCGAACACATAGTGCCATTAGATTTAGCAGCATTTTCTGACTCTTATCGCTTGACGAGGACCAGGATCTGAATGCACTAGAATACGCCGCTTTCTGCGCCATCGAAACTCAGCAATAACGTGTGAAATCAGCAGCTTAAACTGAGCGAGTTATGATTTAGCGCTCTTCCGTCTGAGAAAAAGCCCACAGCTCTGGAGTGATGATGAAAAAGTGATTCACCCCACTGCGTCGGTCACCCCAGATGTGAAAACAAATGTTATCACCCAAAGACTAATAGATAGCGAAGGTCTGAGTTGGGGAGCGCAGCTCGGCGTGGGCCCCGAGGGGGACAGGGTTCTCTGCAGCAGGTAAACGCCCCTCTTGAACTCTCCAGAGCGCTCGCCTTTTGTTCTCCCAGCCGCGCCTGAACAATGGAGCTGTCCGCGTGATAGAAGAACCCAAGCCCACGCGATAGAATAGCTATCCCAGGCCCGGTCAATCTCTCCAGCGCTTGCCCCGGAGACGGCCGCGAGATGGCCCGGCCTACCCTAGCCCCAGGCCTCCTTTGGGGGTGAGCCCGAACCGGCGGCCTGACATGAAAAATGTGACCGCTGGAAATAACACTGGTAATGCGGATAATTGAGGCAGGGCGCTGATGAATGGGGCTGTGTGGAGCAATGTGGAACTTTAATGATGCTGAGGATGGAGGGTCTAATGCTGTTTAATCTTACTTTTTTAGCTTTGGTCACTGGAAAAATATGGGTTAAGTGTGTTTACAGTGGCATAACAAATTGACAAAATTCTGTTTTTGCCGTGAATGCTATTGTCCCATTTTAAAACCTCTAGTTTGGTTTCATTTTTCACTTTTCCTTATTTGTGATCAGCCCTCTCACTTGAAAGCCCTGCTCAGCCCACAATAGCGTGATTTAAGTATTCTAAGCGGGGTGAGGTGATTAAGATTCAGGAGGGAGGTGTGTGTGTGACTTCAGCGCGGGAGAATTCTTGTGGAGGAAGACTCTCGCTGCTCCCTGTCATGTTTTGCTGACCCAGTTCTACACACTCTTTGTTTTTCGGGCCTTCCTTGAGCCCCCCTTCCCATTAGCCCGTCCAATAACTCACCCATAGCATTAGTTAAGGGGCATTAACTGGGGCCGGGAGCTGAATGAAGTTGTTTTCGCCTGCATCCACTCGACGGGCCCCATGCACTCACACACACAGGGCTATTATACTGTTTTCTGAGCGTCAAGGGTGAAAAATATCCCCTTGCTCTTTACACTGGACAGAGAGCGAGAGAGGAAGAGAGAGAGTCCCTCCAATTGAGACCTGCGTTCAATCAAATAAGCCTCATTGTCTGGTGTTTCACTGCAGCAGCTGGAGTTTTGAGAAGTGGCTGAGCTTTAATAGGAAGCTTTGCTGCTAAAAGGTCAGATTTGAGTGGTCCCGTACGAAGCACCCGGTTTAAACAGAACTGGGGTGGGGGGAGCGGACACTCTCCAGGTTGCGTCTCATGTTTTTCAACAGCTGCGCGGCGTTATTGTTTCGCTTTCTGCGTGTCAGGTGTGTTTTATGGTGTTTTTGCATCAATTAAACCCGACCCGGGGCATTTTCCATGACAAATGCAGTAAAGAGGGAAGATGACTTAAGCAAGTCACGCACAAGGCCTGCAGCACTGGGGCCCAGTGCTTCCCATGTATTATTTTACACCATACTGCGCCATACAAACACAAAAAGTGCCTGTTATTAATAGCCATGGCAGTTATATACATTAATGTTATAATTGGTGACACTCCCATATGTAATAAAAGCAGCAAAGACGGCCTTAAAGCCGGCCTCTCAGCAAAGGCGGCCTTAAAGCCGTTTTTCCATAATGTGCTGCAAGAGAGTCTGTAGAAACAATTTAAAATATTATATTTTTTTTAAAAGTAAAAAAAAGTAGCTATGAGTTATCGGCAGTTACACTAACTGCCCTGAAATAATTTACATTTACATTTATGGCATTAAGCAGACGCTTTTATCCAAAGCGACTTCCAATCCCTAATTACAGGGGACAGTCTCCCTGGAGCAACTTAGGGTTAAGGGTCTTGCTCAGGGACCCAGTGGTGGTGTGCTGAAGGTAGGATTCAAACCCATGACCTTTTGGTCTGGAGGCAAATATCCTACCCACTGAGCTACCTCCACCCCCGGCGTAGCATTTCCTTTATTGTATTCACGAGTGTTCTGCTCTCTGATCCATGATCTGAAATGCATATTTAGACACCAGCACACCTTTGCACAAATGAACAAATGAAAAAGTGGCTGCTTTGGGTTTTTGGGGTTTGTGAAATTCAGATTTGGTGTGAAAAGGCCCTGGGCTTTGTTGCCCTCCTCTGGTGGAAATAGAAACTGTCATAGTTGTACTGAAGGTTACTGTAAAATAACTGTGGTTTAAAGAAAATGAAATATTAGTATTTACTGATCATTTTGTCTCAATTTAATTAACGTTTTGCCATTCTGTTGACAAACGTTTTGTCAAGCTCTAAAAATGAGTATGTTTTCTTGGACCGGTCAGATTGAATTATTTAATCTATTAAACCTTATCAGATATTTAGTTGCAAACAAAAGTGCATTGCAGTTTTTGTAACAATATTTTTACTCCTAATTTTGATGTCAGAACTCGTCAGTACTCAAACCTTGGAAATATTTTAACCTTCTTTTAGTATGTAATTTCAGCAAATGAGGAAAAATGCCCAGATTATAAGCAAATAGCTTTTTTTGTGCAAATATTTTCTGTCCATAATTAAAAAGCAGCATCAAAGCTGTTCACATTACAAAAGGAGGCAAAGTGTCCTCAAACTTTTCATGCTGTAGTCTTGAGTGGAGGCCCAGAGAAGGAGTGAGAGGGGGAAGGAAGAGCATTATTGCTTGACTTTTGGTCCGGCCTTGTCCATCTTGTCTGCATGCGGGACGAGTTAGGGATGAAGAGGGAGGGAGACAAAGAGAAGGATGGATGGGCCCAGAGTGCTGACTCACAGCAGTGTTGAGCATGCGGGGCCCCTGGAGGCCCTCTGTGGGTATCTCGGGTATGTATAATGATCCACGTCCCTGACCTCTCGCCCCCAACGGGTCACCTGCTTTCCACCACCACAGAGCGTGATGCCCTGAGAATTTTAATCCGATCCAGAGATGCTCACGACCCTCTCTTCCTATATCAGCCCTTTACAGTCATTCTGAGCACCACAACCCTGCAAACAGGAGAACTTCTGCTCATGTTCACATTGTAGAACAGAGGTAGCCTACAGTATATCACACACACACACACACACACACACACACACACACACACACACACACACACACACACACAGCTCATATACATACAAATACACACATACTCATACACACACATCTCATCTTATACACATCCATATACACTTACACTTTGTAATTCACATACACATGCATATACATAATTATACATTTTAATTGTGCATGCTTCTGTTTTGACCATTGATAGACATAACCTGCTCATCGTCTTTTAGCGGTGTGTTTTTGTAGGCTTACTTTGCACTGCTGCCATACTAATGTAAGATGCAAAAGTAAATGTTATATGGGGAAATTAGATCTAAGCATTTTCATCATTAAAGTGTATCATGGTGGTTGATGTTAATGGCAAGTACCTGTTAGTGGCAGCAGCTAATTTAATGATAAACTTTGCACATGTGAGTTCATCCTAACGACAGATGGGGGGGGGGGGTGCTGCATGGCAATTAAACCTCAGGTTAACATCAGGAAGGCCAAAAATGGGATCTGAATAATAATAATAGAGAGTGGAGCACTAACACTTACGATGCTGATGCTAAGGGAGCGGAACAGCAGCGTTGATGCTCTCATGGAATAAAGTGAGAAGAGAGGCAGAGGAGTTACAGGACCGGAGCAGCTAATTAGAAACAAAGCTGTGTAAAGAATTTAAGACTTTGAATGCCATGCTCTCATGGCACCAAAAAAAACGAACTCGCTCGCGCACAAGATCAACTGTGGTTTCTCGTTATCACAACAGCTAATGAAGGGCGCTTGGGTTTAATGGGCTATCCCCAGCCAGGAGGGGCTTTATTACAGGAAAGCGTCGATTCTGATCTGCTTTGGTTCCAAATAAAAAAGCCTCACAAAAGGAGCCATAATGAAGAAAATGCCTGGCTAATATAAACGAGGCCGACTGTAAATGCAACAGCTTTGCCTGGTATGAAAAAGATGCCAGGCTGCGCACACACTTCTTATTAATGAGACTGTATTCCATTTCAAAGCCTTCAGAGGGTTTGGGGGGGGGTTGTCAGTTTCTGGTGCTGCTTCTACAAATGCGTGATGATTTGTACATTCCACAAGAAAACCACCATCCAGCTTATGAACCCGCTCAACTACCCCCACCTCTGAAAAAGTGGAGAGGTTTGCCCTTATTTTGGGGCTGTGAAGTTGTGGGTATTTGGGCCTGTTTATTATTGAGTGATTGATTAATGTTACATGTCAAACATTAAGCATGTTAATTAGCCCAGAGCCCAGAGAATTGTCAGCTGTAGCCAAAAAAATTCTTGTTTAAAACAAACATATTTATAGGATATAAATGACAAAATAGACTGTGTGTGTGTGTGTGTGTGTGTGTGTGTGTGTGTGTGTGTGTGTGTGTGTGTGTGTGTGCGCGCGCATATGTTTTTTTTTTATATATATATGTGAGTGAAAGAGAAGGAGAATGTATTTGTGTGTGTTTCTGTGTGGGGTGAGTGTGTGTGTGAGTGTGTGTGTTTCTGTGTGCGGTGAGTGTG
>JBBPDE010000038.1:1412680-1422990 GCA_037974605.1 Nannopetersius ansorgii | reverse complement strand
ATATATATTCTACACATATATATGACTATGTATATGACTATGTATATGCTCCTTGTATCTCTAGGCACTTTGCAGCCTGTCCCACTTTTTTCCATTTCTTTCGTTTAATCCACTCAATATGCCAAAGATATTCTGAATAGTATTTTTGTACCGACAAAGTGATTCAAGAAGAAATAAGAGGTAGCTTAAAGGAGACATATTATGCAAAACGTACTTTTTTAAAAACAAGTTATAGAAGGTCTATGGGCTACAAAACATGTTCTCAAAGTTCTTTGCACAAAATTGCTCTCACATAAAGAGATTCACCAGCTTTATTCTACACAGTTTCAGTCCCTTTCAAAATGAGCCGTTTAAGGGCTCTGTTACTTTGATGCAAATAAGCTGTTGCTGGCCACACAACCACCCATCCTATGCTAAAGCTGCGTGTTGAACGGAGGTGCTATCAAGCCCTATATGTCCGACCCTTAGTCTGACCCAGACTGTGTGACTTGCCTCTGCCTGTAGCCACAGCACTCGGAGTCTTATGCTACTCGTAAAACCAGCAGACAAAAATGGCGGATCTTCAACTAATCAAGTGGGTGAGGGGCGGTTCTATGCAAATGACCTTAGTGTGATGTCAGAATAAGGGAGCAATCCAAACGGCTCGTTTTGAAAGAGACCAAAACTGTCAGTAATAAACCTGTTGACATCTCTTCATGTGAGAGTGATTTTGTGCAAAGAACTTCATATTTGTTGCCCATAGACCTTTTATAACTAAAGTGTTGTTCCTCAATACAATACATATTGTGTATTGCATGTTTTTTCTAAATAGCTGCCTAGTTCAGGCTGAAACATGTGCAGTAAATAATTAAAAACTATCCTTGGATCGTCCTGGATCATGCACGGATCCTTCGCTTCCTGATATTCTTGAACAGCACATCATTTTTGCCCTCTCCCCGCCCTGCATCACTCTGCAGCACTTCAGCCTAAACTGGCTCATATGTAAATGTTGCCATGGATCTGACATCACAACCATGACAAATCCAATGCTGATTGTTTGCAGCTTCATTTTGGCACATAATTCTGTGTTTTACAATCACAGAGAAAAGAAAGTGTGTAATTTAGCTCCACACATCTGACAGACGGAAGATCATCAGACCCTAGTTCGACCGGGTGAGGAAGTACAGCTTGATTTGATTCTCGAAATGTTCACCAAGTGCCATTTTTTCCCTCATATCAGCAATGTGTTTTCTCCAAAAGAAGCCAAACACTTTCTCCCCTGCAGGGTGTGATTTCCCAAACACAGGCCAGTTAAATATCAAAGACAGATGAGGGCTTTATGATCATCTCTTGCAAAGCACAATGTTAACACATCCCCTAAAATGCCTCTTGCTTTGTGTCGATCGAATATCGTCAGGCATTTGGCGTCCACCAGCCCAAAGAAAATGGCTTGCTGACATGCGCTTGCCATTAACGAAACGTGTCGTGCACAGAATGCGCACTGTCAGGCCAATATGTCTCCGCTTTAGCCATTTAAGACGTTTTGCTTAATTTGAAAATACCTGCTGTTGTTAAAGTTTCATCATGAACCGACACCTAGAAATGCTCCTAAATGAACTCAGATAAAACCCTTTTTACATGCACTTACACTGAAAGTTGAGAATATTTTTCCCTGCCCTGTAAAATGTCGTTTTTGGACTTTTGTTCTGAAAGCAACAGTAACTTACCTACCTGGGTCACGCGAAGACAATACACCCTCCACACCCCCCAAACTTCAGCTGTGTAACTGAATCCTCTCGGTCCAAAACAGCATCCCACAAGCCACACTGGTAATGTAGGGTAACCTCTAGACCCTTGCAGTCCTATGCGTCCCATATGAATTTTGAAACGGGGGCTTGGTGTTGTAAAGCTGAACATTAAGTGGGCCAAAGTACTTTTGAAGTTACACTTTTTGTGTCGCTGTTTTTTGTGGCCTTCGGTTTATTTGTTTGCTTATTTATTTATTTCATTTATTTATTTACTGCGTAATCAATTCAACCCCCCTTTTTTTTTTCAAAATAGGCTCTGCTGGCTCCAAGCTAGGTTTTATCTTAAGAACAGGACTGAATAAATCAATAGAATTCAGGAAGTTGTGTTCTTACATTTTAAATTCACAGATTTGATGGTGATACATATGGTGCGGCGGGTAGCAGCCAGCCTATTCATCATACGCGCTGGCGAGTGCGGGGTGGGGCGAGGGGGACCTGTCGTACTACTCGGCCACCTTGATTAATGTGATTTGATCTTGACAGTGGACCCCTAATTCATCAAGACCTTGATCTAGCTGTCTTTCCCTCTGCCTGTGCCAAATTCATCTAATTACAGGGACGTTGTGCAGCAAATTAAGCGTAGTGTCGCTCGTGGCACGCCGAGGCACTTTGTTACAGTGTGTCAGAGGGCAGCACTCTGATTGTCTAACATGACATCTCCATACAGTGCGCTTTATCATTGTTTGCATATTCCATAATGAGGGTGTTGGTTATTTTGTCAGTGCTGTCAGCTGAGCTGCGGCAGGAAACTTCCCTATCGGGCTTTGCCTTTTTTTTTTTTTTTTTTTGGAACGAGCAGTGCTTTGCTGTCTCTCCGACTGGCCGGGATGACAGCGGATGGGGCAATTCATCTGTGGAGCGGAGCAGGGCACTGTGGGAATTCTCACAAGCGGAGACAGAGAGAGCCGGGGGCTATGGAACGAGCCACCCACTCGTCTCACTGGCTGACACACACAGACTTCCCCTGCTCTCCGAACCGATCGGTGTCAGAATGCAGCCAGAGCTAAAGACAGAACTTTGAAGTGAGGATGGAAATGCAGCGTGAAGCCTGACAGAACTTTTGCTGTTTCTAGGGCTTGCACAGACCCGTGTCGGATTTGGACCTGCGTCAGTCAAGCTGCTCAAAGTTTGGAAGTAAATCGGACGTAAACCAAAAAAAATATTTTATTTGAAACAAATTACACGTAAATGTACACTGCCAGTCAAAAGTTTGGACTCGCCTTCAACTCATTCAACGATTTCCTTTGTTTTTATTATCGGCTACATTGTAGATTAATACTGAAAACATCACATATTGCTCTGATGACAGCTTTGCACACTCTTGGCATTTTTTTACTCAGATTCATGAGGAATCGCCCTGGAAAGGAGTTTAATTAAAAGTTCTTCTTCGTCAGTTGTGACGGTCGGGTTGGTCCACAGTTAGTGATCCTGTTCCACTACGGTTCTACTGCACATTATGGCAGGAACCACTTAACTAAGTAAAAAAACAACAGTCCATCATCCCCTTATTACAAAATAAATTCTGGTTTGTTTAACTCTTTTTTTGTTTACTGCATAATTCCATGTGTTCCTTCATCATTTTGTTTTCAATATTAATCAACAATGTTGAAAATAATAAAAACAAAGAAAAAACATTGAATGAGAAGGTTTGTCCAAACTTTTCACTGGTAGTGTATGTTTATTGTATTTCTAAATACAGTGGATTATAATATTTGTACTGTTTCTCCCCACACCACTGTATTTCTCAAGTACATCTTTTATGTGCTGTATTTTCCCCCACGACAGTCTGAGGACACTCAGTTTTGCATGTAAAGATAAAGGCGAACATGGCATGTCTTTCTAACAGGGTTCTAGCAGCGAAAGCTTGAATGTCAGTAGAGGCATGACGTCATATTTCTCAGCAGAACAGTACAGTTTACCAGTCATTCCACAATCATCGCATTATAGCAGTTACTTGCACTCCAGCCAGCCGTTTAGACTGTAAAACCGCCAGCAACCAAATAACTTTTACAATGTAACACATAGGAAGTGAATAGTTCTCTGAAACAACACACTGCTTAGAACAACAGAACGCCCTTTCAAATTTATTTGTAAATGAAAAATTAAAGTAACAAATTAAAAGCCCAGGAAACCACCAAAGCTGGGGTGCTCCAGCCCTGTCAGGCTGCTCAAGACTTCCTAAAGTATCAGTCACTTTTCTAGCATTTGGCAAATTACAGTTAATTACTGTAAAAAAAAAAAATTACTGTAAAATTCCTGTACTGTAAAATTTCAGCCTCCTCAGAAGGCACCATTCTGTACCAGCCTGCTGTATTTAATGAATTGAGTAGATTGCCACAGTGTTTCTTGAGTTTTGCACTTGACTTGTATTAAAAGGTAACAGAAGCTTCTATCACATCAGTTAGCCAAATAAAGACTGATCATTTCTGTAATAATCAAGTTGCTTTCTGACATTATAGGACTTATATAGTGTTTTCATATGTGATCATTTAGGAACAGATTTTGCCCGAGGCTAATTTGTGGGTAAACGCTTCCCGTACTTGTTACATTACTAGCTTACATGTCATGTTATTACATTATTACTTGATTGCATATAAAAGTACGTATTACAGTCTCATAGTGTCTAAAAAAGCACATTTTGGATGCTAGCTGTCTTGATCAGTTAAAGGGAAGTATGATTTTTTACCACTTTTTTCATACTAACAAGAAACCCTTCTAGAGAACCTATCTCAAGAAAATATCCTGTTTATGTCCTGTTTCACATATACAACCTCTGCATGGCAACGTAGAACGTTTGGCTTGTCATTTTGCTGTCCATATTAAAAAGTTAGAGCATCTCTGCGCTGCATATTTCAGTTCCCTTGCTGAAAAGGCTTAAGCAGTAGCTAATTAGTTGGGTCAAGTGTAATGTGAGCAGGGAAAAATGTAAAATATGCAGAGCAAGAGGGGCAAACATTGGGAACCTATGGGTTAAAGAATTCCTGTAGATCCTTTGACTTAATTGCCCATCAATTCCAGCAGTTTAAAGTTTTTATTGGAGTGTCATAAACTCGGAGCGTCAAATGCAGAGTCTGTTGTAACCGGAGGACCCCCTGTATTTGATTTTGCAGCACATAGGCTGTATGCCTGATAGTCTAATGCATGCAGGCTTTAGCAGTCACGTTAAGGTAATATGTGTCAAAAAAGCCTTATAGGCGATTGCATGTGAGGCAGTCAGGAGCTGGAATGCTCTGGTTAGGCGGATGCTCATCACGGGTCGTCAGCTTTGGAGAGAAAAGGCAAGTCTGAGCAGATTCTGATTGGATCCCATTTACTTCCAGCTTCAGACAGGTGAAAAGAAACCATAATCAATCGTCAGTCAAACATAATTGCAAAACTACTGGATTGCTTGGCCTTGAGAAAACACAATCATCATCCAGGCATCCGTCTCACTAACAGAGTCAATGAGCAGGTCACCACTGACTCGTCTGCACAGTTCTCTTGGTCCTGAACATTTGATGTTGGTCTTTGCATGTGGATGAGCTGCAGCAGTGCAGTGTGCATACTGTAGGTCTGGGAAAGAAAACGTGATTCATCTCAATCAGAGCTGTGGCCCCAGGGTGCAGACCAGTCACACTGCAGTTCATCTCCGTCACACACACACACACACACACACACACACACACACAAGCATGTTCATCCAGTCAAAACACTAACTTTGTGAAAATAGACATAAAAATTATATTATTTCAGTAGATAACAGAAGGTAGTGTGTGTGTGTGTGTGTGTGTGTGTGTGTGTGTGTGATATACCACTGCTCCTGAAGAAGCAAAAAAAAAAAAGTTGATGACACATCTCGAAGATGATTATTTATTTATTTATTTATTTATTACATTATTTTTTTAAATCTCCTCTAAAGCACTTTGTAAATGCTCGATTTGTTCCTTTGATGCCCACAGCCACACCAGTGGTGATGATTCTAATGCATAATGCAATGTAAGAATGTTTTAATGCAAAGCTGCCGCAGGAAGTTAGGGCCTGAAAATCTTTATTGGCTGAACTGGATGCTGGTAAATGACTTATTTGTGAAATATGTTGGCCTGGGTGCATACAAAAGTCATATTCCCACATGGCGTGTCAATACAGTGCACTCGAAGAACGCGCCCTCATAAGTACATGCCCGTGCACATGGACGCAGACGCCCCGCGGGCAGTCTGACATGTGCATCCGCACGCCCACAAATTCAAACCTGGACTCGCCCACACCCATGCCATGACACAATAGCACGATGGCGGATGCTCGCGACCCCTGCGGAGCTCGTGAATGGGCATTAAGGCCGAGGCACCAGCCTCCATTACCCTGAGTGGCCAGACAATGGGGGCGAGCGGGCACCTGACTGCCTGGCACACGGCAAAACAGGTGCGCTGCCCATCTGTTGGGCATGAATGCTAACACAAACACGGGCACCCACAACAATGCCTCCGTCGCAGGAGCCTGGCACCACTGCCCATCCTCAACAATAGCCTAGCATCTCCCGATGCTCAAGAGCACAGGGATGAATAGGGAAACAGCCCTGCTTTATAGCTACAGTGTTATTACATAGAGCATTATGACACAGATTGTTTGCTGACTGTCAAAAACGAAGCTGTTTGTCTTGTAATTGCAGCGCGCTACCATTATTGCTCTCAGGGGAAAATATCACTTATTAGGTAATGTCTTCTTCCAAAAAGGCAGCAATTAAATCACATCAAACAGACAAAATAATGAATAAACTCAGACCACAGACTCTTTCCACAGCGCCCCACAGCGTCTCAATTCTTTAACCCCTGGAAATCCCAGCCTTATACATCCTAAGGCTTACTAATCACACAAAAATAAGTGTATACTGGATTGTTCATAACTTCTAAAAGTGTGTAATAAAAGAAATCACAACTGCATGGTAACTTTATAACAGAAGAAACGTATATTCTGAACTTGAATGGACATTAATGGAATGAGATTTAGTTTCATTTTAGAGCATTTATTTTTGTCCGTTCATTGTGTTCACGCAATATAAAGTGGTGCAGAAAATGTACAGAATTGTAGCAAAGATAATGATCTCTATTGATTACTATGGAAAAAGCCTATACTTGGGCACACATTAGTATACTGACTGGGGAGGGGATGCCAAACTATATATATAAATCAGTGCTGGGGTTGGGAGTTTTCAATTTCAGTGATGTATTTTGTAATTAACTGAAAGTAGCATCTCTCTTTTAAGAAAGTCAACTATTTTTTTTTCTATTATTTGCTTAAAAAAGACAATTAAAATCAAGGAATTTACAGTCTGAACAGCAAACCCATGTGCAGCCTGCAGACTGGGGGTTAGTGAAGGTGCTCATTCACCCAAGCTTGTAATGCTGAACTCCAAACCCCAGGCTTCTAAGCTTCTGTTGGCTCGGGCCTGGAAAACCACCCCCGCCCACCCTAGCCCGGTGCATTGTGGGAGCGTTATGCCATAACTCCTGCTGGAGGTGAGAATTCAGAGGTCCCACATTCCCCTGGTGCCCGGTGTTGGTATGCTTCAGTGACCAGCATCGTGTACTTTCCAATCTTCTTATGAAAAAGAGAACCACTCCACAGGCCTGACTTATTCAGCTGTGCACAGGCTGCTTCGTCTGCTTTGTAGGTGTGGTTCAAGTAAGATGTTGAGGTTTTCACGAGACGTGCCTCCTGACAGAAAATGAGGCACCAACAAGAGGGCTCTTAGACTAAAAGAACTACTTTGAGAACAGCTGATATACAATACCAGCTTCCTGAAGGACTTTCAGAGACTCTCATTTTCAGTCCAGGTCCCTGAAGCTGACCAGTTTCAGAGGAATTGTTTTTGTTAAGACACACAGTGACCTACGTAGGAATTATTCAAGTGTAACAGATCACATCTAACTGAAGTCCTGAACCAGTGAAGAAACAGGAGCAAATGACTCCAGATGATCAGGCGGTGATCAGTATACTGGTGGTGCTGAACGCTTAGTGGCTGGAACTCCTTTATCTAGGCTCCTTGTATCTTTAGGCAGCCTGTCACAGTAAAACATTTGTTCCAATTGCTTTAATTAAATCTACTCTATATACCAAAGATAAAACAATTTGCCAGACGTAAAATGGTGCTTTTGCACCAACATGGTGATTTAAAGCTAAATATAAGTAACTGAGAAGAGGCTCAAGACTTTTGCACAGCGCTGTAATTTCACATGTGAAATTCAATGCTATCTTATTATCCATCCTGCAACATTATTTCCAAACATTTGCTGAAATAATCATACAAAAATTCATTTGCAGTTTTGCTGCTGCTGGAAGCGTTCTTTTTGTTTACTCAGTGACATCACAGGGAATAATTCAAAACACTATTTAGGAAATGCCTCTCGCACAACACTTGTTAGGCTGGCATTTTCCGACACTTAAAAATCATGCGATTGAGTTGTTAAAAGAGGGTGGAATATATTCAGAGTGCTAATTAGTTACTGGCTGAGGACCAGTTTAATATGGTTTAATGATGTCAGTTAGTGGAAAACTAAGGGTTTAGTTCATCGATACAATGTGTCTACTGTCTCAGACACACTCCATAAATCGTGATGGAATCCAGACTAGGAGTTGAATGTCATCATTCTACAACGGTGGAGTGAGGTCACTGAGACTGGGGGGATTGGTCTGGGAGCATGCATTTGCTCTCATGTCTCCTGCTTGAGGTTCAGAAGAGATGACACAGCCTCTATAACATAAAACAGCCAGTGGAGTGGTCAGTACTGGATCAGAAGTTTGCCCTTATGAAGGCAGATAAGGTCTATTTTCAGACAGGGCGCTTAGATCAGAATCTTTAAGTTAGTGTAGATGAGGATGAGGCCTGGCTGTGTGACTTGGAAGGAGCCGTCTGGCTTGTCCTGGCCAAGAACAGTGGAGTCTTTATGGGCCCAAGCAGCTGCGTCTGACCCAGAGAGATGCTGGCTTCAGAAAAAGCCTAGCAGCCTGTGCGCAATCAGTGGAAATGTAGTGGGTTCAGGTCCATCTCAAAGCTGTCAAGGACAAGAGAACCAAAGAGTGACTCTCAGCTGGACCGATCTTCCTCTGGACCTTGAGTCTTTGGCAGGAATTTTTAAAATACTTTTAATAACCTGGAGCATCATTTCAAAGAAAGACTTCCCTCTTCTTTGCCTGTCTAGCTGCACAATGCCTCAGCTTTGTTTTTACTTGGTCGCCCTATAACAGAAAGCAATTGTGAAGGAAAGTGCGCAGCTGGTTTTTGTCCCTCCTTCTGGACGGTGTCTTGAAGAAAGGCTTGCTCACGCATGAGTCCTGTCAGTGGCTCCTTTGGGTTGGACCACTCTGAGTCCTGCATTCCGCCTGGCACTCTGAAAAGCTAATAAGACGGCCAGGGAAGACACGCAGGCCTAAACGGCGCAGTTCCTTTCAACCCAAATGAATGTCCCGCTGCTTCTTTGTGTGGTCTGGGAATCATCAAAAAAGACTGGTGGGGCTGAAAATCAACCGTGGCTAAAGAAAGAAAAGGGAATAGAAAAAAAAGACACAGCCAAGCGACCGTGATCCCTAGCTGCCGAGATCCTTAACTACGGTGCAGTCATTTCCTTCCAGGAGTGGGGGTCAGCCGCAAAGCGCCTGCTTTGTGTAATGCAGTCTGGCATCGTCTCGCTGCGCTTCGTACGGCCGAAAGCGCCGGAAGACCAGGCTATCAGAAAGGCATGATCTGAGAATAAACTACCCTTAAACCAACGTCCTCAAAAATACGTTATGTCAAACACAACACAATTCAATTAGCTAGTCCTGAAAGAGAGCTTCACAATCAGTGCCCAGACTGGCTGATAAGGGTAAGCTGTAACCATATCCACAGGCAGCTTGGCTTTTAAGCCTGGATATTTTGCTGTCTAGCGCCCACAGGAGGGTAAAATTGTCTGGAAATGGCAACCATCTATCAGGCAAACTGACTGTGACTTTGTTCCAGCTTACAAATAAACACCCAATACTATTTACCAAAAGCCTTTCTTATGGAGAGTAAGACATGTTCAGCATTGTTATAAAGTCCTGTTCACGCCAAGCGCAATATTTAACACAGTGGAACATTCACATCGGATCCATTGCAATGTTATTAAACACTCTGAGAATGCAGGAAAGAAGTGGAAGAGGGGGAAAAATGATTCCTGAACTAGAAGCAACAATGATTTTTTCTACGGAACAAAACAGTGTTTTTACTTGACATGAAGTGGTAAAACTTGCCATTATTAGTCCAACAGGAATTAATGAAATAAAATAAAAAAACATGTAGTACATATTAAAAAAATTGTTTTTTTTAAATCTCCGTTAACGTGCTGCGTTAATGTGAGACTCTTATCGCGTGATATAAAAAAACATTATAGTGTCAGATATAAAAAAACATCATGCTGTTAATCTATTCACAAAGTTGGGTTGGGAGCTGGGACTATGATGACTTTCACCTTGATATTTTAGCGCGGATTTACTCTCTCTCTCTCATTCTTTCTCTGGCTGTCTCTCTCT
>JBBPDE010000038.1:1376243-1388743 GCA_037974605.1 Nannopetersius ansorgii | reverse complement strand
TGTGCCATTTCGAGCATACGGTTTCAAATTTAGGCCAGAATTAGATTTGTACACATACTCTCTCATCATGCTTAGTGATTGCTCCTAGACGCCCAACCTTGTCCCATTAACAAGCTGCATCCATGTGTGTGTGTGTGTAAATAATGAGGTGTGGAACTAATGAGCACGGCAACCCACAATGCATTAGTGAGAATCAAGTACATCCCCTACGGAGAGGAAGACCACCTGCAGATGGCAAATATAAAATGAAACCTCACGCCATTCCAGCCCCTCGCCTATCCATCACGGCCTGGAAAGAGAGAAAAGAGAGAGAGAGAGAGGGTGGGGGGGTATGCTAGAGATCCACTCATGCTAACTTTCTGAGCAAACAGTCATGAATCATCAACACTTAGCACAATCAGCACGTCAGAGCCTCAAGCAATAATCTATTCCTCTAATAGAGCACTGCCACAAAGCTCCATTTTAAGCTAATCTGACCAGTCAGGGGCAGATAAAGCTCTAATTCATAGTCGTACATTTGACTGTTGGCGGATGGCGACAGACTGAGAGCTATTTGTCTTTGCAGAAGCCCTACACGTGTAAGATCCCCGGCTGTACCAAGCGCTACACCGATCCAAAAATATTACTGTAAAAGTTGGAACTGTATTTCATTATCACTTTGGAGACCCCCTCGTGTTTTACAGCTGATTTGAACATTTTGTTCTGACAGCAAAAGACATTTAGACCTTAAAAATACATGAGTATTTCATCAACCATCCATGCAGCATATACCCTACACACACACACACACACACACAGAGGGATGTGGGATATTTCAGTATATTTCATTTGTGAGGTGGAGTTTTGTTTATACAAGTTAGCACAGCATTTTCATTATGCCTCCCTCTGTTGACATCACTAAAACACAAGCAAACACAGAGTAAAAGTGCAGAGTTGTAGGCTAGTCATTCGCCTCAACCTGACCTCATTTTGTTTTTGTTTTTTGTTTTTTTATAGTAATAATGTCCTGCATTTTTTACAGCCATATCTGTGTGTATTGAAGCATTGAATCATCATGATATAGCTTGGCTATGAGCAAGATAACAGTCTTATTACAGATTTCAGATCATTTGTATGAAGCACAATCACTACGTCAGTGTCTCACCCAGGAATCTACTCCTCTAGTTGAGCTTTGGTGCAGAGCTCCATTGGAGGATAATCTGATCAAACAGGGGCAGATGAAGCTATAATTCAGAGTCGTACACTTGACTGTTGGTGTGCGTTTATAGACTGAGCGCTTTATGTCTTTGCAGAAACCCTACGTGTGTAAGATCCCCGGCTGCACCAAGCGCTACACAGACCCCAGCTCCCTCCGCAAACACGTCAAAACCGTCCATGGACCGGACGCACACGTCACCAAGAAGCAGCGGGGCGACCTGGCGCCCCGGCCTCAGCCTCCACCACCCCGAGAGAACGGAGAGAACGAGGTGGGGACAAAGCACCCGGGCCGAGGAACACAGGACAAGTTTGAGGCCAACAGCACCACCAGAGGTGTTGAGGACTACCTGCAGGTCAAGACTATAAAGACCGAGAACTCTGTGGTACGCTTCCTCAGAAACCATTCATGCAACACAATTCTGAATCTGTGGTGGTCTATAGGTCTCTTGTAAGAATCTCATAGGTTCGGTACATCATTAGAGCGTTTTAACAAAACCTCCAATATGTTAACTTTACATATTGTAAAGTTAACATATTAGTAGGATAAACCATTTAACTAAAGTAACGCCATTTTATTCCATTTTATAAGTCATTTTGAGACATTTCTATCGGGCCATTGGTCATGTAATCCTGAAAGTGTTTTTTTAAAGGTGTTCATAGTGAATGTATGTGCAGTTGTGCATGTTCTGATGATTTTCTAAGTCGGAATCACCACACATCTACAAAGAACACATTTCTGCGCATTTTAATGCACAAATACTGTGTATATTATATATAAACTAAAGAAAATGCTTCATTTTAGTGTGTTCTCTGTAGATGTGTTACCTTTTTTTCACTTTAAAAGAACATTTTACAATTTATAATTTAACTGAGACTTTTGAAACACAGCCATTCTTTCATCCTGTAATCTAGTAATGATCTTTCTTTCTGTCTGTCTGTATCTATTAGGGCTGAACTTTTATTCATTTTATATCCAAATTGCATTTTGAGTGTAATTGTCAGCATTCAAACCTCATGCCAGAGAACATGAATATGCTGGTCTTACGTCTTTATACAAAATAACCTATATTTAAAACATATTCGCAATACTGGTCAGAAAAATCACAGTTCCTCAAAGAGTTCAGCCCTACTATGTACCCAGTTATCTATGTCTATCCATATTTTACTGAACAACAACACTAGTTCCCAACCCTGGACCTACATTACTTTTTTCCTGTATATTTGTCTTTCACCTGATCCAACTAATCAGCTAGTTCTCAAGCTCTCCCTGCGCTGAAGTGAGTGTTCGAGCAGAAGTACACTGCGCAGAACAGCAGGGTAGCAGCACTTCAGGATCAGAGCTGAAACTCACTGAACCGCAGCGTCTGTAGTTAAATAATACTTCCTTTGATGTATTTCAATACGCACCTAAAGCAGCATGCAACTTTAATAACAGGCGTTTTAGACGCGGTACACTGTACCGTTGTATGCCAATAGTTTGATGGTTTATCCACAATGTTTTATTCATTCCTGATTAATTATACATTAAAAAGGTTGTCTTTTCTGTCAGAGGCCGCCTAATTGAAACATACTAACAAAAGCATGCCTGCTGCTGTGGACCAAAACGATCTGTCTCTCTCTAACCCTCTCTCTCTCTCTCTAACTGCGGCCTGCCCTCTCTCTCTCTCTCTCTCTCTCTCTCTCCCCTCTCTGCTTTCTCACTTACCCTATGGACAGTCATTACTGAGGTGAGCACTGCTTTCTAATCTCGCTCCATTCTCTCACTGTAGTAGAGCATGATTCATTCAACATTCACGCAAAGCCAAAAGTCCAGAATGCCATCCAATTTTATAACATGAGAAAATGTAGGCCATATTATATCTAATAAGTGTAAGGTTTTTAGACATGACCACATACTTGTTATTTATTTATTTATTTATTATAGTAAGTGAAATTTCATTTGAAAATTCATTGACGTTATTTAAAATGTCTAGATATAGTTTGAATAATATTTGAAATTTCTGTTGATAAATGATCCAAGTTCATGATGCCTTCATTTTCCAAGACATGATTTTTTACACTGTTTTTTGTTTTTGATATTTTGTTTGTTTGCTGGTATATTGAGCTGCTTTACTAGAGATTCATAGCATCACATAAAACAAAATGAATCACTTGAACAACCTCGCTATGCAATGGAAAGACTGTATATTGAAAGTATCAGAACCATTTGGGTTCATATTCCTTTGTAACATGGGATTCTTTGAAACGCAGACTATCCTTGATTTCCCGCAGGCCCCCTAAACACCCCCCTCCCACACACACCCATCACAGAGATCTAACCCATCCACCACCGCAGGATAAAAGCCATTACACAATTAATATTCTATCACTGGGACTGTTTTTGTGTGAGGAACAAATAGTGCCAGTGATCACGCTATGATCAAGAAAGGCTTGGTGGTTCACATCGGGACAGAATACATTTGCGTCACTTGGGCTGTGCAGTGAGATGACACAGATGTGGAGAGGCTGTGTACCTTATTTATGTTGGGAGGGCTTCCCCTTTGTGAAGTCTGCCCGGGCCCATATGCATAATGCACAAAGAGGTTTGTCAGATAGCTAAGTCCATTAACCTTTCTCTATTACAGCTAGGGGAGGGGGCCAGAGTCGAATATGTATGCACAAGTATGTTAGCACAAGTATATATATGTATATATAATATATATATATATATATAAGTGTGTAGAGACACAGGGAATGTGCGGTCACTTTTTTCACAGGGTAGTGAGAGAGAGGATCAGTGAGTAGCATTTTCAAAGCTAAGTCAATAGCTACACATTCCTGGATTTGCTACTGCTCATCACTTGACTTGCAGTGGTAATTGCACGGGTTTCATTCCTGTATCCAGTTTCATAGCTTTGTTTGTTTCTTCTGGCTCATACTTACCTTTGTCAGGAAATCTTCCAAAACACTCAGCTCTAAGACTGTTCATTCTTCTTTTGTCTTTATCCAGTAAAAATCTGTTAGCAAACGACATCCTTGCATTTGATTAAGCTTTTGCTCTTCCATTCTCCTCCCTCAGATGTATCAGTCCAGCCCTGGTGGTCAGTCATCATGTAGCAGCCAGCCGTCACCGCTTGGCAGTGCCTCCCACCATGACGGTGGAGTAGAGTTGGCAGGCCCTGGCGGGGGCAGCCTGGGCGACCTGAGCGTGCTGGATGACATGCCCCCAGTGGACTCCACCATCTCCACAGGCACGCTGGGCCTCCACCTGCACAGGAGCGCCAGCCCGATCCGCAGGCTCAGCCACCTGAAGGAGGAGAAGCTGAAGACAGTGAGGAACTCGTGCTCCTGGGCAAACGCCACTCCGCAAGCCCTCGACACCAAGTTGCCACCCATCTTTGTCAGCGGTAAGTCTGCAAGCATTACAAATTATATGTATTAAGTAGTGCTGGGCACGTTAACATGTTATTTTATTGCGTGTTAATTCAGTTCTTTTTTTATTTACTCTTATTTTGAAAGTTTGTTCTTCTGTGCTCGACTGCTTCACCTCACTTTAACAGGGACACCCGCTACTGAACATACAGACAGTTTCCCTGATTAAAGAAAAATGTTTCTGCTGGTACCTGTTTAGAAAAAAAAGATAACAGATGTATAATGTTAACTTGCTGTTGCTCAGAAGGTGTCTGACATACTGTTCTAATCATGGCAGAGTCGATCGATTCATGCTGCCTTGTCTAAAAATGCTACCTTGAAGCTTTGCCAGTTTATACAGTCATAAAGCTATAATGGTTCTGGCGCCCGTACTCTGGAATCTGGAATCTTATATTGTTTTTCTGTAACAAACTAGATAAAACGTGAACGCTCTTCTGTGGCAACAGCTTTGGTTTTATATTTGATTTAATTACATTAATGTTTAATGAAATTTACTGAAATATTGTGAAACTGTGCTAAAGCTCCTTATTTGTTTAAAGTGTTTGCAAACCAATTGTTTTTCTACTTTTGTTCATATAACAGTACTTTTAAAATAAATTTTGAATTTGAATTTTTTTATTTAATTTTTGAATTTTGCATATTACAATGCAATTAATCGCAGAAAATCATGCGATTAATCACAATTAAAAAATGTAATATTTGCCCAGCTTTAGTATTAAGCATACAAGCATACATGTATTTTATGTTTTGTACACAATATATAATATATAGGACTTTCCAAAAACATCTTTATTTTCTTCCGTGGGATCATAATGGTTTACAAACTTCCTAACTTCTGCCTTCTCCCTTATAGGTTCCTTACTGGAGAGTTCCAGAGGTGTCTGCGATCCTCTCTTACCAATCACTGGTCTGCGTCTGAGTGAGCTGTGCCCCGGCGAGACGACGGTACTGAGCCAGCTGGTGGAGCGTCGGGACAGCTTGGCTAGCACAGTGAGCTCAGCCTACACACTGAGCCGGCGCTCCTCCGGAATCTCACCCTGCTATTCAAGCCGGCGCTCCAGCCAGGCTTCGCAGCGCAACAACAACGTCAGCTCTGCCGACTCATATGACCCCATCTCCACAGATCTGTCACGTCGGTCCAGCGAGGCCAGCCAGTGTGGAGGCTTGCCTGGACTCCTCAGCCTCACACCTGCTCAGCACTACCGGCTCAAAGCCAAGTATGCTGCAGCCACAGGGGGTGCCCCACCCACGCCCCTGCCAAATATGGACAGAATGAGCCTCAAAACACGGATGGCCCTGCTGGGGGACTCTCATGAAACTCCAATGTACACACTTGGCTTACATCCCCAGGCACCAAGGAGGTGCAGTGATAGCTTGATGCCACATGAAGTTTCAGGCAACATTGCACGCCGGGCAAGTGATCCAGTTAGACGTGTGGGCATGGATCATCAGCAGCACCTCCAGCAGGGACAGCGTTTCAACAGCATGAGCAACATGAACCCACGCATGCCCCCGCACCTGCCTACTTCCAGCCGTCACTTGGCACTGCAGAACTATACCCGATCCGATGGTAGTCTACACCGTACTCTCCAATACCCACCACGGCCTCCCAGCATTTCAGAGAATGTTGCTATGGAAACGATGGCGAGCGACATGGGTGGTCAGAGTGCTGGAATTGATGATGACATTGTTCTTCCAGATGATATGGTTCAGTACCTTACTTCCAACAGAGATACCACTCAACACACTGGACCTGGATACCACAAGGCACAAGGATTCCCTAGTAACGGTGCCGCTTCACAACAGCCATGTTACTACCAGAGACGGATGGCCGTGGTGGACAGTAACTCTCGGCAGTCCTTAACCTCCTGCCAGATGAGTCCTGCGCAGCAGCATTCCGTCCCTCCCTCTCCCAGTGCCAGTAAGAGCCACATGCCTGTGCAGTGGAATGAGGTCAGCTCAGGGACAATGGAGGCATCTCCCAGCCAAACCAAGCAGCAGCAGCAAGCACTAGGGTGGGGGAATCTTACTGTGCTCCAGCAAAAACTGAACTTTGGTCCCTTCCAGAACCACAAGTCCAACCAGCAAGTGGGAACCATGAGTCAGAACCTCGCACACACTGCTCAGCAGAGTTCCATACAGAGGAATGAGTTTATGGCCCAGAGCATGAACTGTGGCCAAGCTCCAAGGCAGCAAGCCAACAAGATTCACCACAATGAACGTACAGCCATTCAGCACAGCTATCATCAAGGGCTTGCCTCCGGTAGTGAAATGAATAGAAGCACTGGCCTGCATGCCTCTTGTGGTAGCATGACAGGAGGCAATGTAGGCTTGGTGCCCTCATCTGCGAAAACAGTGCAGCCCCTGCATGGGCAGAATAACAGGGTAAGAACTAAGCCAGTGGCCAGTCAAAGCCATGTCGCTTTTGAGAGTAATCAGGGAGATTATTCCCATATGACTGGGAATCAGCAGAGCTACATCGCTTCGTCCCAGAATTCAATCCAGAACGGAAACCAGGACTTGCTGCGGCCCAGGCCACCCACTGAACCCAAACCCTGCAGCAGGCAGCACTCAGGGCCAAGCACAACGTCGGGACTGCAAGCTAGCTATCCGCAAACTAACTTCAGCCCTGTGTACAACAGCTCTGAGGCCAGCCCCAAACAGCCCATTGACCTGGAGGTTAACGGCACCAACAGCAGCACCATGTTCTACACGGGGCAGATCCAGATGTTTGAGTCCAGTAGCCTGAGCTTGCCCAGCATGACAGAAACAGTGCGAAGTAGAACAGACACCATAACCCTGGCTGCTGTTAGTTCCCCAGGAACCAATCAGGTCTCAAGCACAGTGGATTCCTCCAATGGAGTAGAGCAGCTGCAAATAGACTTTGATACCATGCTTGATGATGGAGACCACTCCAGCCTCATGTCAGGAACCCTAAGTCCTACCATCCTCCGGAGCTTGTCTCAAAACTCCTCCCGCCTCACCACACCCCGCAACTCAGTGACATTGCCCCCGGTCGCCGCGGGAATTGGCAACATGGCCATTGGAGACATGAACTCCATGCTGACTGCGTTGGCAGAAGAGAGCAAGTTCCTCAACATGATGTCATAAGATGTCTAAGAAGAAATACGATGACCAGTTTCTATTTGACTAAAGGCTTATTGGAACAGAAATGTCACAGCATAAAGTGACTTTGTTTTAAACTAAAAGATTATGTGCATAGCTTTAGTCTAAAGACTTTGTGGTAGATTCCCCTCGGTTAAAATAAGCCATATTTTGCCTTAGATCAGTATATGTACTGTATATATATGTATACTTGCAGAGCCTCAGTCCAGTATTTTTGTATGCTCTTTTACAGTGGTGAAATGAAAGCAGCATCAAGTGCCTTGCTATGCAAAATGCATATGCAGGAAGCAAAAAAAAGAAGAAACAGTGATTCTGTTGAGGGTACACAGAATTTTTTGTACAATATGTAAATTACAGATGCTTTCTTTCCACAGATGAATAGGACAAAAAATAATAACTGAATGGTATGGAGATGTATAACGCAAACAGACTGTGATGCAGCTTCGGTTCCGGTGTCAGAAATATACATGGGTCGTCTGCAACTGTGAATGACACATCACAGCTGAACAAAAGTGTTCCAGTGTCGTGCTATCAAACCCTAGGTTTAACTTCAAAAGTGGAATGTCACATGGAAGAGCTTCTCACTTTATCTGAGCTCGGACTCTGGACTTTAAACCCTGAGATGATGCTTATTTGTTGTTGTTGGGTTTGTTTTTTTTTGTACGTGTCCAGACACCCTTCTAGGGGCTGGCTATGTAGATATCTTTTGTACATTTTTATGAAATACACTATTGTTGTTTTTCTACTTCAGTGTTGTGTGGAGAGTCTTTTGAAGTCCAGGCTTTCTCAAGGCCCCGTAGTAACACAACCGCTTCACTTATTGTCAGCGTCTCTGTGAAGCCGGCGCCGAGGTGGAGGGTTCACCAGAGACTCAACCTAGCCTCTGCACACCCCCTTTAAAGTTGGAAGCATATAAGTGTTGATTGCTTTAATAATGTAGGAGCAAACTTTTTTTTCCCCTTTGAAGCCACTTTTCATCCTTTGCCAACAATGCATTTTTTTCTCCTCTGTGTAGCATGTCAGACACCTGGGTATCTTTCCCACTTAATCACATGGCTTCAAAAATGCTCCCCACCCCTCACCCCCCCTGGCTACCTTTACCCAATCTTCTGCTGTTTTCGTACTTGTAGCAGTGGAAACAATCCCTGCGCTTTCCCACAAATACAGGAAAAAAAGTATAGTTATGAGGATGGGGAGGGAGGAAAATGCAGCAGATGCATACTGAGCAGTCCGCTAAAGTTAGCCGCCATGTTTTCCGAAATGAGCAGTGGCAGATGGGCCCGGGGGAGTAGGCTGCTGAAAACACATTAAACACACACTTGAAGGAGGAAGAGGTCCAGGGACGAGGCCTTCAGAATGAGCCGCAGGAACAAATGGTTTTATTCTGACAGCAAATTCAGCCGAGGCCTCGTTTGATCTGCGGTTTCTGATAGCCTGAATTTCTTATTCTCTCTGAGAAACGAAGGAGGGGGAAAATAGCCCGAGGACGAATACATTTTTTTTTTTAATCTAACAAGAACTGGTCTGAGGGATGAGGCTGAAAGGGAAGTTGACGAAAACTTCCAGTGGTGTGATTAGAAGGGTAATGTAGAGATGTGACCCCACTGACCTTTGCCAGGTGCCTTCTTTATCTCATAATTAGTCACCCGTGTGCAGTCGGGGCCTATTTGATTTAGTTGGCACTGGTTTGTCTGATATGGCAGTCGTGTATCCGGCCTGTTGGTAGTGCAGCTGTTTAGCATACGCACATGAATTGCTCACATACTGAAAAATCTTTTTCAGGGCTCATATTTTCTTACACTCATAATAGTTTTAACAAAAGAAGACAATATTCTTACCATGTTTCAAATCACATTTGAATGAAGAAAAATCATGACTGTATTCAGTGTAATAATAGAGCTGGAAGGTGTGGGCAGTGATGTATAACACGAATGTGCTAGACTGGGGTGAGGATTGGCCCTGGTTTATCGCAGTAAACAATGCCGGTACATCAAATATCATAATTGATAAATTGTCACATTGCGATACCATAATATTTCAACGTACTGTTACATCCCTACAGTTACAGATTCCAGCCATAAGTCAATCGATATATAGTCATATGCAATATTCTGGTCCCAGTAGCTGTGTAGCAGCCCTAAGCTAAGCATCTAACCGACAGTTCTCTTCAATACCTGTTATATAAATAAATATAATATAAATACTACAAATCGCCCTGTGGTGGGTTGGCGCCCTATCAAAGGTGGGTACCTGCTACCATAGTAAGCATTAAGCAGTTACAGAAAATGAATGAGTGAATTAATGAATGAATTAATGAATAAATACTGCATGAGCAGAAGCTTTCTGTGCCACCATGATTCCACATTAGATGAGCTGGATAAAACAAGTTTGCCACCTGAGTCACTCCAGTCCGTCTGTTGAGCTATCCTATGCATGAAAATACATTTTTAAAATATAAAAATACAAACTGTTGTGCTTATTTATGATCGGTAATGCTATGTTCGTTTTGTGTTTGTCAGCAATGCTGTGTTAAAAGTTTTGACATTTTTTACACACAAATAAGAATTTTTTCATAGACGTCATCCTATATTTAATGGTTGGGTTTCATTTTGACTATCACGTAGTTTATTTAATAAGGTTTGGCATACAGAGGGATGCTGTTGACAGCGATAACAAATGCAGTTCAATAAAAACAGCTCCTTAAATCAATATGAAGTCAAATGTAAAAATCAGAACATCCCCCCCAGTTGAAGTAATGTAAATAAGTGAA
This sequence comes from Nannopetersius ansorgii, assembly GCA_037974605.1. Classification (NCBI taxonomy): domain Eukaryota; kingdom Metazoa; phylum Chordata; class Actinopteri; order Characiformes; family Alestidae; genus Nannopetersius; species Nannopetersius ansorgii. The sequence continues at coordinate 1,378,239 of JBBPDE010000038.1, read as the reverse complement.
CACATTTTCATGTTAAATCGATAGGGAACAAACACCCACCCACCCACAAACACACACAAATATACATGCATTTTATGAATGACAGCAAAAAAAAAACCCAGCAATATTTAAGTTTGTTCTCCATTCATAAATATGGTTTATATACACTAGTGGTGGGCTATCATGATTTAGGCTGTCATGATAAAACATTTATACCATCTGTACTCATTTTTACTTAAATATAATTCTGCCAAACTTTTGTTTAAAACTAAGAGTGGTTTTAATGCTCAGCAGGGAGTGTGGGGAGTCTAATGCATGAACTATGTGCAGATATTACTCCTCACTAAGCAAATTCTTTATTATGTCAATTCTTTATGATGTCAAAGGGACGTACAGTGTACAGAATGTGATGTGGAAAGAGGTTATACCTGATTGTTGTATAGGGTAGCTCTATTTCACCTTCAGTCCTGGAGGGACAGCATTCAGCACCTGAAACGCACTCTCTAAACATGCCAATTTACAGGTGAGTGTTTCTGAACAGAGAAATCATCAAACATGGCTGGAAACTGGCCTTGTGTAAAAAGTGAACACGCCATAGCACACAGTGTGAACAGCACAAAATTCTGAAGTGAAGCAGGTGGCAGACAGGGAGAAGTGTGTGGGGACAGTACCTTGCTCAGGGTACCTCTGAGATGTCTAACAGTCTCGGGAATCGAACCCACAACTTTCTGATCACAGGGCAAACACCCTAACCACTAGGCTGCCAGCAGGCAGCCAGGAACACAGCCCCCGGGGAGCAGTGTGTGCATAAGGGTACTTCGGAGGTGCCACTAGCAGTCCTGGGATTCAAACCTACCACTTTCTGATCACAGGGTCAACTCCCTAACCACTAGACCAACAGCTCTGGGACTGGAGGTAGACAGCCCTGTTGTACTTGGGAAAAGTCTTTAAAGGTCACTATTTTTCATTTATTTTTTTTTAATTATGCTGTATTATGCAATAAAGACTATTCTTCTTCTCAACACGCCTTCTTATTGCTGTCCTACTGCTCTCTCTCTCTCCTTCACCCTGCAGTAACAGAGCAAAGGAAACTTAGATATGCATATAATTTAAATGTGCTTAAAATGTGCTTAACCCTATCTTAATTTACCCCTGAAAATACACCAAACCCCTTCATCTGAGTTAAGTGGCTGTTAAATTTTGTGAAACACCTTAATTATACTTTTAAATTAATTATACTTTTTATGAGTGTGAAACCTCTTCATCTTAAGGCATCAATTCAGGAGGTTTTATTATTTATGGAGGGGGAAGGGGAAAATTCAGTATTTTACCTCTTAATCAGCCTTAATCTGTGAACCTCTTCCCTCAATTTTCCTTAATTTCCTGTATAGGGTCAAATTGAAGGTAATTTCATGGGGTAAGATTAAGAGGGTTGGTTGCTCATGGAGAAGGCCTGAACCATGACTATACTGACTTTTCTGATTCCCATCAACACGTCTCAGTTTTGTGCTTTCTGATAGAAAAGCATAATATCAGCGTTTCTTTTCATTGTTCTGACTCGGTGAAATGCAGTGACGAATCATGACTATTAGATTTAGGCCTCCAGTCTGGGGGCTAAATTTGGAGCATAAAGAAAATAACAGTATGATTGAGTGGGGAAGTGAGTGGGAATATTGATCAAACCTGGAAAAACGTGGAAGGCTGGCTAAAGGCGAGACTAAAAAAGAGACTGAAGTCACAAACATAAAATTAAGTTTGGTCGTTTTATGAACTTTCTAACTTTGTTTACACAGAGTACCTGATATAGCCATTAATTATGAACAATGTGCCAGTCATTCACATTATTACATGTAGCCACTAGCATAATGCTACTTGGGTAGGTTACATTTGTAGGTTTGTGGCAAGTGTAGCGGGACAGAATTGGGGCGGTTTAAAACCATCCCAATTCTCTCCGGTAGTTTTCCGGCTTAAGGCTGATAGGTCGGTCTACTCACGGGGCTGACTATAAAAAGGGAGG
>JBBPDE010000038.1:1329583-1345882 GCA_037974605.1 Nannopetersius ansorgii | reverse complement strand
CACACACACACACACACACACACACACACACACACACACACACACACACACACACACACACACACACTCTCTCTCATGATTACAGCAACACAGCAGTCCATTCCAGTTCAGTCCCACTGTCACAAGAATGCAAAAATTGAAAATGTAACTGAATCCTTCTTTTACCACATTAAGGACTCCGCTGGCTTCAATTCCTCACTCTTATAAATATAACCTGCATGTCAGTTTCACAGGAATTACAAAATTTAGAATAATTCACAGTAATTATGAATTTTAAGACCTACAATTAAGAAATGGTTAGTGCAGAGCCAGCCTTTTGCAAGTCACAGCCCAGACTGTCATTTTTATATTAGCAAATGACGTAAAATGTCTGTGGATTCAAGTAAAGTTTAGTGATAAAGAAACAACTGACTGCTATCCGTCCTCATGCAGTATTTCCATGTCCTACTGGGGGGCTGCAGGCCAAATACTGGTCTAAGGTTTGAGGGGTCACATTACATCTGAACAATTCTCACTTTGTTAATACAGTCACTGTAGTCTACTGTATTGTTTGAACCCTTGAATTGGTATACAAGCAAGTGCTGTCTTCTTTAATTCCCCCAATAGTACACTTAGGAAGAACACCAATGACTGGTTACTGAAGGATTCAAACCAAAGGCACAATTAACCCTTAACCTATCAATCGTAATGTTGTCACCATCAACAGTTCTTCTAGTAACTATAATGAAATGTAGGTGATTTAGTTATGAGAGCAAGGAACTGAAGTGTGGGCCCACATACAAATGTTTCCACAATGACCTTTGCAACAGGACTGAACTGGACTGGGAGGAAGGCTATGACTGGCTTGGGGCTGGACTCAATGATTTAGCTGTGGGAAGAGATGTCAGAGGAGCTGCTGCTGTTGCTATTGGTCGTTTGAGCTCTCTTGATGTAAAGGTTCAGCAGTTTCATCTGTTAGGGAACAAGAAGAAAGAGCCAGTAGTGATGATTTTAGAGGACAGACACACAAACACACACGCAATACACTGTACAAATACAATACACTGAAAGTGGCTTAACTGCATTTTTGAATGCTAGAAATGGACGAAAATGCACACGAGATTTACCTTGCTGCCAGTGAGCTGAGCAAGATATGGCTTCAACTCTTCCCCGATCACTGAATAGATTGCGACAAGACAGAACACACTGGCTTTCCGCACACTGCTCTCAGTGTTATCGTAGCCCTGAAACACACACACACACACACACACACATACAGCTTTAGAAGTAATGGACAAGGTGAAATAAGGACAATGGACAGAAAGCAGATATTTGTCCAATGGAAACAGACCTGATTAAGTGCTAGTATGTATCTGTACCAAGTGTTTTTAAGGCAATGCGAAAGGTGAATATATTGTGAGCAGATGTGTTTAGGTGTGTGTGTATGTGTGTATGTGTTTAGGGGTGTGTGCACCTGCAGCAGGCCAGGGATGATGTCAGGCAACAGTTGGTGTAGAGTATCCTGGGGGATGCGCTCAATGACTTTGGTCTGCATTTTAATAGCAGCCAGGTCAATAGGGTAGTCTGCAGTTTGCACGATGGGACACAGCACCTTAATGCACTGCTCCGGGTGAATGGAGCCAGCCAGGGTGGAGGCCGCCTCCTCCGCAGCACGCACCACCTAAACAACAGACCGAACAGATGCAGTTTATTACTAACTGAGCATGTTAATGTTCAGAAACAATGCTCCTGAATGCAATCCCTGTACTGAGAAGGAGGGAAACAGGGGACTGAGAGTTCTACAAGCTCCCCAACTATCGGGATTTATAACTGCAGCTGTATTCTTTATGCTGTATGCAACGAGTATTCTCTACACAGGTCTTCTTTTAAAGCCATGAAATTTGTAGTCTAAACCAGAACAAAACAAAAGCCTTTAAAAAGTATGGTGATCATTACTTAATGGTAAATGAAAATGATATAATGAAAATAAGGATATTAAAAATAGATTATAGGAGGTTTCTTTATGAAGCCTTTGAAGCAAAAAGAGCAGAGATGCCACTAATGCACTACAACAAAAAAAGCTAAATTAATAATAGGAGTCATTTGAGATGAAGTTTGTGATAGTGATATCACAAAGTCACAAAGTCGATATCATCACATAGTGATACTCATCGGAGTAGGCTACTGTGTGTCCTATAAAGTGAATGCTGCTTACATTTACAGAAGTTAGGGAGAGTGTGTATCTCACCTCTTTGTGGGAGTCTTTGTGTGCCTCCAGCGTTTTCATAATGGTGAGTTCTGCATAGTTTTTGAAGCGTGCAGGCTGACTGCGCAGGATCTCCTTCAGAACACGCAGAGCCAGCGCCCGAATGGTGTGCTGAGCAGGAAAATAACAGAAATCTCCACTCTGGTCGTTTTCCACACATCTCATAGAATTCTGAACTTTACAGTTAAATAAACACGTCACTGATGAATAATCAGCTTCGTAAAGAACACCATCACAGCTCCAGAAAAGATAAGTGCTACATGGCACAGTGTTTCACCTGAAATCATGGTACTGCATCATTTTACAAGGAAACTTTCCCCAAATAATCTGTCTATTCTGTATCTGAGAGGACACAGACTGCCACTCACATCTTTGTCCCCCAGTGTCTCCAGGAGCAGCAGGAGCATCGTTTTGAAATGTTCCTCCCACACGGCCACGCTGTCGTCACGGGTAACCTTCAGCAGCTCCAGCAGGGCCGCCCGCCTCTCCTCCACGCGCTCACTGTGATTAGACAGCTCCTTCAGCAGATCACCCACCAGCTCCAAGTGCTGTGTGGGTCCTGACCAAAAACAAAGACTGTCAATCACACAGATAACAGCACTTCAGCTCAGAGCTGCGAGATTACAAAAAGAAACATTACCTGCAGAATAACTTTTGGGGTGCATAATTTTGTTTTCGCCAAATTCCTGCCGACGACCTAAAGGAGGAGATCATTTTAATAAGTGTTTGTGACCTAACAAAATGCAGTAAATAGCAAAGGAAATTATATGAAACAATGGCATAAGAAACTCTTCCCCAAACCACCTGGCTGGTGGCTTTATCAGGACTGGTATAGGCAAAACTTCAAAATCCAATGTGAGGCCCATTTGTTGGACAAACTGATAGGAATACAGACTACGCTGATAAATATGAGAATGCCATTGCAGCTCCACTCCCAACATTACAATTTGTATATATACACAGGAATGCCATATTATTATCATTAATTCATAATATTTAAGCTCAAGTAAACACCAGAAGCTCACAGTCTTAGTGACATGTATAGCTGACAGAAAAGCACTACTTACATAAAACCACTGAGGTGAAAAATTTGTAATAAAAATATATATAATATTACTCTTATATATTATTACTGATACTGTCCATTGAAATTCTTCAGCCCCATTAAAATCATAACGATATAATCCACAAATATTTTAGTCTAAAATGGTCCAATGTTTTCATATTGCTTTAAAACACATTCAGAAAGTTAAGTTTTGGAGATTTCGTTATGACGATCACTTGGGTTTTACTTGAGGAAGTAAAATGGGCCTCACCGTCCCGAATCTGTTCCACATCATCGTCAAACACGGCCTCCCTCAGGGCTCCCTTGTCGTAAGCGCTGATGGAGTCGGTGTAGTTGTAGGGGTTGTACTCTCGTGTTCTGGGCCCCAGGAACTGCCGGGGAGACGGTGTGTTCAGCAACGAGGTTTTATTGTCCAAGGCCATCCTGCCCCCCTCCATCACATCTGCAGCAAGCCGGGGGTCAGCAGCGGAGGACGCCACGCCACACTGTATGTGTTTCACACATTCATTGATAAGTTTGTGAACTTAGAGCAGGGGTGTCAAGCTGAAGGCCTGAAGGGCAGTTTGATGGTTCTCCTCCTCAAACACATTCAATAAACTGACAATAAACTGGCGAGGTGAACCAGGTGTTTCTGAGCAGGGAAATCACCAAAACGAGCAGCTCCATCACAGCCACTTAGAGGGACACCTATGAACTATAATGTAAATTGTATGTACATTTCTAAATGTGACAACTATTTATCACTTATCATATGGTCAAAATGGTGGTGTACTGACCTATCCAAGCTCTGTTAACAAATCGATATTTTCCTATTTGTTCAACAGACATGGGAAATAACCAACACACTGTTATTATCACTCGCCACGTTGAGGCAGATGAGTGATTAAAAGGTGATTAAAAAAGTAAAACATTAAACAGTAAAACAAAGTGGTATGTTTCTGTACACATACAGTGTCTCCATGAACATACATGGTTTTATTGTGATGTATTTTATTGTGATGTATTTTTTAGAAAATGTATATATTAGATTACCGCTGAATTATTTTATATTGTTATCACATTGTTAGGACAGTGCAGAGAGCAGGATACTGTGTTTTTTTCATGGGATAGAACAGAGCATGCGTACACAGGGTTAGTCAATTTGACTAACTGAAAACCCCGGTAGTTCGATATCTGAACATTTCCAACAGGTGTGGAAGGAGCATCTGAAACTGAGAATGGGCGGAGCATGGATCAGTCAAATTAATCGCATGTAACACTGTGGTGAAGCTCACCGCATCATCTTTCTTGCCGTCGCGTTTGATTGGCTCAAAGCTGTCCTCCTGGCTCCGGAAGCTGAAGCTCTGAATGGCCTCCGACACTCCTCTCAGAGAGCTGTAGATCTCCTCTGAGTTCATGTTCTCTGTGTCATACTCCAGCATGCTGCACACACACACACACACACACACACACACACACACACACACACAGAACAACAAATAAAAAACACTAGAACACAGAGCATACTGTTATACTGTGTAAACTGTGTATGCTGGTTATATAGACTATACTGCCAGACTGTTTGCAGAGAGCTGTCCACACACTCAGCACAGGTTCCCTTGGCTAATTTTAAACATATGTCTGCTGCACTATATGTACACTGTGGAACCTGAGCTTCACCACTTCATCTCTCTGTATAGTTGTATATGGCTGAGATGACAGTAAAGTTCATTTTGACTTTGATATGATGTATCCCCATATGAGTAAAACAGGTGTAGAATGGTCCAGTTCTATTTTATTCTATTTTATTCTATTCTAAGCTATTGTTTTAGATTATCTATCTATATCTATAATCTATTGTGCTGCTCTTAACTTTGTACTGTCCATTTTCTGCCATGACCAAACAAATAAAGGTTAATCCTATCTCTTATCTTATCTGACTGTGGTGGGTGACTGGGGCAGCTGTAGGTAAGGATGGTAATGATGAAGCAGGTTACAGGCCACATTAACTCCTATTACACACTACTACCTTTTACTGGATCTGATACTGTTGGATTGTATTTACTGCTCTGACAGCAGCTCCTGATTGGAGTTGTGTTTTTAAGTCTTGACCTGGTTTTAAACTAAAACCAAAACCCATAAACAGCACATAACCAGTTAGATTAGTATAGCAAAGGTTGTCAAAACAGCCATTAGCTCCTGTGAGGGAAAGCAGGGAAATGAAAGTGAAACGTGGACAGGAGGGAAGTCCCAGTATGAGGAGAGGAGATGGAACAGTTTCCTAAACACTCTGCAACTGAATGTGGAATGAAGCTGAACATTTGATGTAAACAGATGGAAAAAGAAAACGTTCTTTCATTTGAAGTGACAGTTCAAAAATCTAATTGACACAATTGCCCACCTTAGTTCAAATGTAGTCTATGGGCCCAGACATGTTTGGTGTTCTTTACTTAGAGCTACTGTGTGTAATGTAACTAAATCAAATTAGATACCAGTCTAACCAACTGGAAAACTACTTTAAACTGTGTTAAGTCATTTCAAAAAGGGATGGGTATCAAGAACAACAACTACTAAAGTGGTACGGGTTACTTAATGGCTCCCGGATGACTGGTGCAGCAGTTGGTGTTTATGCAGAGTTAATGCATTCTAACAGCTGCTTTTTCAAATGATGCTAGACTGGATCAGTGGAAGGGACGGAAGTGATGCTCAGAACCAGGTGTTTGATGACCAGACATTTGTAGTGACTGTTTCTCCGTCATTATATACACAGGTAATTCAGTTTAGCTCCTTATTTCTCCAAAAAATGTCTTAAAATTTTGAATCATTTACATGTGATGCCTTTACTTTTGCACCAAATTATAGAGAGTCTTAATAAGTGTACTGATATTGGTATCAATATTGGTCTTTGTAAAAAAAAAAGTCCCTAATTTCAGATAGACCTTCTTTAATCTAGTTGCAGAAAAACGCAGATTAGCAAAAACAGTAGTAACAGCAGTTTTGAAGCCTCATATGGAGTAAAACATGTCTAGGCTCATAGACTACATTAGCATTAATGGGGAATTTGTGAAAATGTGATTTTTATTGGCCAAACTGTGTTTAGACAATGTGTCTACTGTTGCAACACTCCCTCTAAACCCCAAAAGAAATGCAATCCTTAGGTAGGAAAGTGTGATGAACGACGGCCTGTTTTTCCAGGGGGCGAATGACCCTCCCCCCCAAGTGCCCGTCCCAACAGAGAGACCCCCAGGCAGAGGTGGGTTACCTGGGCGAGAAGGCCCGGCGCAGGGCCCGGAGAGGGGGGGTGGCAGGGCCGGGGGGAGGAGGGGGAGTGAAGGGACACGGAGGCTTTGAGAGACCATTCGAGTTCCAGCCCCATAAACGACTGAGCCAGGAACAAGGGATGAAGCAAAGAGGAGGAAAAACAGAAAGAAAGAGAAGAAAGTAGTAGGAAAGGAGGAAGGCAGAGGAAAAGTGGCTTCAGGTCTTTACTAGAGCCACGAGTGTTAGAAAGGTACCGTAAAGCCTATTAGATTAGTGCTATATACTAGGATTAGTATGTGTTACATTTGCAGCAGAAATCCATAAACAAAGAAGGGATCCATCATCTTAGTGATTCCAATCATGTATGCCAGCCAATAGTTCTTATTGATCTTGATCGGGAAAGAAATAAGAACCTGGCATATTTGTAGTTTGGGCTAATGGAATATGGGTAATGGCTCATTATGGAATTAGTACTTGTTTATGGATTTTGTTTTCGGAAGCAAAGCTGAATAAACTTGTCAATACGAACATGCAGATGGGAGGAGTCAAGCTTAAGCGCATAACGAAGACTAGCTAGGTTTCAAAAAACTGAAAATAAACACCCCACGAAAACCACAGCTGCACAACTGCATGTCATTAATATGACAACTTTCAAGCACACATACTAATCACGTTCACATACAAATTCTCTGCTGTTCAATGGCTGTATCTCATGTCAGACTGCAGCTAGACAGCAGGCTAGAGTAGTGCATTGAAAATAAACAGGCCAAAAATTTAAGGACGACTCTGTATTCCAGAACGTTTGAGGTTTTTGGAGGAGCACTGGTGTACCTGGGTGAGAGGCCTCCGTGGGAGCAGTTCGTGGGCGATGTAAGAGGACTGGTGCGGCTACTGGAGAGGCGTGGAGGGGTGCGGCCCACTGTGTTGCTCGGTGAACTCTTAAATAAAAAGAAGACAAGGGTTTTTTCTGCTTTCCCTTTCTGCTGATTTTCTTAAACACAGAGACAGAATTTATAAAAACTGAAATTCATTTTTAACACACTTCTATGGCTGATATGTAAACAAAGTAATTAAGGATGGTAATGTGTAACCAGGGCTCTTTAACAACCCTTTTATCTATTATCCAAAACCACGAGTGAATTTACAGGCTACCATATCTTCAAACTTTGGTAGCAATATCCCGGACAACATATCCGTAATCAGAATCAGAATCAGAAAAGCATATAATAACTTTATGTAAGGTATTAAACATATATTAAAGAAATATTAAGCCTGAATAGTAAGTCTAGAGTTTGAGGGGTGCTCTACCACGGCTGAGGCATTGCTGGAGTTCTTCAGGTGGTTGTGCAGGAGCTTGGTGGCTCCGTCCTGGAAGGTTTTGGGCAGAGCTCCCAGGAGCATAGTGAATTCAGGAGTGTTCAGCTCAAACAGAGAGATCAGCACCATCTGAGCCGCCTGCAACACACATCCAGACTGAGGTGAGATGAGGGTTAACTGGGGAAACTGGGGAACCACTTCCATATAAACACATTCTGAAAGTGAAGGAAAAGAAGTCACCAAGGCAAAACGTGGCGTTTCCTTCTGAAAGGAGGAAGTGAGAGAGTAAAAGATTCAGGAGTGAGAAGACATGCTTGGTCATAAGAGAGTGGCCCACATGCAGTCAAATGCAAAAGTTTGGACACTCCAGTTCAAATAACACATCCTCTAGAGGAACCCCGGTTAAAAATCATGTGTTTTACAAAAGGTAGTGCACAATTACTATGCTTGTGATGAGCATTTCATGTTTTTTCACATTTCACATTAAAATGTGTCTTCTGTGAAGGTTGCACACTTTTTTCATTTCGAAAATCAACATGTCATTTGATCACAGTTGTCCAAACATTTGCATACAACTGTAGCTGCAGTCCCTCGAACCTGAACCGCATTTCCACATTTGTGTTAAACCCATAGAAAGATCAAAAGAAACGTTTAGGTCCTCTGACCTAATTGACGTCACAAGCACCAGAAATGTTAGCTGTTAAGTAGCCGAAAGAGTTAAACACTCGCAGATCGTTCATATACACCTTTACAGAATAAAACACTTTCTTCCCATGAGCGAGATGTTAGGAGTTTTAAACGCCGGAGAGAAAATCGTCCTCTTGAAGGTTGCCAGAGAGAGCGGGAAACTTGAGCCAAGGTTGGTTTATGCGCAGGTCATGCACGGTGGTGGAGGAGGCAAAGGCCAGAGAACACTACCTGCTTGCATCTCTCCTCCAGGTTGCCCTCCACAGGCAGAGAGACCAGGGAGCCGAGCCTGACCGACAGCTCCTCACTCACCCAGCTATGAAGGGTCTAAGCGTTGGGGGTACAGTGCACACACACACAGTCAGGACAGATGAAGTATGGGACCTTCAAAAAGAGACTCTAAAATCCACACATCACTCAAAAGGAAAGAGGTGAAGGGCTATCACAGTGATCTTAAATGCACGTGGGCCTTAAAGAGACCTAAAGAGTAAGTTTGGCACGTCAACTTCACACCACTCTCTTCTTGCAATTAATCAGCCAATACATATTCATATTCCTCTTTAGGACGAATATCCCTGTAGTCAAACATAAACACATTTGAAATTCTGTCTCTTCATTTAACCCTGTATAGACTGTACTGTAATTCATGCATGGGCGTTTTCTTTGGTATGTGCTGTCGTTTTCTTTGGTATAAGCAGGTAAATACAGTAATATATTCATTTAATTTGCAGTAATAAAAACACAGGGCTTTAAGAAGAACAAAGCAAAAAACATGAGAAAACGCAAGATGCTCCACAGGGGAAATTCTGGACCATCACAGGGCAGCAGCCAATCAGCAGCAAGGAGGAAGAAATAATGTTCTCGGATTGGCTACATTCCAACCTCCAGTCTCTGAGTACAGCTGACTGTGACGTCCTGCCACAACCCCTCGTCCTCATGCTGGGCTCATTTCGTTCAGGTGTATGATTACCTTGCTAACCATCGCGCCCAAACATAGACAACACATCATAAAAGCAAAAAAAATACAGATGATATGTGCAGTTTGTGTGTTAGCACGGGGTTTCTGCAAATAACTATTAGTTCGATTTTCAGAAAAAATCCGCGAGAGACTGAAGACTGCTGATCCGCGATTAAGCAGGGGTTTACTGTACTTGCTTATCAGAATCAGAAAACTGAAAGGCTTCTCACAGTTATAAGAGTGCTTGATGGCAATTATTTGACCTGGCCACACATTTCTTACAAAACCTTTCACTTCTAGGGAGAGGCAATAGGTTTAGTGAGATCTTAAGCAACATAATGTTGTCCAGCTGTATCCAGTAGCCATCACTAACTATATTGTGGGATCGGGTGAGTTTGCAGAGGCAAGTAAAACAAACAAATGCCATTGGACATGCTGCACGAGCACATTTTAAAATAAAAACCTGCACCTAACTTACAATCTTAGTCCTGTTTCTGCACGGCAGGTGTTGCTGGTACAGCCTCAGAGTGGCCTGCTTAGATCTAAGCAAATTAGCATATTCATTTTTCAGATCTGAGACTTGCAAGCTAACTATAGTGCCATAGTCTGGCAGTTCTTGCTGTAGCTTTTATTAATAACAACAAGGTTTATTGTGTGAATTAGGCCTATTTAGTCTATTATGTTATTATGATGTAAGTGAATAATAATAATAATAGTTAGGTTATTAATAGACAGCTACAGCACCTGCCCCAGAAGCTTGACCATGGTTTTTAAAAAATGCTACATTGGCCTGTTTTGAGGTGCAAATAACATCAGAACAATAAAGCTTTGATAGATACGAAGCAAGACAGCCAATCAAATCATTTGTTCACTTTAGGACTTGTTAATTACATTGATTCATGTATTATTAATCAGCGGTCCACTATCGGTTTACATTCTCTGGATGTACATCGCTCTGGATAAGAGTGTCTGCTAAATGTAAACGTAAACATACAGTTGCCCATAAAATGGATGAACGAACATGGCTGTAAACATTTGTAGCAGCCCTACTGCCAAAACCGAAGCCTGACTGTTGTATTAGTTCATTCATTCAGACTAATTTTGATGATCAGACTTTTGCAAATAGACTCACCTTTCTAACGTCTGAGCTTTTGGGTTCTGTCGTCCAGGTGATGATGCGGGAGACAGCCAGCCGTGTCTCACTGGAGTTCACGAAATCTGTGGGATCCATCTGTCGAGCCAAGGACTCGATATACTTCAGAATGGCCACCTTGACCTGCACAACACACACAGCCAACTCAGAAGACTGTACAAAATTTTAGACACATGACATGTTTTGTCTTCTCCAACAAGAAAATGATGGACATTTTTAAATCTCTCATCAGATGACAGAAGTTAAGCAACTCTGCCATATATGGAAGATCACAAAGTGTTGGGAAACAACCAAAGATCATCAGAAAGTCCACCGACCTTGAGGTTTGGAGTCTGAGTCTGATCAACAATAAAGCGCATAAGGATGTTGAACTGCTGGTCATATGGAAAAGAATCCCTGGAGAAAGAATAGAAAAAATGACCAATTTAAACAAAGAACAAAATACAAAAAGTTAGTCAGAGTGAAAACGTATTCTTTTATTCAATATGAATGAACATTATTATGGGAGTTTTGTTTAGCAAATGAAAAACACAAATCCTAAAATAACTGACAATCTATTTTATCCTTTTATTATTTTATTACAGAAGGTATAAAAAGTTATTATCTATGCATTTCCATTACAATCTAGCAAAGTCTTGAACAGGTCAGACCTGGTGACGTCAAGGGCTTTCTGTACTTTGGCCTGGACGGAGCCCAGCAGGTCGGCGCCCATTTTCTTCAGCAGCTGGGTGAGCAGCACAAAGAGCCAGTCCTGCAGGTCGTCTCTGTGCAGTGTGATGAAGTCCACCAGCGTCTCAAGGAACATGCTGAACACCTGCCAACACATAGTCGACATTTATGATGTTTGACGTAAAAAAGACTAATATTTCACAGACGGATTAGTTACAGAAAGCACACTTACTCTCTGATACACCATTCCAAGCCAAGGCACAAACATGCAATAAAACAAACATTCCATTAGAATCCCAAAATGCCGCACTGCCTTCATAATTAAGCACTAACCGCCTTGTGACGTGACTGACCTTGCTGTGAGGGTCTGCAAACATCCTTGTGAAAATCTCACACAACCTTTTCAGCTCCACGCGGCTTAAAGAAGGAAAAATCCCAAAATGAAGAAGGTCAATAGAGGAATCAGGCACAACAGCACTCCTTTACATGTATCTCCTTTACTACCCAGTATAGTAACAAAGAACTAGTACCTAAAGAGTTTCTGCTAAGTCTGAGCTTCAACAGATATGTATCAGCCAATAACACTAATATTACTAGAAGTCTATGAAAGCTAATAGTGATTAACATTATCCAAACGATGTGGTGGTAACTGTTGAGTGTGAGATTTATTTGTTGTTAGTAACATTAGCATGTATGAGTATGGATGGGTTTCAATAACCAGTACTAATTTATGTGTAGGCTGTTCTAACATAGCTGCCAGTTTCAAACGGTTGATGCTACTTTGTTCTCCACTGCAATATTGCACAATATTTGGACTTAAAACACCCTTTGTACAAAACTGCACTCCTAGGTTCAAGTTTAAACCTATATTTTGTTTATAAATGTGTATTTTTTGCATCTTTGAAGTCATATCATGCACATGGCTGAGACAAGAAATGCAATTTCTGTTGAATCTTTTCACATTTTTTCTTGCTATGTCTATTTATTTTATTTTTTTTGCAAGTCATGGAGAGTACTATGAATATAGGTATCAACAAGTAGCCCTAGTATCAAAATCAAAAGAAGTGGAAATCCAGGTTGGGCTGTGAGAACCTCAATGTGAAATCTTGATCCTGACTTGAGCCAGACACATATTCCAGGATCCAGAAGTACCTGAGAATTCTTTGGCTCTTCAGAAGGTTCTGGAGTCCCAGCAGGCCTTCTTTGCGCTCGGACCAGTTGGAGCTGGCGCAGTGGTTCAAGACCTCAGCCACATCCTCCGTCTGCCGCAGGTAATGCGGGACCCCGCCGTTGCGGGAGCTGTAAGAACGCTCCGAGCAGGCGCTGGACGCATCGCTGTTGGCGTCATCGTCCGAGTACATGCCAGGGGATTCGTACCTCCTACGCATCGGCCTCCGCTACGACAAAGAAGACAATAAGACTCCATCCGTATAATCAGAGCTTTCCATTTAGTACTGGTGCTCTACCACACATGCGCTCTCAGGATCTGTTGTGGATGTTGTGAGGCATGCAGTGAGTTGATGGTGAGTGCCAGCTTTTCTCTTCTGCCTCCAAAACACATTTGGGTCAGAGTGTTTTCAAAGCTTGTTAATCACTCTATAAGAGTGCATTTTGTCTTATAAGACACCGCTGCATCATTGCATTTTGTAATGTCTCTCTTTACTGACAATGAAATCTGGGGATGAAGAAGATATGGGTGGAAAAAGAAGAAACACGGCCATACAGCAACAAAACAACTACCTTATTCCTGGAGTCTCCTAAAAGCTGGTGAGTTTTAAGGTCGGCAGAGAGGAAAAAGCAAAGACAACCACATATCAGGACTTTCAGAGGAGCACACAAGTGTGGTGTCAGCTGCTAAGATGCTAACAGCTAAAATCAACCATGTGTCTGTTACCTCAATGAACTATAAAGGTCTTAAAATGGGCTGCTTTACCTCCTTAAACCCTAAGAGCTCATATTTGTCCATATACCGCTATCGCTTACAATGATACCTAGAAACGTATGACATGTTTCACAAGATAAATAAATAAGTAAAAGGCCCAATGAGGGGTTAAAATAGAAGCTGACTTATGACTTTGAGATCTCACCAGGGCATCAGCCACGGCTGCCTCGACCTCCATGCCGGTGTTGAGAATCCGCATGGCATTGACTGAGGCCGAGATGCGAGCCTGATGGATCAGACCAAAGCGATCTGAGAGAGGGAAGAGAGACCGAAAGAGTGTCAGAGGGTGTGTAGTCTTATATTCACAAAAACATTCTTGTGCTAAGGCTGGCCCATATGGCCTTTTACAGGCTTTCCCAACCAGTGCTAGAATGCTCATTCTCAGAAAGACACTTAATAATATCATAATTTCATGTATTTTAGTTACTGCAGTTCAAAATATATCCAGTAGGTGGCAACACTGTATTAAAAATCAAGTGCTAAAGTGCTGCATGTTGCTATAAAAGTTGTGATTGTAGCCTCCAGTTCAGCTTAGAATGATTATTTTATAAGTCATGAACTTCCAAATACCAGATATAGATTTCAGTACCAATGTATTTAGTATATTCAGCCAATCTAATTACTTGGGCCAGCCCTAACTTTAGCAATATTCTTTACGAACAATACTTAACCTAAAAGCAACTTAAAGTAAACAAAGAAAACAAAATACACACATGTATAGAAAAACAAAATAACATAAGAAAAAACTGAAGAAATGCCATCAAAACCATATCACATACAGAATCAAGAAGAGATCCGACGCTTTATGCTGCAGTCTGTAGTTTTATGAATAAACAGATTTACATTTTCATGTTTGAGCAGTAAATGACAGTGTTCAGATCCGATCTAGCTACACTGATCTACTGACTGTAGCTTTAAAGCTTATGAACAAAGACAGTAAAAACATAATCCAGTCTTTTAAATACACATCAACTGAATCACAGTATAAAGATTACAAACTTAAAGACACAAAAGAACACAAAAACTTGTATCCTACAAATATCAAACATTTTACAAAACAAACACAAAGAAGTTCACCTCCCAGAGCACACCTCAACTGACACCGTAATCACGATGTAAATATCAGTTAAACACTAAAATATATATAAAGGAGACACAGGATGAGGTGTCATTAGACTTAACAGCATCATCTATAAACCCCTGAGGCTGTGAGTCATTCTGTAGTCATGGTTTAATATAGAATTTTGGGTTGAGGTTTTTTTTTTTTATTATTGTTTGTGGAAAAATCACTGCTATTACAGCATTTGGGTAAATAAAACTGTTCCAAAACATTATTTCCATTACTAAATGGCCTCCTAATTCAGAGGACCTTGGGACAGTCGGGGGAGGATTAGATGTATCAGCATCGGAAAGTGCTACCATAAAGTATGACAAGAGCGAATGTAAAAATATTATTTATATTTCCCCAAAAAATGAACCATTAGACCACAAGAATTACACGTGCAGAGGTCAGTGAGTTTGCGTTCCCTAGGTGTGAAATGTGAGTATCTTAGGTCTTTGGCTCCCCCTGTTGGTTGTAACAGAACAGTGTCGCAGTCACATGCTGAAGAGACATGCAGGTCACCTGTCTGCAGGGTATCGCCCGCCGTCAGGGCGCTGGTGGAGCGGGAGTGGCGCCGGGATGCTGGGCAGCGTTGAGGAGGGACAGCACATCCAAACACATTTCAGATTTACACAGTTACACAAATCTAAAGGCCTAATCATCAAGCAATCACTAAAAGGACACTGCCCATCAAAACACATGCACGCATTCTGATGCTTTTAAGACAAATAAAATACCTGCAACTAATACCAGCATTATATTCTGCAACACCAGACTTAATGTTTGTCAAAGCGTCTTTCTGGGTGTAAATGACAGGTTTTGCTTAAAATAATGCTTAGAGATTTAGTGCAAAGTGAAATAATAGACTGGGTATCCACATTTTATTCACTGTACTGATAGTATTACAACTAAGTATTTAAAAAAACGTTGGTGTCAGTTAGACCCCCACTTCCAACACCTCCCTGTGATTTATTTTTTGAGCTACACCCACTTATGCCTATATTTAAAAAAAGATCTTGACAAAGACGTGTTCAGAAATATCAGTACTGATGGAAAAATTATCACACTGTCACTGTTACATAACATTTATACCCCTCAACACACACACACACACACACACACACACACACACATATATATATGGAGACAGAGAGAGAGAGAGAGAGAGAGAGAGAGAGAGGGGTATGTAAACGTTTGTGATGAAGTGGTACTCATAAAATCTGTGAATACACATACAATCAGTGTGATGTCAGCAGTAGGTTGCACACATATGTGTCTGTGTCTGTGTGTGTTTAAAAAACAAAAAAAACACTAAACCCACACATTTGATGGCCAGTGTGTACATGCTAAGAACACTGCACTGCAAAATTCACTCAGTTGACTCATAACACACCAACATACAGGCAGTCTGTTAAGAGTTATGACATGCAGGTGTAGGAGGAGGGAACAGAAAGGGGAAGTGAAGGAGAACAGTAATAGAAAGTGCCGTTCTAGCATCCAAAAGCAGATCATTCTTTACAAACAAAGCTTATAAATAACAGCCCCTAACTGCATTCATCTATTCAGACGGGCCCATTTCTCCACTCATATTAAATAGAACTTCACTATTGTTTTTTTTTTTTTTCTAAATGTCTGTATAATTCAGTCCATATTTAATTGTTAGGATGTAATTCAGGCATATACTATAATACTATTCTATAATAATAATAATAATAATAAAATAAATTAATATAATATAACATAACTTATTTTACTTGTGTGTGTGTGTATTTGTGAGTGAGTGAGTGAGTGAGTGTGTGTTTGTGAGTGAGTGAGTGTGTGTGTTTGTGAGTGAGTGAGTGAGTGTGTGTTTGTGCGTGAGTGCGTGCGTGTATGTTTGTGCGTGCGTGTGTTTGTGAGTGAGTGCGTGAGTGAGCATGT
>JBBPDE010000038.1:1281997-1292835 GCA_037974605.1 Nannopetersius ansorgii | reverse complement strand
ATGCAGAGGGGCGTTTAATTTTCAAATTAATCGCGCGATCAATTTATTTTAAAGCGTTATAGAAAATAAATTAATGCCAATAGTTAACGCGATATTTTTAACAGCCCTAATATATATATATATATAGGGGCAGAATGTCATTATTTCATTAATAAGATGTCTCATCCACCAGCCATGGCATGTTTTCCATAAAACATCAGGCTTTCCTTTAAAATGCTGAGTAAAACAGAGATTAGCCTCTTGTTTAGATAACAGGTACAGACCTAATTTGACATAATGAAATGTCTACAAAATGATTCATGCTTGCTTTTTTCTTATATCAGGTGAGGAGGGTGGTAAACACTGAGGTCACATGCCAGTCTGTGGTCAGACCTAACCCTGTATGAACTCTGAAGGCGGTTATTATAAGGGCTGCTGTAAAAGAGCACTTTGGGCTTTCTCTATTATGGTCATTAGGG
Source organism: Nannopetersius ansorgii (assembly GCA_037974605.1). Lineage (NCBI taxonomy): Eukaryota > Metazoa > Chordata > Actinopteri > Characiformes > Alestidae > Nannopetersius > Nannopetersius ansorgii. The sequence goes on along the minus strand of JBBPDE010000038.1, from coordinate 1,292,377 downwards.
ATCACACCCTCTTCATCATCAGTCTGAGGGCTTTTATCATGGTCATTTTGTAAATGAACTGATTACATTCCAACCAATGGAGAATAAAAACTCCAGCCCCATTATCTTTAACATTAGTTCACATTATTCAGCAACAGTTTGGCCTGCTGGGCACCAGGCATAGCTTTGTGGTTCCTGAAGTACTCAAGTCAGTAAGAGAGTGTGAGAGAGAGCACGTTAGTGTGGGCATGTGTTTGACATGGGTATTCTCTTTCTGCTCAGCCTCCTACCAGCATACGTCACAGTCTGAGCGCTGTGCCGACCCAGACACGGCCTGCAAGAAAAGCCTTTTGTTTGTGTTTGTTTGTTCTCAGCATTTTTTAAATTGTTCTAGCAAGACCTTGGAGAGCGCGAGGGACAGACAACATCTCAAACTTCGGATGGAATGTCACACTTATTCACTAAAAAGGTTTTTCTGTATTTTCCTTCAAACATGACAATACAAAATCAATTGTGAAATATAGTTGTTATGCCAGCTTCCATGCTAAAATTGGTTTATCCAACTGGCAAATAAAGAACACCCTAAACATGTTATAACACTTGCTGTCACGGCTCGGCCAGTGGCCGGTAGGGGCCACTGTTTTTGGCTTTGTTTTGGTTTTTGTTCTGGGACTCTTATTTTGATAAGCCATGTCTGATATTGAGTTACCACTAGTTTTGTGTTTGGGATTCTGATTACGTTCAGTATTTAAGTTCTGTTAGTATCGACCTCACTATCGGTCCATCGCCTCACATTCCTAATTTCAGTTCAGTTCTCGTTTTGTTATGAATAAAGAATCTGAAATCATGGATGCCTGCCTGTCTCAGAGGTAAATCACGGAAGCCGATTAACCCGGTCTTTCGTGACACTTGCTCTGCAAGCATGAATGCTAAAATTAGCATTAGCAGTCAAGCTAACAAAGAAACAGAAATCTTCCCTTAAATACAAAACACTTGCATAATACATTTTGCATTAACAGTCTAACTAACAAATTACAAAATCTCAACAAACCATTAGCATTCGTTTTCTAGCTAACAATGAAACAAACACTTTGCCCACAAAATGACGATTGTTCTGCATGCATACATTAAAAAAATAGTATTAGCAGTCTACCTTAAAGAGAAACAAAAAGAACCCCCTTCAACATGTTATGACTGTTAAAGGTTAGACAGGTTTACCAGAGATTCACCAGAGTGAACGCTGCTTGCACTGATATGCATTTTACCAACAGACCTTCACAGTCTGAAAAGAAAAGAGGCTCTTTATGGGTTCACAAAAGATATTGCGGCATTTAAAATGGTAACCAAACCATCTCCTGGAGATCTGGTGCTGTGTTTAGCTTCAACCTAAAAAATGCTGGCCCCTCCCCTTACTTAATGCTCCAGCCAATCACAGAATTCTGAAGAAGTTAATTAAAGTAAAGCGCCCATTTGTCATGTGTGAGCAAACCACAGCACACACCCTTACGGAAATTCACTATGGTTTCCTATGGTTTTTATAGTACTTTGGTACTACCCATAGTTTTACTATGGTTTATCCATAGCACTTCATGGTAGTTGTGGTTCTACAATAGTTTACATATACATATACCACTTCATAGTTACCCAAAAAAACATGAAAACCATGGTTATTTAATCATAGTAAACCATGGTTAATTTTTGTAAGGGCAGTGTGAATATCACAAAATTGTTCTCCCCATTCAACCCATTCACTGAAGCTCACTGAAGCCAAACGTCACAGGTTGTGGCTTGAACTAGATTCCTCAGGAAGGTTTGCAGGGTTATTGACCACAGATTTAAGCAGTAAAACATTAAATTTGATGCATTATGAATAACGTCACAACTATGATTTGGTCACAGTAGATATATCGATGGATGTAGATCATCACAGCTCGCATGATAACCTTTCTATACATGGGCGTCGTTAGGTCTATTTTGGGGGGTCTGAAGCCCCCCCAAAATGATCCCAAGCCACCCTAAATATATAGTCATTATTCTACTATTTTTAAATTATATATCCAAATATTTCATACAAGATATCACTGAGCACAGATACGCATTTTACAATTAGAAACAAGAACTGAAATGAAAAATAATAAGTCTAGCTGTCATTATTGAATTAATATGATCTACTGGCTGTTGAAGCTGCTGTAGGTAGCAGGCGGACATTAGGACCCAGGTGAAGCTACACAGCGCTGCTTGTTAGCGAGTAGCAACCGGAGCCCGTTTAGTAATATTTCTCTGGTAGCGACGTTTGTTCTCAGTTCAACAGAACAATACTATGAGTAGGTGACAATAACTGTTCACTGCTTAACTTTACTTGTTTCCTTAAGTGATAGGAAAGGTTTGGTGAAAAGTTTTCAGCCCTCTATACATGCCAATTCCTTCCTACAGCCCTGGGGGCTAAGCCCCCCGTGTCTTTCCGTCCTCGTGACGTCCCTGATTCTATTGCTTTTATACACCAGTCCTGAAAAATAAAGAGAAAGGTAAAAGCTAAATCTCCCACTTGGTTTTATTGGAGATTATTTCTGCATGAAAAGCATAGTTTGCATTACATTCAGAGCCATGAAACAAACACATGGTCAACTTCAGCTCAGCTTCTTCAGCTTTTACTAGATTTCCCTGGTTCTGGCAAACTCTGGTCTGGTGATATTAAGATATAGTCCATGTAAAGCTGTTCAACCTTCACTTCTGCCAACCAAAAAAGTTTACAAAGGAACAAAAGCATGTTCAAAATGACTCACACACACTCAGCCATTAATGTGGCAGTTTATAGTATATACATACTGTAACATTCTTTGGCTTTATTTATATTTGGTCTATAGTATGTCTGTGGGATGATTGTTCTCTTCATGGACATCATGAGGTAGTTATTGTCATAACTTGTTTAAGGCCAAACTAATCTCCATTCCATGCCAACACACATTGTGGCTCTGCTTTAATTAATGAAGCTAGAGTTATTTCATCACTGTGGCACTGGTTTAAAGTTGTCTTTGTGGAGATTGACTGGGGCTCTCAGACCTGATTATGAGTGATTATTTCAGATGTCATTAGTGACGTTGTCTTTGTTGACTGAATTCAACCAACATGTGTTCAACATTGTGTTTAGTCATGTATGAGGACCTTCTTCTCGTTAACAATTTGGCTATTTATTGAATCAGCAGTTGTTTTTTAATTTACATATAATTTCAGTTCAGTTATTTCAGTTATTACATATAATAACTGCTTTTCCCAAATCTGTACTCTTAAACCGCACCCCACTCTTCGTTCATTTATAATTATAAGTCACATCTTAAGATTTGTGTGAGCTTAGCCCTATATGTGCAAATGTGCTGTTTTTCCTCCACTTGATCATGTTGTCAACATTTCTTATTTAATTTTACTGTTTTCCATTTGAATTCTGTTCTGTGGTCTCCTCTTTGTACTTTTTGCGCTGTATCACATCAAATAAATATTCATCTTATCCCATGAGACATTTTTATAACAGCCTGTCACAATCATAACATTTTAGCTACAATTAATGTTTTTTTTCATTTTATGCATCAGTAAAAAGCTAATCTGACTGATTAGCTACCATGGTTCCTTGATATTTTCACTTTGCTGCTGAGACCAGGCCATACTGAAAGTCCTTCAGAGTGATTTGAGGTGAGAAACTGACTTCTAAATTGTTCACAGTGGTGGCGAATGGAAGCAGAGGTCTGCCTATAAAGCTCCCACACAGAACATTTTTATTTGCAGTGGTTCTGAATGCACTGCGTAATGCCTGAGACATGATTTTGAGGAGCACCTTATCTCAGCTGTGTACAGTCACACAGAATCATGTGTAGAGTCAATCAAAGCTAACATTAATTTCTCTGCAGAGCACTTGTTCTGCAAGCAGTTATGCTAAAATTAGCATAAACCATGTACCTAACAAGGAAGCAACAAAATAATAATAACCCTAAACAAGTTATTACACTTATTTTGTAAATCCTCTCAGTAAAATTTGTTTTATTTATCTTGCAAACAAAGAAATAAAAACACCCCTAACGTGTCAGAAGACATTTTGCGAGCCTCTATGCTAAAATGAGTATTAGCAGTCTAACAAAATAAAAACACAATTAAACTTGTAACACTTTTTCGACAAACATCCTTGCTACGATTAGAATTAGCCATCTAGTGGCTAATAATAAAAAATTCCCCCTAAACATAAAAACAGGTCTGCAAGCATGCATGCTAAAATTAGCATTAGCCTTAGTCGACCAACTAACAAAGAGACAGCAGAAATATCCCCCTTAAACATATTCTAGCTGTTAAAAGTTAGATATACTACTGTTTTCATGTGTGGTGCACAATGATAGCTTTACTTGTTAGCTTTATCGTTCTCAGATTTCCACTGCAAACCCAAATAAGCACATTTTAGACACCAGATATGTTGTCTGACTATATGTAGAGATTTAGACTGAAAGTAAGATTGTGTACTTTTGGTTTTGGGCTGGACCATCACTCTCTTTGGTCTGAGAGGCCGGTGGAAGAAGCCATTCCTCAGCCTGCTGCTGCAGACTGCATGCGAAGGCCAATGTGTGAATGATGCTGTTGTTTGACGCCCCTCTGCACTTTTCCCCCGTCCGACTGCCAGTGTTGATCAGTGCAGCTCTATCCCTGCAGTGGAGCAGAGGAGGGGAGCATGTCAAAAACCTACAATCATTTTTACTGGATCTCCTGAGAGTGCACTCCCCCCTGGAGAAGCTGCACCACAGAAGGAGGCCCACTGTTAATGCTGAAGTAAGCAGACTTCTAAGTAGGCTATTTCAGTGATGCCTGTGCTGTAAACACTTAGGAGATGAGTCTCGGAGACAGAGGAGGAAAAGGACAAGGATACATCTAACAGGTGATATGTTTATGGCACTTGTAATACTATTAAATACATAAGATGCAACACTAATTTGCAAAGTATGTGTGGCAGTATATTTACGTCCATTCTAACAATTGATGTGTATTGGTGCTTGTGATACATACAGTAGATTACATGTCTAGTACAGCTTGTGAGGCTGAATTATTATTTAATGTATAATTTGCAGTCTGTTAAGTTGTAGGTATTGACTATGTGAGTGTGTGTAACATTATAGTCAATTCCAAGACACTTTACCTTTATGATACCAGCCCAAAAGTAAGTGTGTGGTTCAAAGTCTGCTGTGTAATTATTGGAGGTGAAATGATAGGAAGTATCCAGACAGTGTAACTAAATTGTATGATCATGTCAGAATATCTCCAAGTACCAGTAACTCTACAGAGTAAAAAGTGTGAAGACACTTGAAGGTACTGGAGTCTTACAGAGTAAGTACCTGTTTATTACCTAGAATTAAAACAGAATCTTCGATGTTCTCAGTCCTTTAATAGCCTGAACCCTAAGTGCAGAATTATCTTTGTAACAGCTTTTCCCCCCCAAAAATAATACCCCACAATTACCTGGGTTAATGAATTCAGCTGGGAATATTATTGCAATGTTAAAATCAGATCAATACAGGCTTCTAACAAAGCATATTAAAATATTTCTGCATGAAATATTGCCATGTTCTAATTGAACAGTATCTGCTTCTCTGCGTAAAATAAAAAAAAGTATGCATATATAAGGCACAGCTGTATGTCATATGTAAGTTACACTACTTGAAATACGTCACAATATGTTTTGACATGGAATCACAGACAGACTGGCTGAATGTTTAGCTTGGGCTTGAAGCAAATCACCTCCATCTTATCTAATACATATTTTTCTTTCAACCATTTCAAGTAACAATCAGCTTCTAGGCATTTGTCTATACATTGCAAATCCAAGATTGTGATTGCACTTGAAAATACAAATTGTCCTTTAAATTACTGACAGGTAACACTTACAGTACTGGCCTGGTTGAGCCGGCTGTAGTGCGCTCATGGACCCAAGTGTGTGCCTACTGGAACTTCTTGGTGTGCTCCTCTCTCTGTTTGCCTGGCTGTGTTCGCTGACCACCACCCTGATGTCCTGTTGGCTCACACTAACCACGGATCTCCTGCAGGCTGAGGTCTATCAGCTGGGCCTGTGGGAGACGTGTGTGGTGCAGGAACAGGGAGTTCTGCAGTGCCGACCCTATGACAGCTTACTGGGCCTGCCACCGGACATCCGTCTAGCCAGGATCCTCATGCTGGCCACTTTGGCCACCAGCCTGATGGGCCTGACTCTGGCCATTCCTGGGATCTATGTTGTCAACGGCTGCAGGGGCACAGAGACCCTCAAAGCCAAGCGGACCCTCAAGATGATGGGTGGGATGCTGTGCTTGGCCGCAGGAATTCTCTGCCTGGTCCCTGTGTCCTACGTAGCTCACCTGACCATTCTGAAGTTCTTCGACGAGTCCCTCCCAGATGTGGTCCCGCGCTGGGAGTTCGGGGACGCCCTTTTCTGGGGCTGGGGGTCTTCTTTTCTGCACCTGGTGGCCGGGGCACTGCTGCTCACCTCCTGCTTCTGCTGGCAAGGGGAGCCGTGTCCAGTGCTAACATCCATTCCGCTACAAGGAGGACAGAACAATCCTGAACTCTCTCCGAGAAGACGAACGGAATATGTGTGAGGCCAAAACGCTTAATTATTGTAGGAGTATTTAAGAATTAGTGGTAAGCAGATATCCTGGAGGCAGGATAAGCAAGATAAGTAAGTAGGGAGGGAACATCCATCAAGCACTGCGCTGCAGTGGGGCAGTATTTTGGTGAGCTGGAGGTATATATTACTTTGAACATGAGGATATGACAGAATACGAAGATGACTGATATAATGCTGCTTTTTCACCACATCTTTTCTTGAACACAGGGGTAATGATAATTACAATGCAAGGATTTCAGTCCAGAAAGGTCTAGGGGTGTCTGTATTGATAAAGATTAGTCATTGATTAATCAGCAATTTGATGATCTAAACATAAAAATCGATTGGACGGAACAACAACAAACCATGCAGAGCCTTTACTGAAAACTTTCAAAAGTTTTAGATTTAGTTGGAAAGTTTGGGTCGTATTATTCATAGTCAGGTTACGTTTTGTTAAAAGTCTTTAACAAACTTTTTTTTAGTTGTATTTTTTCTAAATGTTTAATTTTACCAAAAAATAGAAATTCTGCTCAAAAAGTGCAGAAGTATGCCATAATTAATTGTGTTGCCTTTAGCTTAAGCATTAGCCCATTAGTTATTACAAAAATCGTAAAAACATATCCCTTGACTGGGTGGTCAAACTTTTGCATAAAAGTTCAAAGTAACTGTATGTATATACTGCAAATGAATGCAAAATTTGGTCTTACAGAATTTATTAAGATCCATTTAGACTGTAAGTCTCCTGCATGCAGGATCTGATTACCAATCTGCCATAAAGCAATAAAGAATGTTACTTGTATAAATGATATATAAAGACCAGTATTGTATTATTAGTCCAGTGTTTCTTCCATGTCTTGCGTTGTTATGTCATGACATGCCACTACACAGTGTTGTTAGAAGCGAAACGTTTTTTTTTTCTGATCTGGAATCAGTTTGGTATTTTGTCAATAAGGGCTTTCAGTATTCAAGCACGGTTCTACCCATGCGTGCAGAAAAATGTTTATATTTTCTCAGTTTATATTTAATATCCTGAATTACAGTTAATAGCGTAAATAGCTATTCATATCAATGACAAACTTTCCAAGAAAGTTCTGAGCTAATGTCAGTACTGTACCATCTATAATGAGACAAATGGACAATTTGATACTGATGATCCAAAGACGTTCAGGTGCAATAGTATTTTTAAGCTTACAAAGTGTTTTTCTATCTTTAGAACAGATATGTGATCTATTTTACTGTTAAAAAGACCTAAACAGCTTAAAGAGAAACATAAGGTGCAGAAGAATGGTAAAAGATAAAGGATAATGTAGCATCAGTATGTGTATATATCCCACATATGTCATATGATACCAGTTAGACCAGTAGATTGTTTTGTCTTTTGTAATGTTTTTGTTCATGTGCAATCTGTTTTATTTTTAAAAAATATATTTACACATACATGTCTATGGATATCTATGCAAAATCTATGTGCGAGTTTCTGATGGTGAGATCTATTGTGATAGTCTGAACTGATCAAAATAAAGACTGGAAGAGGAAAACGATGTCTTATGTTATATTTATCAGTGGTCAGACAAGGCCTAATGATCACTGGAAATTGAGAGGCACATACTGGTATAAAAAAAACCCATATTGGCTTTATTTAAGTGTTGTAATAATATTATAGAATAAATAGAGTTAGGCCTGCAATGGCAAATTGTCCAGTTGGGGTTTCTTTTCACCATATCATGATCTGAAAGTTAATTTGGTGTCATTTAGTAGTGTGACTGATTTTACTAATTGCATGAATACTGTATTTAATAGGTTCCCCTGCTCCTCTATTTCAGGCTCCATTAGGGAGGCCTTCTCCACAATATATCTATAGAGTGGGAGATCTTCCCAGCCAGTAGCACACCTAGTTCAAAAACTAGAATCAGGATGCCCACTCTGACAAGGTTAACAGACCAACACAGAGACCTGATAGTATAGCTGCGAAATGCCTAACACCCAAATCTACCATTCAAAAAAAGCTTAAGGCTGTTGTTTTACAGTCGAAGGTACACCACATCACTTTCCATTTCTGAGGGATCCGAATATTGCAATGGGAATTAATGACAGTTCAAAGTTAACCAATGAAATAGAGCCTACTTCCCGTTTGGTGATTAATGCAGCAAAAATCATTTTTTACAAGCTTCAAATATCCAAGTTTAACATAAAAAGTTTACAAAAGTGTTCAAATGCAGCAAAAGTGTTCAAAGTGGTAGCTGAGTGCTAATGTACTCCTAGAAATCTCATAAGGGTGCTAGCAGAAATTAGCATTATCAAAGCTATATCTCCTGGTTTGCCACTGTCATTTTTAGACACTTCTGAATGTAAATGTAATTCAGAGAATCTTTTGTAAAAAGCCTTTTCATTTCAACAGCAACCCGATAAAGTAAGTCTTTAACAAGCAGCGCAGTGTAATCTTCCCTGATCCGTCCTGTCTGATTTACTACGCTAAGCTACATTTAATGAACGCCCTAATCATTACAGCTCTGCAAGTGAAGAAAGTCCAAAATGGCCGTTTCTTTAACCAGCTGTCGCAGATCAAGCACTTTTAAAACCATTTGAATGTTCATTCCTTTGCCATCCATAAGCAGAGGTTTCTGCTTGCTTGGATCCGCTGAGCTTCTCAGGCCTTAGTCGGGCCTTTGAAGTGTTTGGCTTCCACGCATTTGTCCATGTTGCCTGAGAGAAAGCTCTCTTTGTTTGACCTCGACAATACAGTCATTTATCCTTCTATGCTAATCTCGCCATCTTTATACATACAAAGGTTTCTTCACCATCAGAGGAGCACATGGAGCTTTCACTGCCTGGCCATTTCCTGCCCACTTCCTTTGTGCAAATGAAGCGTATGGATGTGGCTCAGGGAGAAAGTGAGCAGTATCAGGCTCTGATTATGGCTGACAATATTGATTAGATCAATATAATTGAGTAAATGCAAATTTGTCAAAGTATATGTACAAAATGTAGAAAAATTGATTAACAACAACATTCTAAAACACTGCTACACTTTATTACGAAGAAGTTAAAAGACTAGAAGCCAGTCATTATTTTCTAAAGCCAATTAAAGCAGTTTTAGAAAACAAGTTTGCATTTACGGCATTTATCAGACGCTTTTATCCAAAGAGATTTCCATTCCCTAACTACAGGGGATAGTTAGGGTTAAGGGTCTTGCTCAGGGACCCAGTGGTGGTGCTGAAGGTAGGATTCGAACCCATGATCTTTTGGTCTGCAGGCAAGTATCCTACCAACTGAGCTACCGCCACCCCAAATAACACTGACAAAAATTTAAAAAGAAAGCATTCTATTTACAACATATATGGAGTCAACTTGCATTTGTAGCTTGTCTACAGTAAACACACACTTTAATATGGCATTCTTCCTATTCATTTGCTGAAGTCATGCAAAGGTATTTGTCATAACTTTTCAGAACTTGCACTTATTTATTTAATTTTTTAGATGTATTGGTTTTGTCTTTTTTTTGTCTTTTTGTCTTTGATATTTTTTCCCATTTCTGTTAAATTCAGCAAATGAATGTGAAACAGTGAGGTCTCTTGTAATAAGAAAAGATTTTCATGAAGAAAATGACCAAAATGGAATTTGACCAGGTGACCAAAATGTTTGCTTGCAGCTGTGTGAATGTACCCTTCAGGCTGTGCTTTGAAGGAGAACAAAATATTCATTATCTACATGTATGCTGCCAATCAATCATTGCTGAAGGCTAATTTTAGTTGAGGATGTTTTTTTTTCTGATTTAT
>JBBPDE010000038.1:1231511-1242764 GCA_037974605.1 Nannopetersius ansorgii | reverse complement strand
GAGTCTCACATCAACGCAGCATGTTAACGCCAAAAACGGCCAACCACGAATATATACATACATATATGTGTGTGTGTGTGTGTGTGTGTGTGTGTGTGTGTGTGTGTGTGTGTATGTATGTATGTATGTAACCAAAGAACCGATTCCTTCGCAACTGACACATCTCTACTGTAGACAGATTGAGTTTCGTTTGACAGGATTCTCACGGCCTAAAATAAATATTTGCTTTCTTCTTTTGTTCTGTCCACCTTCAATTTCCCACCTGTGGAACTAATAAAGGATTATGTAATCTTATCTCTTATGAATGACAGGCACTCACATCCTCCATGTATTCGGGTTCGGAGGCAGACGCATCCCAGCGATTGTTGAGGATGAAGATGTTGGGCTTTGAAAGCCGTTCATTTACTTTGTGGAAGAAATGCTTCTCCTTTAGAACAAGAACAAGAGAAGGTCAGGAAGGTTCATCTTAGTAGAGAAAGTATGATGGCAACAAAGCCTCCCTCCCTATTAGAACACTAAACCACACACAAACAGACAACACCTGTGCCTGCTCTTATCTGAGCAGAAGTGGTTGAAGGTCAAGCCCTACAGCACACACTGAGAGCATTCAACCATTATAGAGATCATGTCTTTGTCGGGTAATGCATTCAATGAAAGCTCTTATTGAAAGCTTGAAGCAAAAAAAAAAAAAAAAAAGAACACCCTTCAGCCTGCTGGCATGCAGAAAGACATCTTTCACAGGTCTTAAATGAAAGCAGTGAAATTAATCACTTGCTTTTAGCCCAAAGGTACACTGTGGACCACTGTTAAGCTCACAAATGGTTAACATTCTTCTTCATATCAAACCTCGCACCTGAACCATCACAATCCAATTATCAACGTTCGAGAAATGCATCTGGTTCAGGCGATGTCACCTCGCTCTAGGCTTGATATGAGTAATGACTTTCTCTGGTAGAGGAAGAAGCCACTGTAATTTTGCTTTCAGTCTGAATACACGGCTGTGCAGTCATCCTTACTCGCTGATCTCCATTTCCAGTTTATCCACCTTATGACACATCCAGACGGCGCAACTTCATAATAACATTTGCATTTTTGTTCAAACAGACTGGAGTTCTACATTAGGTCGGTCAAGATCATGAATTAAGCAGGTGATTTACTACAATAAATAGCTGCAACGACTGTCAGTTTAGTAATTTTAGGCTTGAACTTTAGTGTAAAAATGGCTTACATGTCCTAATACATTCTTCCCAGCTTTCTTCACTGAAGCCCATACAATATTACAGCATTGTAACAGTCATCCAAATTGTTTCTATTAACATAAAATCAACAAAACACTTGCTCAATATCCTGCTCAATATGCTTCCAGCTCTTCATTAATGTTCAGACGTGTTGATGTGGTTTAGGACACAGTATGACTTGCTACAAATGAACAAAACTCCACTACAGGCAGAATTTGTTGTTAAAAATATGCTGCAGTATTCAGCTACATTTTGTTCATTTTAATAGCTCTTAATAAGTCATACTGTGTCCTAAACCACATCAATAAGTCTGCATAACTGTTGCTAATACCTACCTATGGACAGAGTGGATTTAAAGAGGTTCTGCAGACAAATTTATGGAAAAGATTAGATTGACTTTTGACTTGACTTTGCAGCTACAGTTTTAGCCTAAAGCAGCAAAATTTGGAACTCTGAGGAAAGTAGGACATTTTTGTTCATTTTTCAATTCAAAGTATGTATGTTCAGCAGCTAATTCATCTTACCCTGACTGCACTTTCGGGACTTTTAAGGCATGCTACTGTTAGCATAACATTAGCTGAATGATTAGTCATAGCTAGTAATGCATCTTTAAAAACAGATTCTAGCAGCTCCTGGTTCCAAACAAGCTTAAATAACTGTTGCACTGGCCAGAGCATGCCAGACATACCTCAGCGTATCTAAACAGAGCTGCGGGTGTGCTCTCCAGTCTTGCACAACCAATCAGCAGACAGTAAATGGCCCCTCCCCAACACACCACTGACTGGAAGAGCATACTTTCCCTTTTCCCCCCCACACACAAGGTCCCTCACCACTGGCCTGGAGTCCTTACTGCCACACTACATATAAAGCCAAACCTGTGACTTCACATTCCAGCAGGTGATGCAGGCATGACCAATTAACCCATGCTCTTAAAATCAAAGTACCAGAGTGTTCTTTGGACAGATGACCCAGACGACTTTGGGCTACATAAAGAACAACTTAATGGATGGTTCTCAGACACTCATTTCAGAAAATGAGAGGTGTGAGTCTGCAGAAGACTTTGTCATTGTGATTGCAACTGATTTACATTTTTATCTTATTAAACTTTCGGAAGAATATTTAAAAAAAAAAAAAAGATTAGTTTCATTGTTTATAACTGCTGTGAATTCTGTAGAGACAAGTGAAATTCATAATCCATCCTACAAAACTCGTAGTTTTGGCCCAGAAGACTAGAAAATACATTTTTGCCTTATGAAGGTAGTGTGCCAGACTGCTGGTCAGCTATGGTTGTGTCCTGTAAACAGAAAATGGGTTGCTGGACTGACCAAAAAAAGGTCGAACAGACCCCAGTGAATACCAGGAGTATTTTGCTTGAAACACCAATCCCTATTTCTTTCTATACACTTAAGGAATCACCTTTATTTGGTTAAGGCAAAAGTTATTTCATATCTTATAAATAATGTATGCAATACATGCATGTCGAATAATAGACAACTACACTGACCTTCATAGTTGGGTTCATTTATCAGCTGCTGGTTTGGGGTAAAACCACATGGTATCAGTGAGTAATGTTTGTATATCTGACCTTCTGCTAGGTCAGCCATCAGCCAGGAAACACGAAAGCTAATCAATCAGTTTGGCTATTTTGAGCTTGTACTTTAACACTTGACAAAAAGACAATTATATCATAAATCAGTCATTCATACGGTCTTGTGTGGTCGGACAACATATTATGACAGCAACAGCCCTACCTGTAAATCTACTGTATGTTTTTTTTTTCTCAGAAGCTGCCATAAAGACAATGGCTGAGATGATAATTAACTCAGAGTATCAACACCATAACATATGTGAGGCGGGTGTGCTTAGGCACACAGGCAGCTTACAGCCCCTCACCGTGTTCATTAGTGTGGATTCAGAGTTGGCGACCAGCACGAAGACATCAGCATCCAGGCAAAACTTGTCGATCCAGCTGTCCAGCTGGGTTGTGACATCCGTCCCAGGGCTGAAAAGGGGGCAAAAGAGGATTCAATGTCACTCTGCATACATCAGCCCTGATCAGTTTCACAGGGTGGTTGACACTGTGTGTGTGTTTCTTTTATTGTATTTTAAGCTGCATTTTAATGTAAAACAGGTGTTTTATGAAGAACGAAATCATGCAGAATGGCAAAACAGGAAGTTTCACAATAGAGGACAGTTTGTTATAAATATGACCTCCACACGTACACACACATCACATTCGGTACCTGTCCACGAGAACCAGATCATCCCTGAGTAAGGCACACTTTGTCTTGGGCCAAAAAACTTTGACCAGACAGCCAGCATCAAGGCTCTCATCCATATGCAGTGCATGGGCCAGCTGATTTACTGTCTGTGGGAATCAGGAGAGGCACATGTCAAAGCACTGACACAGTACAATCAGTTTTACAACAGGGTGTTACGTTACTTAAGCACTTCATAACCTATAAACACACAAACACAAACTCACTCTCTGGCTCAAGAGGTCACAGACAAGATCATAATATAATATTTCCTTTTTACAGTTAAAAATGTACTAAATGGTAAATGTCTTCAGTTTAGATAACTGCCCTTCAATTAATATTATTTGATTACAGACTAATAGTAATAGAATGTTTTTGTCTTAATCATTACATGATAGGCATTATTTGAGCTGATCACAAACAGCAGTTTGTTCCCGCAGTTGTTCAAGTTGTATGCAAAGACAAGGATGTGCCCAAAGACAAGGAAAAGAATTAAGAGACATTTTTATTGATTTCAATAGGACACATTTTGCTAACTGAGAAATTGTGCTATTCACCTTTTGTATACAGCTACAGCGTTCAGAATCTTTCGAGGAATAGAACGTAAACTAGGTGCATGGGTCATCTAAAAATAGCAAGGCTGGTCTTGTGAACATGTATTTAAACTCCACATTTCACCATTTGAAAAAACAATTCAGGAAAAGATTAAGCGTAATCTGGGCCTAGGACACCAGCTCCAAAACTGATTTGGTGCTACAACAGTGGTGAGAAGTGTGCCTTTCAACTGTACTGACAGCTTTGAAGCAATACAGATGATTGGCCGATTTGGCCATGTTAGGCTGAATGCAATAAACAAACAAACTTAATACTAGTTATGAATGCCATTTAATTATCAGCTTTAATTCATGATAGTGGCAGGGCTAAAAGATAAAAGGTTTTGCTCAGACAGTTACAAATTGTCTGTAGGGTTTAAGACTCTTACCTTGATGCTTTTTTCTTCCTCGGATCCTTCAGTCTTTAGATAAGCCTTGTCTTCATCTGTGCCCTCAACACTCAGAAAGCAGTTAGTTGTGTGCCCAATGCCACTGGGCAGCACCCGGTCCCGCAGCATGGCATTGATAACTGTGCTCTTTCCATTGCTCGTTCTAGGGCGACGTTAAAAAGCAGAAAAAATACTCATTATAGCACATATATCATCGTATAACAGAACAAAGGCCATCCAGAGAACATTTCACCAAGCTGAATAATAAGACAAACTGTATATTAAGGCCATATAACTACATGAAAAAAGAGCAAAATCTAAAGGATCATTTGATGGACAACTAACCTGCCAAAAAAGGCCACTTTCATATGCCTGCGAGCCAGCACTTCTTTGATGACCTCCAGTTTTTCGGTGTATGCGTCAACCATCTCCATCTGACTCTTGTTTGCAATCTGCTCCAGCGATTCATTCTGACAGGTGTCTGGTGACACCAGGGTACAGAAGTAAATGAAACGAGACACAACAGAAAATATGCACTTCACCACTGCAGAGTAAGCGAAATCTCACCTTTAACAAACTCTGAACCCTCCTGGGCATAGTCCAGCAGCTGCTCAAAAATTTCATTTATCTTCTTTTTGGCCACCACAAAGTGCTTCAGCGGGGAACGGTCCTCCTGGTCCATTTCTTCAGCTGCAACAAAACCTCAGCTATAAATTTCACTACTGAGTAGGTCAGTAATATCAGATTTTTCTTTGTACTTTTTACACTGGCTCACCTTCACGGTGCCCAAAACAGTGAGCTGCACCAAACCTGCAGAAATTAATATTTCATTTTAGTGCACCTAGTGTCAAAATATTTTTGTACCATTACATGTCTGTTTGGGTGCATCCCAGCCCTCATGAATTAGAATTCAGAACTTCTGTCCCTTATTTAAATTTGTTCCACTTATCAAGCAAAATACTTGGGTAAAGTTTGAAGAAGATTGAATGTTATTTAGGTGGTCCACCACCCTCGTGGTAATAGAGGAAAAATAGTAAATTACATCAGTATAATATAAGATTTTAATTGGCTGCAACCAAGTAACTTTCTTTTTTTTTTCGAATTACGAAGTTGTTTCCCAAGTTACAAAGTTACTTAAATAAAGTGACTACACTATATTAGAAAAGTGCTGTCCTAAAAATTATTGATGATGTTCAGTGACTGAAGGTTGACAGCTGAAGCTTAATAAGTAGTAAGTTTTGACCAGTCTGCAACATCAGCAACCAAGAAGGCTGGATTAAGTTGCAAAACCTGAAAGGTGAACCAGGAATCCGGACCAGCTAGATCGCCAGGGGTTGTCTGCTTTTGGAAATAACAGCCTGCCTAACCCATTTCCAAAGCGATTCAGTGGTCTCACTTCATCGGGCGTTAGCCTGACAAGAAGCTCATCAGCTAAAGCAGCGTTTCTCAAACTATGGACCACAGACCGGTCCATGAGAGCCTGACATGACTGGTACCCAGGACAAATAAGTTTGAGAAATGCTGAGCTAAAGCACGTTGCTGTTGTTCTTGTGGCACCTCGCTGCTGAACAGTGCTAGTGGCACCATCTTATAACGCAGCAGTTTCTTGTACAGTTGCAGATCGTTCCAGGGTGCATCAGCAGCAGAACTGCAAGTCTGCAAGCTTTTAACATGCTTAGCTACCATGTTGAGGTGGACCACATAGATCTATTTAAAAATGGAAAAAATGGCAAAAGTATTTCTTTGAGTAAAAGGAAACTTTTTAACTTGGTGACAGTACAATTTGTTAAAACATGGGGGGTGGGATGCACCCTATTGTCTATCAACTTTAACATATAATTTATTATATGTGAATCTAGAATTAAGGTTTCAATAGATTGCTTGACTGATCCGGAATTTAAACTGAGTATGTCTTCTAGATTCACACAAGCAAACCAATTCAAACAACCAACTGTGTACCATCTGATTAGACAAATCTTGTGTATTTATATAGCACATCATATACAACCGTCATTTAATAGCATTTAGAGGAAAAACTACAAATAAACAGCTTAAAATATAGGCAAAACTAAGTGAAGAATAAAACTAAAATCTAAATAAATTTAAAAAGTAAAGAAACAATAAAAAGAATACACATACATACGTAAGCTGGCTAAAAAATATCGTTACTTATATAGTACACTAGTCACTTATAACGGAGACTAATTACTATACTAAGACTGTACTAGTTATATACTACTGTACTCTGTTCGTCCAGCAAATGTATCCTAAACCTGTCAGAGCCTCAGCTCAAAGTGCAGAAGCAGCTCAAAACTTCAGCTCCTCTCACAAGGCCGTTCAAAGTTATTAGCCAGCCTGCTAGCCAACTGACTAAAACACTAACAGGTCAAACAGATAAGGTGGTTATGTGCAAACAATATCAGGTCAGAATGCAAAATTAGAGCTGTAAAAGACAGGTCCCTTCGTCTGTGATTTATCTGTTGGCGTTTTTGGCAGTCCTTCACTGCAGAACTCAAGATAAGCTAATAACGTTAGCATCCTAAAAACTAAACTGGAGCCCAGTAATGAGCTTTCCACACCACACCCGAAGGACAGGATAATTTATTATCATCCCCACTATTACAGAAGGTAAAAATAAACAGATAAAGTTAACGTCCACTTTTTAAGCTAAAAAAATTTAAAACAAACGGGTGTTCCTGACATCCCCAGCCACAAGGTTGACAGACCTGGGCTACAAACTACTGGCACCAGCTTGCACATAACATTTAATCTACTGGCTGTGGCAAGATTTTCAAGAATCCTGATAAATTATTAAATGGATAAATATATGTCTTACCGAATTAGAGACAGGTTATATCCCGTGCTGACATGCTACACACACGAAATACTTGACCCACCAGCACGCAGGGCATGAAGATCCAAACGAGGTGCTTGTTTACAAAATAAAAGCCTGCATGACCTCAGCTGAGTAACAGAAAACATCCATCAAGCCAGCCATTTAGATAGGTCATAATAATAATAATAATAATAATAATAATAATAATAATAATAATAATAATAATAATAATAATAATAATAATAATAATACATGCATACAGGCATACAGGCATACATAAATAAATACATAAACAAATACACAAATAAAATAAAATCACACTTTTTAGTCAATGATCTTACATGCAGCTTGAACCAAAATAAAATGGAAATACACTATATGGACAAAGTTATTGGGATACACCTTTTAATTACTAATTCAGGTGACCCCTTGATTACTGTGAAGAAGGCAAGCCAGGCCTTCTTGTCCAACGTCAGTGTCTGACCTCATAAATGCTCTACAGTATGGAGTATGGAGTTGGCAATACAATAAGGAGGTCTTGGGTTTGAACCACAGGACTGTTAATGGCACCACTAAGGTAACCCGGGGCACTGTGTTGCTGGCTGCCCACTGCTTCGCTTGGTGAATGGATTAAATGCAGATAGCAATTTTGTGCTGTTCACACTGTGTGCAGTGGTGTGTTCACATATGACAAATGGTCACTTTACACAATTAAAAACTGCTCATTAAAAGGAAGAGAAAGCATACCTTTTTATACAAAAATGTTAAATAATGTTATTATAGAAATTATTATGTTTAGTTTAAATTACACTGAATGAGTGCAGTGATATATGTTCACACACAACTAAAAGAGCTGGAATTCATGTACTGATGTTGAATGACTAAATACTTTGAGTGTCTATACTGTCGTGTAAGTGTAAGATGTCCATTTGTCATACGGGAACATGCCACAGCACACGGTGTGAACAGCATGAAATTCTTCTCTGCATTGAACCCATTTACCAAGTGATGCGACACAGGTCCTGGGAAGCAGTGTGTCTGAACTGTACCTTGTTCAAAGGTATCTCAGAGGTGTTACTAGCAGTCCTAGGGTATGGCATAGGGAGGATCCCCAAAGCGTTTATCATAGGAAGTATGGAGGGGTATGGTGTAAGGAACAGCATGCAACCGCAATTGATAAAGTGTAAGGAGGTCGCCCAAGACGCATGGCACAGGGAGAATCCACTTGAGGTAGGGAGTAGGGAGGGTACATGAGGGGTATGGTGTAGGGAGGTTTCACGAGGGGTATGGTGTAGGGAGGTTTCACAAGGGGTAGGGAGTAGGGAGAGTACGTGAGGGGTATGGTCTAGGCAGGCTCCACAAGGGGTACAGCGTAAAGGCGTAGGGAGGGACCACAAGAGGTAGGAAGTAGGGAGGCTCTATATGGGGTATTGCATAGGGCGTAGACAGCATACAGAAGGGGTATAGAGTAAGGAATAGGGAGCACGAATGAAGCGCCCCCTCTCAGCCACTCTCGTGGACTCCGGACGTCGTCACTCTGTCAGCAGATAGGAAATGGCGAGGCGGAGCGGCCTCTGAGTTTTAACGCTCCGACGTTTTAAACTCGGTTTAAACCCTAACAACGTGTTCATGGTGGACTAAAGGCGAGCTTGCTAGAGCCCATGGAGCCCCATGAGGAGAAGCCCATCATCTACACGATGGAGAACAAGCCCATAGTGACGTGTGAGTGGGTTGTTGTTAGCAGTCGTTGCTAAACTAAGCTAAGCTAGTCTAGTCGTTGCTGCAGTCTGTCTGCCACCTTAAAAGAGCCCAGACTCATAAAAGGGACCGTATTAGACCTGTGGCAGGTTTCTGTCTTATAAAGAGAGTAATTGTCATGTTGTTAGTGGGCATTAAAGTGTCTTAAATAACAGAGGTGTTGCACAAACTGATGTGGAATGACAGCACAGGCCTGACAGTCTGACAGACTGACTGTAAATGGAGCAAGACATTAAATATTAGTTTGTTTTGGTTTATGCTTGATGTCGATGTTGTCAATGAAGTGTAGGCAGACTGCCAAAGACGTGATGCTCAATGAGGCCAAGGTTAAGGAATCTTTTTTCTCATTCAGCAGCCTCTTATTTGAATTTTCCGTTCCACCTGAAATGGTGCAGCAGCTGCACACTGGCGCCCTGAACGATATTTTTTTAGATTAAAGCGCTTGTTCCTTGCTGTGTTTTACTCAGGTGTGTTGCTGAAGTTCTGATGGGACAAATTATCCATTATCCATTACCCTTGTTTCAAAGCCTGCTCCATATGAAATAATCTGTAATTAGTGCAGTACCAACTTCCCTTGCTTAGGCCACTGCCATACTCCCACTGAAGCAACTGGGGTAAAAAAAATTAGCAGATTAATTAATTGAAGATATATACACATTAACAATATGCATCATGGCAGAAATGACATTAGCCTATGTGCAAATAATAAGCCTTTTGTGCACATTTGTTTTCTTCAGCAATAAATAATAATAATGTAAATATGTACAGTTTCAGAGCAAGGCACATTTCAACTATGCTGAATACTTTGGAGTAGAAAACATCCAATCTTTTGTCAGCATTGACTGAATATTTTTGTAAAAAATCTAAATAATCTTGATCAAAGATTTTACTGGGATACAGCACATAAATACTGGGCACATGCCTCAATAAAAGGTGTCTAGTGATGCCCATGGTTTAACCATTTGTTAGAGTGTTTCTGTATGTGTAGGCTGACAATCAGAATTTGCTCATTTTCTAAAGGAGTTGTTTGCCTTCATGCTGGTGTGTTTGTTTTCGAGGGATGCCAGAAAAGGGAAATGCGTTTTCTCGCTTCCATGTTTTGGAAATTGAAGCAAAATTTGTCTTTCAAAAGCCTCTGCTGCTTTAGAGAGAGAACGACACCTGTTTCTGATGCCTTGGCTTTGATCATGACTGTAAGAATGATGTGTGAGCGGACAGGGTGACACTAATGCATCTGTCTGCATGGGTTCTTATTGGTTTGTGAGAGCATGGAAAGAGAGAAGCAAAGGGAACATTGCCCTTAAAGAATTAATTATTCAATATATCTGAAGGGGTTTAAGCACTATTGCCTAATGGATTGTATCAGAAATGTCCTGATTTAGGCACATTTTCATTGCAAAATCAGAAAACCTTTTTCAGGACACTTTCAATAGAAATTAAGTTTGGACAAGTGCTGAAGCATCTGCTCATTAACTTCTGTTCTAAGTGATTTTATTCAGTGACTTTTGTGTTACTTTCTGAGTACTGGGGAATTGTTCTCAGTGGGATTGTGGCATGTGTGTAAATGCACATAGAGAATTGAAGTAGATAGAATTATTGGTGTATTGCTTTTATGCTGGAAAAAATGAAAGATGTCAGTCGTTCTAGTATTCTTGCTATGCTGTTGCACAGGTGCCGGGGACCAGACACTCTTCACATCTCTCTACAGCATGCTGGCACAACATCTGCCCCGAGAGCCGATGGAGTGGAGAAGGTGAGACTCCCCATAGTCATAGTCAATCTTTCAGGTCTGTAGAACTGTGAGGACTAAAATTAGTATTACAAATGCTACACGGTATTCTAAAATCACACCAATTTGGGAACTTTGTGCTGCAAATGCAGTAAAGTGAGTTACTCTTGTGTGAGTGTGAGTTCTCAAACTGTGTGAGTTCTACAGTCTTATAGGAATTGCAAATCACATTGTGCAACATGGGTCCAGTAAACTATGAAGTGTGTGTAGATGTATGATGGTGTGTAGATGAACCATGTGTGTGTGTGCGTGTGAAGGTGTGTAGATGTACGATGGGGTGTGTGTGTGTGTGAAGGTGTGTAGATGTATGATGGGGTGTGTGAAGGTGTGTAGATGTATGATGGGGTGTGTGAAGGTGTGTAGATGTATGATGGGGTGTGTGAAGGTGTGTA
>JBBPDE010000038.1:1184247-1204278 GCA_037974605.1 Nannopetersius ansorgii | reverse complement strand
ATGGGTGAGCATAAAGATCTAAGTGACTTTGAAAAGAGTCATATTGTGATGGTTAGACGACTGGTTTAATCCAACAGAAGGCATTTCTGTGGCAGAAAAGTGTCAGAAGACAGTATATCATTGTTTGCTGTTTAGGGGACTTTGTAGTCGCAGATTGGTCAGAGTGCCCATGCTGACCCCTCTCAGCTGCTGAAAACAACTACAATGGGCACATGAGCATCAGAACTAAATCAGGAAGGAGGTCTTGCTACAAAAATAAAAAATGGCTAAGAATACACTGTGCTGACACGTCCTTTAAATTCCCTAGATCTCCGTCCAATCGAGTATCTGTGGGATGTGCAGGACAAGCAACATCATCCATGGAGGTGCCACTTCGGACTTGCTAAAGTTTCAAAATCAGATACCACAGTGACTCTTCAGAGGTCCCATGGGGCCCATGTCTAAATGGGTCAAAACTGTTTTAGCTGCACAAGGGGGATCTATACAGTATTAGTCAGTGTATGTCATTTTAGAACATTTTAATCTGTGTATGTCATTTTAGAACAGCATCAGGGGAAGGACACTAAGAACATAATTCTCATTTACAGGCATATGGGAGGCGAATCAGGTTTGGCATTTCTCACCTGCAGAAGCTCCAGCTGTTGACTGTGCTGCTCCTCCATCAAAGCTTTGACCTGCATTTCATGCTCCTGCCTCAGCTGCAGCTCAGGCCACTGCGATGCTGCTGACAAATGAAGTGTAAGCACACCGTGAGTGCACAACGTTTGTTTAATTATGGCTCAGTCTAATCATGGCAGATCAACTAACTAATCGCTGCAGAAGCACTTAAAGCGAAATCATTATGCTACACAGAGGCGCTGCTTCTCAGCGTACTTAACAGGCGTTGAGAGTGAGACGAGACTATTATCTGACCATTATCATTACAGCAAGGGTATTTATCAAGACTTATCATTTTAAAAGGATCATAAACCCAGCTTGACAAAATATGTCTCATTTGCTTTTCCAGTGTGCTTTAAAAGAAGGCAGTGAGTTATTAAGAAAGCCATCATGGGGAAGGAGAAAAAAACCTTCACTGCATTTTTAAACAGCTGAAATCACACCCTTGTGCCAAGGCATTTTATTACATTTTCCTGTAGCATCTTACTATCCAGGCACATACAAGTAGTCCATTTTCAAAACACTAACCAATAATTAACACTTCATTGTGACTGAAGACAGTATCACTGACTAATAATTTTTTTCTTTGCTTTTAAAAACAAGTCCTCACTATAATCCATATATGAAGCACAGTGTGTTATACATAACTACCTGACTGCAGATATTTGAGGTAACTGACAGAATAACATCAAAAAAACTCCCGTGCTACAAGACACTCAAGAGTAATGGTAACAGTAATTTCTGTGATGTTTGTTAATAACAGCTTATAGACCTGGAGTATTGTTAAATGTAATGTAATAATTTAGCTAGAGCTGTTTATGTCTATATTTCAGATCTACAACTCCACAGCAAGAGATCCAATTTGGCCACTTTACATTTGTATTTTAGTAGCTGCATATAATTAACAGGCAAATCTCTTAATTGCAATTATTTACTAAGCAATTACAGGCTTGTGACAGGCTCACTCCGAAGATGTTTAGAGAGAATAACCCAGCTGACAATCAATTGTAAACTTTTATTTTATTTTATTTTCTGTAAATATTCTGCATTATTTAGCAAACACTAAACTGAAGGCATTCACAATGACAGGTAAATGCCTAAGCATTACTGGTTACAATAGTGTTCCTGCCTGGATAGGTAATCAAACTGTCAGTCTTCTATGTGTAGAGAGGTAGTATAGAATTTTGCTCAGAGTGGGTTTAGGGGAAAAAAAAGTGCCACAACCAAGAAGGCAGCAAGTTATCAGTTGTATTGAATGTACTTTCAGTACTATACTGAACACTAACAGTTTGGAACTGAATACTGATCACGGTTTTCCCATTTATCTATGAATAATTGTCCATGCTTTCAAATGAGCTTCACTCACCTTGAAGTGTGCTTGACTGAAGTCGTTCCTCATCCCCCTGCTGTCCAGAAGCAATCCCCTCCACAGTGTTCATGAGAAGTCTCCGTTTGGCACGGGACACCCCATCTTGCCCTCCCAGTTCAGGGGTCAGCTGCTTTCCTTGGGTATCAGCCTGAGACCAGAGTGTGGAGGGAGTATCCACATCATACGAGCGATTAAGGGATGAGCCATTCAGGGAGTCCTTTATGCTTTCAAATCCTTTCTTTTTCTCACCCAAGGCACTCTTCCTCTCTTCAGGCTGGTTACTGGCATCTGCGAGGATGACATTTTTCTGAGAGAGACACTTTGAGTCAGTTATGGCGCGAAATGCCTCTGGCACCCTCATTTTCTGCACCAAAGAGGTGACACAGTGTGGCGGCTCACGCTGTTTACTCCCCGGTCGTGTCCCATAGTCTGTGGCAGGGGCTTCATGCTGCACGGTCCTGCTGAAGGTAATCACACTTGGAGACTTTCCCTCGCTAGTTGGCAGGCAGATGATTTCATTTTCTGCAAGCAGGGTTTGCTGGGGAGTGTTATGAACCGTGTCCGCCTCTGTGGGATCTAAATCTGCCTGTGACTTTGAAAGTGTGGACTCTAGGTCTGAGATCAGTACTTTAAGGCTTGATAAGTTGAGTTCCAGCTGAGCGATCTGTTCAGCCTGATCTGTGCTCCTACACACAGGCGCTTCCCCCTCAGTCTCTGCCAGCAGGCTCGCAGCCCTTCTGCCTTGGACACATGGGTTTGGCCCTGCTTTCTCATCCACACGAACAGGTGCCTTGTTCAGTGGCTTTCTGAATGAGCCAGGAATACTGCTGCCTTTTTTACTGCGTACTGGGCTTAAACAGAATTTGGGGGCAGGAACATTCTTAAAATTTGTACTTGCTGCTCGGCAAGGCCTGGGCAGCACACTGCCTGTTTTTTTGCCTTTTGACTGGTAAAGGGATTTTGCTGAGGGGGAAGCTACTGCTGAAGTGGACTGAAGAGGGCTGGTTATCAGATTTAGACAGGTGGAAGGAGCTGGGGATGCTTTTTCAGTAATAAAATCTGCATTGTTTGGGGCTGAGGTAATATTAAGGCAATGGTTAAGCGAAACTTCACTCTTCACAATAGTATCCATGTCTTCACCACGGCTGGCATGCTCAGATTGCTCTATATGGTCTTTTTCTGCTCTCTGGGTTTGTGTTTGACTCTCAAAGCTGGGCATTTTCAGCTCAGGCAACTGATCTTTTACTTGGTCTCTCTTCTTCCCCCTGATTCTACTCAGATCAGTTTTCCCAGTGCCCACTGAAAAATGTTCCTCGTTCTCCTTGTCAGAGAGGCTGTGCTGATCAGCATACTCAGCTTCACTGATTTTCAAAGCCTTTGCTTGGGTGCGCAACAGCCGCTGACGCCGCCGATGCTCTTGTGATTTCTTCAGGAGGTTCTGCAGACTCATGCGGTAAGGTCCTTCACTGAGTTCTGGCTCTCCTGATGGATTTACAGGCTCTATTATATCATCAATAGGAGGCTGGCTAGAGACTATAGCGACTGTATACTCCTCATCCAGGGCCTCTCCATCTACTGGAGCATGGCTGATGATGTCACCATGCTCAATGGTTGAGCTTGAAGAGTTTAAAAAAAGGCCACTAAAATCAGATTGTCTTCCTTCAGTGCCTTTTCCCATTTCCTCAACACCCTCTACCCAACCAGAGCTGACATCTGAAGTTTCAATGGTCATATACCCAGATGACAGGCCCTGGTGGCTTGTATCTATTTGAGAGTGTTTACCTGAATGCGACAGTAACTGTGAGTCAAATCCATCATCTGCGTTCAGATCTGGCTTTGGCTTGCGTCCGACTAAAGGAACTCCTTCAAATAGAACAGTTGTGTGACTGTACTCTAAGGAATCTTCTCCTTCCAAAGGTCTAAGGTCTACGGCTGCATGACCATCACAAGCTGTGGATGTCAGGGGGTAGCCAGGAACAATTTGCATCTTCTCACCAGGCATCTGCTGAGCAGATGGGGAAACAGAGGCAGAGGATGAGGTCCAGTGGCTTTCTATGGCTTCATCGCACTCTTGTTTAAATTTGGGATGGTAGGATATAGGTTTAGTGTTAGATGGAGAAGCATTTCCTGTCTCATCTTCAAACTCTTCAAATGTTGGAGCTTTTCGTAACTAAAGCAAAGAGAAAGACAGACTGTGAAAAAACTGAACATACAATTTAACAGAAATAATGCATGTATTTATAAGGAAGGCAATGTGTGAAGCTTTGAATGTCAGTCTGTGTTTTAGTTATTACCTGAACACTGTCAAGAATGGTCTGTATGTAAGACACACGAGAAAATGAAGAACATTTCCTTTTATTCATCAAACATGCAGCTGCTTCTCCTAGCCTTTGCATTTCTTCTTTCTGGTCCTTATCCAACTGAAAAACAAGGAATCAGTGCATTTTATATTTCGGTCATTCAAAAACTGCGCTGTATGGTCTGTACCTCGTCATTACATTTCTAGTGACATATTAAACAGATAAGCATTACATATATGATTTAATGCACATAAAATATTAGCATCTTTTTGACATGCAGCTTTTACATTTGTCTTCTTTTCTCAGTAGCCACAATGAATGTCAATTGCTGGATGCTTCATATTCTTACATGATTTTCTGGTTTGCCTGGTTAAAAATTACAACGCTATCTAAAGTTCCCTTAATTTAAAGAAAAAGCAAAACATTCAAAACTAAAGAAAGTTTTGATATCATATAGTACCAGCACCCAAGAAGATTCAATAACTTTTTAATGTAAACTCCTAAAATCCTGTGATATCTTTGAAATATCATTTCAAAGATATAATTTCAATATCACATTCAAAGAATAAGCAGAACCAGGCCAGATGGCAAAAAAAAACACTTACCAGAGGAGGCAAAACAGGTAAACCATAGAATCGTATGCTTGATGTGTGGCTGATGGCTTGTTTAGAGTCTTCAGACTCTTCACTGTCATTCCTCCTTATCTGGCTCACTTGCCTTTGAATAAATTCTTCATACTTCTCCATTTTTGGGTGGATAACAGAAGCTTAACCTGGCTGCTTAGTAGAACATTACAAAACGCTCTGGCTTAAACTTGGCTCAAAACAAACCACTGCCTGGCAACAGACAAAACACTCTACTTTTAACGAATGAAAGTCACATGGTTTACCTACATAACCTGCCGGGGTTGCAGCTAAAATACGTGCAGAGTTTTAAATAAATAGCCTTATAGTTCCTAAACGCCAAAAAAGCTGCAAAACAAACTTCCTTTGTTTACTATTTTGCCAGAAACCCACTATAACAGAAAATAGCTAAATGCTAAGTTAGCGTTAGCTTCAATATTTAAAAAATAAAAAGCCCATTTATAGCTTCGTTCAACGTAATTAAAACCTTCTAATAGCCAGGCCTCATCTCAATCTTATCAAAGCGAATAAAAAGTTAAAACAGAGCAGCTTGTAAGCAGGGAGCAAAGGTTATTTTAGCTTGGTTAACGGTAGCAGGCTCAGTGTTTACGCTTTTAGCCGCTCCAACTGTCAACATGGGTTGTTAGGAGTTACCGGAGTGGACTTCAGCAAAACGCACGGATCTGGATTACAAAGAAAAGCCTAAGTTAGATTAATGTGATTTACTTGAAATTTTGAAGTCTACTAATTACTGCTGGTAAAGATGTGAGTTTAAGTAGTCTGGAGTTTTCTACGACGGGTTTGGGCGAGAAGAAATAATCCAGCAAGTACTACAGGGTTTATCCAGATCGTGTTTTGCCACGAACACACCGTGCCGTATGTGCATGTTGGAGCCACAGTGCCGCCTAGAGAGTAAAAAGACCTGAATGATTCTTCTGGAGAACAAAAGATGAAGATCAGGTGGAGCAGATAGAAACATGTCCTGGAATGTATATATTTTATTTTTTATACCATATTATATTGTCATATCATATATTATATAGACATTGGCATTTACACTGAAATGGACAAAATATTGGGACACCTGACCTTTACACCAACACTTGAATAACATTACATTCAACTACATAGACCTTAATATGGTGTTGGACCCCCTTTTGCACTTTTCTTGGAAGGCAAAATTTGGAGTTTCTGTGAGAATTTGTATCAATCCATTGTGTATAGTATTTATGGACGAGAAGTCCTGACTCGCAATCTCCGTTCCAGTTCATTCCAAAGGTGCTGGAAGGGGTTGAGGTCAGGGCTCTGTGAGGGCCACTCAAGTTCTTCCACACTGAACTGATCCAGCCGTATCTTTATGGAGCTTGCTTTGTGCACTGGGACACAGTCATGCTGGAATAGAAAAGGTTCTACCCCAAACTGGTCCCACAAAGTTGGAAGCGTAGCATTTTCCAACATGTCTTGATCTGCTGAAGTATTAGACTGTCCTTCACTGGAAGTAAGGGGCCTAGGTCAACCCCCTAAAAAACGGATGTCTCAATACTTTTGTCCACGTGTAAGTTAACCGACAATAGAAAAGCAGGTCCGGCCATTGTGAAAAAGTCTAATGCAACAGGAATTGTTACAGGATTTCCACAGGGATTCTCAGCAAACTGGGACAGTTACTTTACAGGATCCTCCTCGAGTATTACATGATGCTGTGTGACAGAGGAATTTTATAGCAAAATAGATCAATACAGCCTTACAAGACTGTAGAAACAGCATACTTCTTTTTTAAGGAATGGGTAAAGCTGGAGTAGTCAAAAGGTTTGTAGGAAGGTGGTAGTAGCGAGGAGATAAGAGGTAATATCCATGCTTTTAATGCATTTTAACTGGAGCGTAAGTGCCTGGAGACAGAAAGTGTAAAAACGAACCATTCAAGGCAGCAGATTGTTTTTGTAAGAGAAAGCAAGCAATAAAGACAATCATTTTTGTCTAAAAAATACAATATTGTGTGTGTGACAGAGTGAGAGAGAGAGAGAGAGACAGAGAGAGAGAGGGAATAAGAGAGACTAAGTGAGGCAGTGACAGAAAGTGAGGGAAAGAGAACAAATGAGAGAGATAAAGAGTGTCACAAAAAGAGAGAGGGAAAAGGTGAGAGTATAAGAAATCAAGCAAAAAGACGAGAGAAAGAAAGAGAGGGAAAGAAAGGGACAGAAAGAATGAGAGACAGAAAGAAAGAAAGCAAGAGGGAGAGATTTAGAGAAATACATAATACAGAGTGACAGAGGGAAAGACAGTGAGAGGAGAAACAGACAAAAATGAGTGCATGAGTAACAGAAAGTGAGGGAAAGAAACGGACAGTAAGAACGAGAAATAGACAAAGAGCGAAAGACGGCGAGAGAGAAAGAATGAGAGAAAAACAGAATACAGAGAGCGACAAAGGGAGGGAGAAAGTGAGAGAGGAGAGAAACAGAGAACGAGAGCGCGAGGGAGGGAGAACGCATGAGAGTGCGAGATGAGAGAGTCGTGGGGTCTCCACAGCAGTACAAAGACGCTGTAAATCCTGTCAAAGTGCGAGATGTTCATTTCAGCAAGGTCATTATCTGACCGAGTAAGAAACGTGCCCCTCATTCACTCACACCACTGACTGCGAGCGCGTCCCCGAGGAGCCGGGAGCGCGCGGAGCAGAGCGCGCCACCGAGCGGCAGCGAGAGCGCGCCCAACCAATCCCCCCTGACTGTGTCATGTTTTACTAATGTCAGGCCAAAAATACGTCCGCCGAGAGGTTGTTCCAACTAGGTCATCCTCTTCTACATCTCGAAGCTTTTTATAGGTTCCTTAGAAAATAAAATAAAACGTGGCAGTTATAAAAACAATAAACTGCACAAAAAAAGGTTCAATGCACGAGACTCTTCGTGTCTGACGAATTAGGTCACACAATGACATACACGCGCGCGCGCACACACACACGCGCAAAAAGCAACAGACTGACAACCACTGTGTTTTTCAAAATGTATTTATTGGTCATATACAAAATAAAGTAAGCTGTATATCAACAAACATACAGTATATACATCAATAAATTAAAAGACGCCCCAGACTGACTGATACAGTTAATTTCATCGTTATATACCAATACATTATATTACTTATCTACAAATTGCAAAAAGTACAATAACTTAGTTGATAAATACTTACAATTAAATGGACTTTTACTGTATATTTCCCATACAAAGTACTGTGATAGAATTTATTACACCCCATACAGAAAAAAAGAACAATTCTTTTTTTTTTTAATAGACAAAAAAAAAAGTTACTTTCCATGGTCATAAAACTCACAATTTTAATAGCTTGAAATTTCTCACTGTATACTTTGGGACAACATCAAAACATTGCTCCTATGATCTATGATCAGGTTAGTTGTTTGCAGTCTTCAGCTCGCCGGTTTACATGGACAATGTGATTCAAGTGAAGTAGAGAAGAACGGGGAGAAAAAAAAGAAAAAGCAAACAAACAAACATTGGTCTATGAAAAAAAGAAACTGAAACAAACATCTCCCAAGTGCTGCATACAAATTGATTTTGCATTCGAAATAAACACGTTTCCTTTCCACTAGAAAGTTGACAAGTTAAAGGAGTACGTCGGTACAACTGTTAAAAGCGCCTGTTCGCGTGAGGAGATCCTCGTTGGGCTGATTTACGAGACGTGAAACTGGAAGAAAAGTCATGTGGCGTGATAAGCACATCCAAAACAGCGGCGGCAAAGACGTTAACAGTTGCAATAGTGGTGCGATAAGAAGTTAATCATTTAAACCTCTGAAAACAAACGGTGGAGTCAGGAGTCAGGAGAGGGGGAAGAAAACTGGGTTTCTTGGTTAAACCTTAACGAGAGGCGGGAACGCAAAAGCCTCTTTGAAGATTTCAGACTCATTTGTCTTTGCCCAGAAATGAAATCTCTTAATGCTTGTCCCAAGAGGCCTAAAGCGAAAACTCTATGGGGAACGTGGCAGGCCAGAAACACATCTGGGCTTTCAGCAAGGCAAGAACGAATAGAAGTCATTCAATACAATGCATTAGCGTAGCGCGGCGTGGTTAACACACTAATAGTTACACTCGGCAAGAAGTAGGACAAAGTCTTGCTTTTTTAGGGTAGTGCCCACGGTGCGCCCAGCAACAGAACTGGACACTTGAGACTAGACTGCGCTTGCTCAGGCCATCGCTTTATATTGATCTGCTGACAAAGAGCTGGTCGGCCTGGCTTGGCTTGGCTTGGGGTCATCTGAATACCAGCTGGTGGCTCTTCTCAGAGAGGTAAACGTTAAAACCAACACCGCCTGCCATCCCCAGGACTGCCACCCTTTGCTATTGCATTTCTTTCTTGGGACAACAGATGGATAATGCATTGAGCATTAAAAAAATGAGCAGAAAAACAAATGTGGGTATTTTGTATGTGGTAGACTACTGCATTATCTGATTAATACATTAGATCCAGCTTTTATTTCACTTGCAAAGGAGTCGTTGAGTGAAATTAAGGAAGCAATAAACAATAAATAAATAAATAAATGGCATCCTTTGCTCTCAGACCTTTAGATCTCTGGTTACTGAACTGCGAAGACAAAAAAAGTCCCAAAAATCCTACCAAGGGCCCTCCCTACTGCCCGCTAATTTGCATATAGTTCATGTTCACTTCTACACCAAGTCACCACGATGACGACAACAATGACGTACGTGAACAGGCCGAGTCACTCGTCCTCTCCCACCGAGGGGAAGAGAAAGGGAAGAAGGGAAGAGGAGGAGTGCGAAAGGCGCGGTGGCGCTACCTGGAACACAAGTACTTCGACGAGGAGCACGCCATTGTTCGCTAGTAAGCTAGTAGAATTATTTTTCAAACCCTTATAAACACACTGCTCACATTATGTCGGACAACGCCACGGAACTGCCACAGCCAATAGGAGAACGCTACCATTGGTTACGAAAGCAACGCCAAAAATGGACCAAAGACTCCATTACAGAACAATTTTCACAGATTAACCAGTCAGAGGAAGTTCATTTTCTTGATTTACATTGAGAAAAGAAAAGAAAAGAAAAGGTCATATAAATATACCTAAATGCCAGATAAGTGCAGCTTGAGAGGAGCTCAAAATGTATAAGGCCTGACAGTACCCACCCCACCCTACCCCCAAACAGAATGTGGCAATTTCCATTCAAACGCAAAACCTAACCAGGCTGGACTGCGACAAATCAACATGGAGAAAAACACCTTCATTATCGTGGCAACTTACAACCAAAGCCGTTCAAACAGAGTTTCTGCGTATTAAAGTTACAGTGCATTCAGCAATAGCTTCCGGCTGGGGCTGTTCAAGTTACCATGGCCCGTTTCAAGCTACACCCTCTTTTGCCCCAAAAAAGTTAGAACAGGCAGACCCATATTAATATTCTGATTCTGACCATATTGCCCAGTGGTTATGATTGTAGTTTTAGATTAGCAGACATGAGCTGTGTGGTTGTTTGGATTGTCACTCTGCTCTTCTTACAGGGTCTGCAAGACCAGGGGTATTTAACCTCAAAGCTGCAGAGCCACTGCCCCGCAGGCTTTTTTGCACTAACACACCCGATTCAGTTCATCTGCCAATTATGAAGCCCTTCATGAGGTGAATCAGGTTTGTTAAAGCACCAAACACACTGGGGCCCTCGAAGCTGGAGCTGCAAACTCTGGCCAATGATCCAAAATACAGTAATGTCAATATATATATTGTGTGTGTGTGTACATATAGCATATATACACACACATACAAGCTATATATAGTCTGAGCTAGTCTGGGTTGAGGAAAAATGATGATGTTGGCATGAGGCTTTTAAGGCCTAAGTAGCTCACTAAACTTAGGACATGAAGACTCTGTGGACAAATGAAAAAAATCAGTACCATTACTGCCATTACTGCGTACAGTGCTTGTATTTTCTCAGCATAGTGTGAAAAGGCGTGACCTTCCACAAAACCTTTTTTTTTTCTTTTCTTGAAGTCTGCCTTCGGAGAAATATTCAGTGGCAGAACTAGGAACACTCCAGCACCGAACCTTCTGCTGAAGGCCCCTTTCAAAAGACTATGGGAGCGAAGAAAGCACATAGCTTTTGTTTTCTTTTGTAGGTTGAAATCAGTGCAGTGTCACTTCCCTGGCATTTAAAGAAAAATGACAAATAACCCCCAATCCCCCCAAAAAAACAAAAACAAACAAACAAACAAAAAAGGACACAACATAATACTTTAAATAGAATCTACCATAGAAACATTTTACACCAAAAATATAAAAATCACACTTCACAAACAAAAGGGCTACCAAACAGAGGTGATTAGATCGCAGGATCCACAAACCCTCCCTGTAGTTCCACTTTCCTGAGAATTTGTCTCTAGTAGCTTCTAGCTCACATTTCTCAGAAAGCTGCTTTTTTTCCTGCAAGAGGAATACAAATATAGGAAGAGTAGTTGTTACTAAATGGGGCACAAAGACCCGTCGTGCTGATGTCGAGGAAACTGTGTCCAGTCCCTTTGGCATTACAAGAGCACTCGACTGCACCGTTGCCTGCCTTAATGCGGAGTTTAAAGCGCTTCAACGCGCCACAGACAACAAAGAGGAGAGATTAATGATGAGCATTCACTTCTCTACCATCACACGTTTTAGCTAAACTGACCCCCAAAGGCCAATTTCGGAGGGGGGGGGGGGTTGGGGGTGGGTTTGGGGTGCAGCAAAATGTGTCCGGAGATGACCTCTGCTATTTAACTGATTTAAATCACGGCTTGATTTAAACGCCGTGTGCCAAAGCAGCTGCGTGGCACAGGGAGGACTGGAGGATTGTGGGTAACATACGTCCATCACCTGGGTTTGGCCAAAAGAAGAACAGAAGAGCGTCACATCCAAAAATAGTGAACAGTACCATCACCTTATCACTTACACGTCACACCACACGCGCTAGTCCACAGTTTTACGCGCCTAGTCACTAGAAAAAGCTATCGACTTCAATAGTTAAGCCACTTTTGGTACAATTGCAAAAAAGAGATATCAAACAACTTTATATTCTTTTTTTAAACGTTTTATAAATAATGCAAGATTCTCTATGTGAGTGTGTGTGTGTTTTTTAATATAAAATTCAAGACTCCACCATATAGACAAAGATTCTTAGAATACGTTACGCAACGTCACAGCGACAGATTTATGGTAAAGCTTGTGAGAGTGTGCCGGTTTATGCAACCAGATAGTCCCCGTTTCACTTACAAGAGTTTTTTTTTTTTTCAGTTTAAATTATGAGCAAACTTTTTGGGACCTAAAATGGGAACCAACAAGGGAAACTAATCCCTTTCTGTAGCCACTGAAAGGCAAAGATGTGGGGAAACATATTAAATGAGCCATCAGCGAAGGGGTTATACTTTTAAAGTAACACAAACAGTGAAGAAGTAATTTTGCCAGCATAAAACAATGTAAAACACGTGACATATTTGAATTTTAATCTCCATGAAGGAAACAGAAATCAGCAGTTTAGCTTTCCATGACAGAAATCTCTTATTGCCTTGCTGACAAATTTTTATAGAAAAAAAAGAAATAAATACTTTATTTCTCCTGAAAAAAGGACTACCCAATCACATAAACTGGTCTCAGTTATCCTGATAGCTACCATACGAACAATATCAGCTCTCCTCTCGTCTCCCTTTTCAGCAGTGGCTGGTCAGTGCACTACATTAAGCACGGGTAAAGGGATGCTGATGTATACAGTAGAGCACGTACAGGGCCACCAGTCCCGTGAGGCGTCTCGGACCTGATGCGGGGTCATATTTTGTGTCTAAAGATCGGTATAAACGGGAAGAAGCCGACCCCGTGTCAGCTCCGATGCTGCTGCTTCGGAAACGGCCGTCTAAACTGTCTGACTGCTCCATTTTTATATTATTTCTCATGAGAAATAGCCTCGTCTTTATTCCCCGTCCAGATGCTTTATAAGCATGAGGTGGTGGAGAAGAGTATGAAAAGTATCTCAGTGTTTTGCGACTCCTCCAAAGTACGAAAGGACGGAAAAAACGGCAAAATACAGCATATCGGAAACACAACGAAAACGTCTCAAAACGTTGCATAAAAGTCACAAATCGTCATAAAAACAAAACACAGGAAATACACTTGGGCCCTAAAGTCAAACAATATCATACAAAAACAGAACACTATATAAACACAGCGCTCACCGCCGCCACTAGTGACACTCACTAAAACAGATTTGCTTTTCTCATTTTTTTTCTCTTAATTTGGAGATGGAAGCCCAGGTGTTTGAATTTAAGTGTCCGTGACGTGGGCTCATTGTTTTTACTTGAACCGTAGAGAGGCTGGACTCACCACATCAGACAGTAAGTATTATTAGGATGTGTTTTGGATGTCCGTCGCCTCTGTCTCCCATCTGGTGGGGTGAAATTTGTACCAATTTGACCTTTTGACCCGCGCTGGGGGATGCCTAAATTGTGATGCACTGACCAAACCTCTTGCGTTTTTTTTTTTCCTCCCAATGCTGGCCTGTACTAAGACCTCGCATCCGTTTTGGACTTGACTATCGTGATGACACTGG
Organism: Nannopetersius ansorgii; assembly: GCA_037974605.1. Taxonomy (NCBI): domain Eukaryota; kingdom Metazoa; phylum Chordata; class Actinopteri; order Characiformes; family Alestidae; genus Nannopetersius; species Nannopetersius ansorgii. Next base: position 1,190,753 of record JBBPDE010000038.1, on the reverse strand, counting down.
TGGCCCCCACCTTGCCCGGTACGAGGGGCCCTATGACAGAGGCCAGGGGGCCACGGGCGGAGATGGGCATGGCCGAATTGGTGACTGGCGCCACGGGCCCTCGGGCCACAGTCCTGGCGAAGCTCTGGAGCGCCTCGTATTTGGAGCGCAGGGCGTCCAGCTCCACCTTCATGCTTGCGTTCTCTGACGCCAGCTTCTCTACCTCCTGTTGCAGCTCCGCCTTCTGCCGCTCCAGCTCCTCCTTCTGCGTGACCCGCTTGACGCGGCAGCTGGCGGCGTAGCCTCGGTTCTTCAGTGTGCGCCGCCGCTGTTTCAGCTGCAGGATCTCCTCCTTGGTAAGGCCGCGCAGATGCTGGTTCAGCTCCCGCACCGACATGGACACCAGTTCATCATCCGTGAGGCTCGTGCCATTCTCGCCCGGCTCCCGCTTCACCTAGAGAGAAGGAGGAGCAGGAGATGAAATGAGTAAGAAATAAAGAAAATGCAGCAGGGAAAATGAGAGAAATATATTTGTTATATATTTTGTTTCTTCCCCCTTTACAGGTTCAATATACATAAAAGGGTAATAATTCCTTCTGCACATTTATTCATTTTCTCTTTTTACCACCTACAAGGCTGCGGCTGCTGCTATGCCTTTAATACTGATTTATGCAAATGAACTTCTAATTGGCTACGCCTTTCGTAAGTGAAGTCAAGTTGCTATATCTTGAATGAGCCTGTGTACATGTACAAACTGTAGCTGAATGGGTGACTGTGTGGAACTGTGACATCACAACCACAATGAAGTCAAACCAGTCTGTTTTTGCAGCTCTTAAGCTGATGCTTTAATACTGCAAATGGGAAACTCGTTGACCCTTTTAGACAAATGAATAGCAGAAAAATGAAAAGACAAACCAAAAAGGTGACAAACCTTCAAGGCTTTGTTTCCCTTGTTAGTGGTCGTCATGCCACGAGAGCCGCTTCCAAACCGCACAGATCTAGAAGACAGAAGATGTAATGGTTAGAAGCATATCAAAGTCGGGACAGTAACATTTATTAAGTGTGTAAATCAGGTAAAACTAGACCAGGGGTCACCAACATGGTGGACCAACTAAGGGCCACATGAGTAGTACAATTCACCAGTGAGTAGGGTCTAAAATATAATTTTATAATGTTGATATTCTTCTTTAATCACATTTGCATTTATATAGATTTGGAAAAAAAAAAGCATTTAAAACATGTTTATTACACATGAAGTTTAGATCCGTTTAGGTAAACTCTGTTCTGGTGTATCAAACTGGTAGCCCATCGTATGGCTCAGTCGCCGTGAAGTAGCTCTCAGTTTCAAAAAGGTTGGTGACCCCTGAACTAGACTAATAAACACACATAGCATAACATAGGCCTCAAGCAAATCCAGATCACTTTTAAAGTAACTGTTGAGTGTTAAGAGGCAGAAAAGCACACGAAAGCAGTTTTAATTCATCTCACCACGTGTACCATCACCCAGTTACCTTCCTCTGCCGAGAGACCTGGACTAGTGAAAGTGCCAACACTTAAGCCCCAGTTTCCTGTCTCCAACTTCCTCTGTGGTTCTAGTGGTTGGGTGATTTCACTAAAGCTCCAGAACACCTTTCTCGCAAGTGTGATGCTGCATGCTGATAGGCTGATAAAAAACCCACAGGGGAGGAGCAACGCGGCCCAGGAGGAAGTAGTGGCATGGGCAACAGTCCAGGGGATTACCAGGCAGTAATCATGACTAATTAGCATGTGCTCAGTCAAATTGTAAAGAAAAATGGGATGTCACTTGATACATAAGAGATAAAAGATATCTGAGGTCTACATTTTCTAATATAGTTATAGTCAGAAACTGCTCTAAAAATCATGTAGCGAATCAACACACAGGTAAATTAAAATATATCAATCAATATAAATTAAATATTTAATTCTATGTTATTTAATTTGGTGTTTACAGGTCTCGATTCCAACAAATGGCAAATATAGCAAAAAGGTTTAAATTATTTTTTTCCATCTAATTTTTATATGAATTGAAATGTGTACTATTAATATAGACGCAAAACTTAGGAGCATGGCAAAGGTTTCATATTTATAAAATTTAATGTATCAATATTTGAGATGAAACTATGATGTTTGGATGGAACTTTTCAAGAATAAAAATAGTCACACAGACCTGCAAATGAAGAATAATGAAATCGTTGGGCACTGCATTAACACTCACACAGAACATTTAAATAAACACACACACATGCCATTTGGAAGTATCCACCCTGTGTTGTCTGTACTGTATATCTATTGTCTATCATTTTTGTATACTCTACACACACACACGCACACACATGCATGTATATTTAGATTTTTAGATTGTGTGTAGCACAGTTAGATAATAGTGACTTCAAAATCATTCAGTGAGTTTCATAGACCTCCATAGTTTAAATGACACATTAATCAAAACAACATGCTCTTCTCAAAAAACTGACATTCACACCTCTGTAACCACATTTACTGTTTGTGCCAAATAACAGTGAAGTTTACAACACCATCGCACAAAGGCTGTGACAGAGAAGGGTGGGGTGAGGGGCTTGTGATGAGGTGGGACATTTCAGGCTGAACTGGCTGTCATGCTCCCCTTCATCAAGGTTAGACCCACTTATATCAGGTGTTCAAAAGATAATCACTTGAGACTTTACCGTGAATATAAATTCAACAAATATCAATAAACATTTTGTGTGACCACACAGGAATTATTCTTGCTGGACCCAGTCAGGACAAAATTATTTAATTATAAAATGCTGAATTGCAATTTTGCAAATGCAAATTTATCCTTATGTAATGTAATGTAATAGTTAACATGATGCTAGTTTATAATATAATATTTTCATGTCTTTAATTGCTGTGACAAGGTAGAAAAACAAGAAAAAAAAAGTTTTTTGTTAAATTGATGTATGTACTATTAATATGGACACATGTCTCAGGGCATGGCATATGTTTGATATTAATAAAACTTAGTTTAGTAATATTTGAGATGGGACTACCATGCTTGGATGGAAGTATTCAAGAATTTAAGAAGTTTGTTTCCAACCAAAACAAAGCCACAAGCATAAAAATGACCTCAAATTTACAAGCTCATTTCACATAAATCATCAGGTGTTCTCAGAGTGGTCCAGAGGGTTTCCCCCTGTTCAGATGGCTCTCTTTTTATGGAATGACTCTTCTGGGGATTTAAAAAAAAACCCAACAAAAAACAGCAGGTGGAACTGCTATAATGTAGTTGCTATATTACCTCCCGAAGAAAAGTGCAAGAATGTAAATCGATGGGCAAACACAGGACCGCTGCTAAATGTAATCCAAAAAAACTGTGACAGCTGACTTAACAGTTAGGACTGCTAAGCTTTTTGTCAATACTATGATGCCATTAATAAACTCCCTTTTTTCCTCCCTTTGAAATCAAATTACGAGGAACAGACAGTGTTTTTTTGCATCAGAGAGAGAAGAGAAAAGCATGAACAAACTGTAAACAAGATGAGATCAGGCCCTGGGATCTGACTCTCACTCTCTCACACACAGATCTACAATAAACCCCATTGAGGCGGGCACAGGGATGACACCCCTGGAGCGGAGGGGTGGTCCGATGAAGAGCAGCCATTGTTTGTGCTGGCCAGCGGCCATCATGGGACAGAGTGAGGATGATTCGGCACATTCCGAAACATCCAACATCAGAGCGAGCGGCCCGCGGTGGGCTTCACAGATCGCAAACCCCACAGCAAACAGAAGAGGTCAAGGGACAACGAGGACGCGTCTGTCAACCAGATGCCTCAGTAAAATGTTCTGTCCTATTTAAATGAACATTTCATCATGTTTACTCTCATCTCTATTATACTGTAAATTAATATCTTTGATAATATTGTTGACTACATTTTATATTGTATATTGGTCTTGTCTTTGTGTCTCTGTGTGATTGAGGAGTGGCAACATACGCAGTTTCCTCCAGGACCAATGGAGATTTCCGATTCTGATTTGATTCTAAAATGTAGCATATGGCTGATTATCATTTACAATAAACAGAATATCCACTGACGCAACACATTTAGAACAGAAGCCAAATAGCACTGACTTTTATTTGTCTGTCTGAGTATGTTCCATCTGTTCTATTCATCTATTCTAAGTTAGGAGTGGGTAAAATGGCAAAAATATGACCGTATCAAAAAAAAGAGCATCAGACTAAGAAAGTTTCAAAATGCTTTATTTGTGTTTCTGATATTTGATAAAACAAAACAGACCAAAGACCAAAAAACACTTAAATCATTATTTCAAAAGGGCTTTTGGTCAGACAGTGCTGACCTTACTCGTGATAGTAAACACACCCAGCACATATTAAGAGATTAAGGGCTGGTGCGAGTGTGTGTTGGAAGAGTTTATTTCCTGGTAGAAGCCCTGGAGAAACTCCTGGAAGAAAGTGAGTGACTTTAAGCCACCTACAGCCCGACCACAAATCCTGCACCGATTACTAACACCAGATCAAAGAGAATCACTATAGACAACTACTGATCAACCGGCTAATCCCAACAGACCCTGAGAGAGGGGAGGGGGAGAGAGAAAGAGGGAAAAAACAGACAGGTGTGAGTTTGTTTTCCTGCCCAGGCTGTGGCTGAAATCCTTCTGTACGGAGCAGTGGGCTACGCCACAGGCTCAGGATTAGACTGATTAACCTGTCTGTCTCCATTTCCATAAGCAGCCCAACACCGACACACTCCAGCCCAGCCAGCCAAAACACCACCAAACAGACAGCCACCAAACTGACAGGCACTAAACCCGACACCAAACCGACAGGCACTAAACACACCACCATACCCACTGCCACTAAACACACCACCGTACCCACTGCCACTAAACACGCCACCGAACCGACAGGCACTAAACCCGCCACCAAACCCACTGCCACTAAAAACACCATCAAACCGTCAGGCACTAAACACACCACCGAACTGTCAGGCACTAAACACGCCACCGAACCGACAGGCACTAAACCCGCCACCGAACCCACTGCCACTAAAAACACCATCAAACCGACAGGCACTAAACACACCACCGTACCCACTGCCACTAAACACACCACCAAACCGACAGGCACTAAACCCACCACCGAACCCACTGCCACTACACACCACCAAACCCACTGCCACTAAACATACTACTACATTCACTGCCACAAGACACTATACTTAAATCAATGCCACTAAACATACTACCAAGCCCATTGCCATTAAACACACTACCAAATCCACTTTCACAAAAACACTACCAAAAACCAGCACATAAAATGCTAAGATGCAATACAACATGCTAATAAGCAACATTATAAAACAAAACTAACAGGTAAAAAAACGACACCAAACGCAACATTCTAACATGTAATATTAAAACACTGACAAATGCACAGCATCTAACAACCACCACATTAACACACAGCACACTAACACACACCAATAACAAAAGATTGCCAAAGCTTAAAGGAATGCAAGGAGCCACGTGAAATCATTTCACCATGGGTGCCGTTATTTTTATTATTATATTGACCTGGCATGTTCATTAGTATTTTGCCTGCACATTTTAGATAAACATGAAACTATCACTAACACTAACTCTGATTCTAATTTGATTATGAGACTATGGATGAAAACCTGCTGTCCTGAAGGGTGTTTGTTCACTCCCACTGTGAATTTTTACAGTAAAAATGTGTCTTTTTGATTTGTTGTTAAATCCCAATAACCACCCCAATAACACATAACACGACAGAGAACACAGTAAAAATTTGTCAAATCCATGACTTGCCCAGGTAGAGTGTATGGAGCAACCAGAGCCTGTGCGCACGCATGTGCACACACACACTGTGACACCCCTCCTTCATTCCTCCACTTCAGCATTATTGTGAAGAGGCGTCGCTACACAAAAGAAGGGATTAATGTGCTGTAACCTGAGGGGGAGGGGCTTTGTCTCTATCAGCGATCGTCTTATTTCCCTAGTGCCCGACCCCCATCCCCCATCAGCCCCTGCTCTCCCTCTGCCGCCCACCAACACATGCCTCGCCGACCCTCTACTGAAAGAACACACACTCCGCAGCACGTCAGAGCCCAAAACAGACAGAAGGAATGACAGTTAAGGACTGATAACAGAAGTAAGGATTTCTCCTCATATTCATGAACAAGAGAGGTGTAAATCTCTGACCTCTTAATGATTGCATTCTTACTATATTATATTTGGTGTGTCATGAACCATCAACTGATTATTTTGGCCCCATTAAGAGTTAGGAAAACAGAATACACGGAACATAAATGTAAACTTCATACATGAACCATAAAAATAATACACATTTTAGTTTGTATTATATATTTTTGCCAAAAAAATGTAAATGCATGTAGGTTTATAGGAATAATTACAACCAGAAAAACACATTAGACCGCTGACCATATCTGTACATTATCTACCTATTTTAGTGCATAAACATTTAAAAT
>JBBPDE010000038.1:1147764-1174288 GCA_037974605.1 Nannopetersius ansorgii | reverse complement strand
CCCCAAGTTGCTCCAGGGAGACTGTCCCCTGTAGTTAGGGAATGGAAGTCGCTTTGGATAAAAGCGTCTGATAAATAATGTAAATGTAATTTTATTCATCATGATGTAATTATGATTGGATCTCATTCTGAAAGTCCAATCCTGGGGGTCTACAGAAACTCTTCAGATGTTGCTGGCATCTGTTTTAAAAAAAATCGTTTCACTTAAATTATTCTGTGTGCTATGATAAATGTGCATGAGAGTGAATGACCAGGATCTGTGTATGTGTTTTGACGGCAGCAAAAATACTGCATTGAACAACCTTTCAAAACGAACAGTTGCAGCATAGACAAACTGGAATAACCGATGTGATTATTTTACCACTTCAAGAGAAAGTCACACCAAGTCAAACATCAAAATACATCAACATTTCAAGTAATGAGACACAATGGATTAATCTAAAAAGGTTTCAAAAACAGGTCCATTTCAAGGTCATTGATCAATCTAAGGTGGCTAAATTACGATTACAAGTGAATGCAGGAATGAGAAAAGGGTTACCAGTCTTATCCACTAAGGCCACAGGCCAGGGTGTCTGCGGGTTTTCATTCCAGTTAAGCAGAATGATACCCAATACCACATATTTCATCACATGACCTTAGTCCTTAAGCAATTGGTTTGTGGTATGAGGTATGAGTCCTAGATAGTTGTGTTGAAAATCTGATAAAATATTACATGCTCAGTAGCACAAAGGAGGTTAAAGGCGCATAAAGGGGTACATCAGAAAACAAATTTTTACCCTCTGAGGCCAGTAAGGCACTTTGAGCCAGTTTGCTACACCCTTATCTTTTTAAGTATTTCATCTAACTAATGGTCATATGAATATGGTCATATTCTGGAAAACCTCAGCAATAATAATGAGAGTAAAGTGAATGTAATGAAAAAAGTTTTATTAAAATTTTGTGCAAACATGACATGACAAAAACCTATTTTCAATGGTTTTCAAACAAATTCATTCATAATTATTGGCACCCCTGGTTAAACCTTATAGGAGAAGATTAGGTGTTGTTTTGTTGGCAAAAGGAGGTTGTACAGTATTAACATCAGGGGTGCTAATAATTGTGGCACACATGATTTGATATAAAAGAATTATTTCTTAATGTGGGATTTTTTCCCACTGAATAAATGCACTTGAATTAAAGGTTGGATTTTCCTCTTTTTTTCATTGTGGTCCTATATTATTTAGAACAAAACTGAATTTATTAGAAGCTAAAGAACACATCTTAACCGGGGGTGCCAATAATTATGGATGGCAGTGTAAATCAAATACAGCTCAGAGTTCATTACTAATTTACTAATAATGTAATAACATTTAACCAGTATGACGATGTCTGTAGACTTCAGTTGGCTGAGGTTTATGACTCAACACCCCATACTCCGACACCTGTCCTCTTTTCAACTTTCTAGTTCTTTTCCACTCCTTCGCCTCCTCCCTTCCTTTCACTCTCTGTTCCTCCACCCCTTCACTCATTTTTTCTCTCGTTTCACTTCGTGCAGCCCTTTCCTCACTCTTTCCCTCCCCTCAAGTCCTTATGAGGGTCCAGGCGGGAGCTGAGCGACTGTGGGGCGGCATTCGCAAAAAGGCCGTTACCTTTCTAATCTGTCTTAAAGATAGAAAGTGCTTTAGAGTGCAGCACCATGGTGACCTCCACCATCTCCACCACATTTACACACCTGCTTGTCCTTGACACCCTGGATTTACAAGGCAAACAATTGCACAAAAAAAACTTGTTCTTTTTCCCCTCGGTCTCCGTCCGATTTTTTTTTTTCGGGCCGCCCCGTTTATCTGTTGGCTGCATTTCGCAGCGTGAGAAACCTAGGAGCAGTACGCCACTGCGGGTAAAAACTGCGGCATATTGCTGGTGAGATGATGCAACTCGGAGACATTCACGAAGCCTCTCACAGCAGCCCGGCAGTCCAAGAAAACCTTCAATGCCACAAAAAAAAAGAAAAAAAAGAAAGAAAGAGAGAGAGAGAGAGAAAGACGTTATGAATATCCATATTTCACTGCGCAAAACCAACTGGGTCAAATAAGGTGGCTTGACCAAAAACGTTCTCCTTCATACAATTAAGCGTGACGTAGCAGGTGCTTCTCAGGTCCACTCTTAACACTTGAAAGCAATTGGTACTCTTGTGATTGCTAAGCCAATCTTCCATTCATAATAACCTCACAGCAGAGGGGACAGATGCGTGACACTGTATCAACAAGCCTAAAAATGAGCCCCTCTGACTTCTGCAGGACACCACTTACCCATTAAAAGGACTCTGGAGAAGTAAAACCGACCTGATTTTTGTGAGTGAGGACACACATTAGAATGACATTATGACAACACAATAGGTGCTAAAATAAACTACTGTGGAGTCATAATTGGGACTTGTGGTTGTTATTCAACTTAAAATGCCAGAAATTCCCCTTTTTGCACAACTGCGGTGCAACAGATCCCACGGTCGAGGCCGTTTGTGGAAGACGGCTGAAGCCTTGTGAAATGCGAGAGATTCCCACTGAAACCACCTTTAAAAACATTCCCACTCTCTCTTCTGCTTTCTTTCTGAAACAGAGGAGAGGGGCTTGCGACAGGAGATAGATATTCCACAGTAGAGAGGAGATTATGCTTAACTTCTTACAACCTATTTCATCATTGCTGAGCGAGAGAGAGAGAGTGAGAAGAGGGAGAGAGAGGGAAGGAAAAAAAAAATACGACTCCACTGATCCCCCTCCTCACAACCACCCCAAAGTCCTCTTCCCTCCTCCTTTGTCTGCGCCTCACACTCTGCCACACTTTTGGTCCCTTTTCGCTCCTGAGAAAAGGAAAAAAAAAACCTTTCAACTCGTCCCCCTGGAGCTCAGCAAGGCCTCAGACTGCATCCCCGCTGTGTGTGTCTGTACACAGCAAGGAATGTGAATCTCTGACCTCACGTCTCGATTCGATAAGGGTCAGTTTTAGTGCTCAAATTTCAGCGTTGTGTGTAAATTCAAAATTTTTTCATAATGCAGTTAAAGCACAAAATGTTGAATTTGAAAATACTTGTACATAAAATCGAAATTCGACAAAAAATGCATACAAACTTCACTAAATTTCACTGTATTTGATTCAAATTAATTCCAAAATGAATACAGGTCATGTTTCTACACCCCACCACAGACACAGGTTAGCTGTACCCCCACAACGAGATGCTCACACATTTTGAAGGATAAAGCATTTTTTAATCAGTGCTCCTTCTGAATCAGCATCAGTCGGTCGCTACAGGCTCTGAAGGGAAAAGGAACGATCACTATGTATGTCCTGCACTTGCAAAAACACACGCGGAATAAGTTAATGATCACCTTGAGCCTGTATTTACTCGAAACCACCTGCCACATTGCAGAGGAAGGCGTATATAGAGATGCAGCTCATTAAGTGCTTTCTCCCTGTTTCATCAACCCCTCACCTTCCTTAGACAACTCCCTCCCTAACCCACATCCTCCCACACGCGCGCGCGCGCACACACACACACCTCACTGCGTGTGTGAGTGTGGGTGAGAAAGTGCAGCCTGTATGAGGGGTGTTATGCACATAAGCATAAAGCCACTTTTGCTGCATGTGTGTGTTGGTTTTCATATATTTCCTGGAAATTTTTCCTGACTTCGTAGAAATAAATCACACAAAAATTTAAAAACAAGCCAGAAACAGTTCTATGTAGTACCATAAAAGGTTCTATGACAAGAGAAAACCCACTACAACAAACCATATATGATCATCACAGAGGAACACAATCAGGCAAAGAACCATTTATGCGTTCATGATGTTATGGTTCTATGTAGAACTATTTTCTTTCCTAAAGAACCCTTTAAATGGGTTTTATAAAAGGTTAATAAGACATTCTTCACAAAACAAATCTTTAATCATTAAAGGAAGGGATTAGTTGTGTTTTTAAAGGGTAATTTTCCTTCTCTTTCATTTTTTCTCCTGACATTTGATGGGTTTGTGTATCGAAATGTTCATAATTTATCTTAATTAATTCATTCTTACATGGCCATTTTCCTCTTTTTTGATTGGCTGCCCTGTATTGCTTTCAAAAGATATTATGGGACTGAAACACTCCTTCTCACCTCAGCATAAATGGCGGGGCTAAACTGCTATGAGCTGAATAAGGAAACATATGCCGACAAAAACTGATTTTAAATCAGGCTATTTTTGCAGCTTAGTCCCCATTTCTGGACTGAATGGAGTGTGTGGAATATTTACATGCTTTAAAACTTTTTTATTCCAGAAAAGTAATAACATGGGCCCTTTAATGTATTGAAAGGGATTGCAATTAGAACATGTAGCAGCAAAATCTCAATACTGGTATTTTGTCCATATCAAGCAGCCCTTGTTGGTATCATTTTATAATACAAGGATTTAGAAATGGTTTAAATTAGTTTATTAATTTTAATTATTGTGTGACAGAAATAAAAATTTAATTAACATTAATAAACAGTTATAAGACCAAGTGTAACACTGACCTGTTGCTTGCCAGATAGTGAGCCTGCATTCATCATCATTGTCAAAGTTCAGATCTTGCTGATTGCAGACTTTGTCAGCATTATTCCTGTCCACTTCATCTCATATTCATGTTCCTCAGATATTAGAGCTCACTGCTGTCCTTTTATTTGTGTTATAATGCTGGAAACTGTTTATGGCACAATAAAGAACCACTAATAAACTAAGTTTAAACTGTAAACCCTTTATACGTTTATAATCTTCTATATGAGGCAAATGTGTGAGCCCACATCCTGACATTGTATACAAATGTGCATGTGTCTGAGCGTACGTGCGTGTGTGTGTGTGTGTGTGTGTGTGTGTGTGTGTCTGTGTCTGTGTGTCTAGGGCGTGTGTGTGTAAACCAAGGCTGATGAGGGCTCCTGCTTCGCCTAAGCTCAGCATTTCCTTCCGAAACGGTGATAAATCTCAGGATCGTCTCGCGCTACTTGCCAGATAGCGAGCACCATTCATTTGTCCTCATAACCGCCCCGCTAAACATACATTTATTAAATGCACCAGATGCAGATGCGCCGAAAGCAGTGCTGTAAACAGCAGCCGTCTAAACGTAGGGCGGATTGGGGGAGGTGGGGGCATCTCTCATTTGGAAACTTTATGGCAAAAATGTGCCGCTGAACCTCATTAATAAATTAAGGTTGCTCTTCCAAAAAAAGATCGATGACACATTTCTCAGCGCCTCGCCAAGTTCCAAATGTGTTTGCCTTCCTCCAGCTACACCTGGTGTGAGAGGAAAGTAGTGATAAGGGAACAAAGGGGTTTTGGAAGTGGAGGGGCTTACTATGTCCCTCACAGCCCAGCATGAGTCACACCTGACTGGGCAGGTAGGATGACACCGTTAACCCAGAGAAAGTCTACTTAAATAGACATACCCTTGCACAAGTTTCAACCAGCCACATATGCATATACAGCACAAGATTGCTTGTCCAGACGCTCCATTATTTGCCCTCGTCATCATTCTGCTGGAAGCGAAAAACAGAAGAGGGCGAGCAGAAAAAAAAAAGAAGTGCTGGAGTACCTGTTAGCAGAAAGAGGAAGCACAAAAAACTGCCATCTGTTGCAAAACTCTTACTGTAAATGCAAACCATCGCATTTCTTTTCATGCGGTTGGTGATGCAAGGGTCGCATTTTTCTCCTAAAAGTTGCATGTACAGCATTCAAAGCTTGAAAGTAAGCACACACACACACACACAAAACACAACAAACTTGATTTACGTTACTGTACACTTGACACTCTTGTAACTCTGGGCCTATTCACAAACACCACCGTATATCTCAGCCCAAATGAGAGTCTAAAGTGAGTTCGCTATGCTTAAAATGATGCCCTTTGTATAAAGACAGTTAAAATAATAATACAATGTCATGTAAAGATATATATATTATATGATGATGACAGCGTTTTGTTTGCTTCTAAAAGGTGAATTCTACAGAATGTACTGCTGAAATTTCTGTGTAAATAAATGGTTACATTCACAGTGGTCTGTTCAGAGTGGTCTGGTGTGAAATGTTTTGTTCCAGAGAAAATTTACCAGGTGAGAACTGTGGTACAGTGAACAGAACAAGACTTTAAGTGTTTAATGCCCCTAAACATTCACTTACAGAATATTACCTCATGGAGTGGATACAAATAAAATACTGCTTGGCCTAATTTTTTTAACGTTAAATAGCAGAGAGGTGCATGCAAGGGGTTAATCAATCAAAATGGACTGCTTTATTTCCCAGATTAACCACTATTTTATCATCAGTATCACATATAAAAATTCAGAAGACACATGCCGGTTCTCTTGAAGGCTTTGAGAAATGAATTAAATGGTTATATTTGTGGACATCATGAGCCTTAGATTCCATCACCATTTTAAAGCAAAAAAAATTCTCCCCAATGCAACGTTTTACCTCCAACTGCTCTGAAAGACTTTGTTTACACCTGAATTAGGTTGAAAAGGTGGAATTCCCCTTGAAGAAACTAGACCTTCACCACAACTGTCTGAGGTAAATGCTCCACAAAGGTTAAAGGCTACACAAAGGAGTCACAAAAGCCTACAGGAAGCAGAGAACACAAAGGCCTGACAGTGCACATGTAAAAACACCCAAACATGTCATTGCAGCAATCAGACTACCCAGAATCTGATTTAGCACGTGCTAAAACGGGGCCAAAACATACACACGCTTCCACGTGTGCTCAGACCCTGCCGCGCTCATTTTACGCTCTGGAATACTCGCGCTTGCGGAAGAGCAAGCTAAGTAACAAGTGAAAACGCCATCTGTCAGGCGAGGGTGCGTTTCAGTTGCCTCAGCATTTTCGGAGAATGCCTTGAAGACAAAAAGCTTCTTGTTTCCCTCCGTCTCCACCAATCCCGTTGCACATTCTTAATCTTATCTCTTTCTTTCCTCCTCCTTTGCTGCTCTATTCAACCATCAGCACATTCTGGCCATCCGCATCGGTCAGCGTTCAATTAGAGCCAGGGAAAGTGAATGGAGGAGCAAAAACTGCTCCGCCTAAAGTGCAGCCTAAGTAGTCCGATGATCAAATTACACTTGTTCCCCAGCCTCTCAACCAGACCATTTGCACCGCTAATTGCACCAACGGCCACAAATTACAATTCGGGTTTTATTGGAGGATCTTCAGGACGCTATGGCGGACGTGGCCCTCGCATAAAAGAGAAGCTGCCGTGATGCGTTGCCCCTTGTGCGGCGCCTCTGTAATCAATCAGCTAATTGATTTGCACAACAAACAACAAATTGAGCATCAGGGCAATTACATTACATCTCAGAGCCTTTCCACTTCTCAGTGTGAGGGATACGCACGTGGGTCCCTGTGGGACACAACGGTAGCGCCTGATCGCTTCAAGCCCAAAATCAAGAATGAATCTGAAAGGCAGGTCGAGACACAGCTTAGTAACACGAGTTACATTCTTCAACATACAGGTCCCAGAACTAGGTTCTGCATGTCTATGGTCAGCAAGACAAGTCCACACTCATGAGCAGCTGTATAAATATGCTGAAAAAGCTAAATGTGCCAAACTGGAGTACGTACACATGTACCAACCACCTGTAAGCCACACAGGATCAATACTTTATTATAACAGTTATCATGCCTGTTTTCTTAGCCAAAGCAAACAGCTTTAAACAATGTGGCAGTGTAATGGAGGATCCAATAATGGCATAGCTCATTATAAGGGTTATTATCAAGCATTCACACAATATACAGTCAGGGATGTATCCAGCAACGTATGTGTGAGCTGAATAGTTTCATGACAACAGAGATGCATATTTATTACTCTTGTTCATTGTCTACATTTTTTCCCCCAAATGTATTGTTGTATTATCTTTTGTTCTTGCTTGTTGCACTGATCATTCTAAAGACAGAGGAATTTGCCCTGGGATAAATAAAGTTATTTCTTATCTTCACAATTTTTATAACATGAGTCTTAGTAAGTGAACTGTCATTTATTGGTGTCTGCTGTTTCTAATAACAGCTATTATAAAGCTTTCACACAATAGAGGCTCAGTAATGGATCCACTATCTTGATACTGACTGCCAAAATAACAGTAATGTTATCTGTAATGTCAATCATGATCCTAAAAACATTTAGACTAACAGTTATTACACTGTTGTTACACGGGTGCATTGTCTTATCTACTGTGTATCTAGCACTCTATGTATGTTTGTATGTTGCTATTTGTTGCACCGTGATCCATGGAGATATGTTGTCTCATCACACTATTTACTTATCCATAGCTGCTGATGACAATGATGTAACTGAACCATATAACGTTTGTAGCACTATTATTATAATTACATATTTCATGGTGTCCACACTAGTTGTGTATTTCTTTTGTCTATTATCTGTCATAACTTGAACTCTGTGACAAAGTAACCTTGAACTTCAAAGCTTGCCATTATTATTACAATGTTCACATATTTCATAGTATCCATACTAGCTGTCTATTTATTGCTTATCTGTGTGTATATTATCTACTGTTTAACCTGCACTCTGTCGAATGTTGCTATATGTTGCACCATTGTCCATGGAGAAACGTTTGATCACACAATTCACATTTACACAGCAACAAGAGACGAAAAAAGTAACCTTCAACCTCGAACCTCATGCTATTATTATTACAATAATTATAATTATTATAACTATTATAATCGTTATAATAATTATTATTATTACAACATTCAAGCGTGTATGTTGCTATATTTTGCCTCGTGGGCCAAGGAGAAACATCGTCTCACACGTTGTCTCATCATACTATGTACGTGTATACAGCTGCTGATGACAAAGTAACCTTGAATCTCAGACCTTAGAACATTGTTACGACTATACGTATTATTATTATTAGCCATTTGTTTTGATGGTTATTGGGTATTAAGAGTGTTACAATGTCAGTATCTCCAGCTATAAGGCATTCCCTCAGTGTGTGTGCAGTAATGTGTGTTTGAGTGGAGCTCCCGCGTTGCCATGGCTCCCCGGTGCCGAGCTCACAAACAGCAACGAGTGATGAATCAGCAGCTCATTTCTCCCATTCAAAAAACAGAGCAAAACAAAGACAAAAACACCACGAAAACCAAAACAGCAAAAAGCATAAGCAACGAAAATGTCTACGGGAGCAATTATCAAAACGAAACGACGATAAAATGCCCCCGGTCACTCAACAAATCGCCTCCTTTTGGAAGGAGAGACAACATTAAGCTAACGTAGCAGCTACTCGAGGCGCCTTGCTTCTGAAAATGTCACCATAAAACAAAAAAGTACACTTTGCCAACAAGCTCGCATGCAAAAAAAAATTTGTTTAAGTCTGTAGATCAATTAAACTTGGTCTCAAGCTTTAAATTCGGCTTCAGATCAGCCTTGTTACTACTACTACGACCTCACAAAAATAGACCAACGACCCTGGCACAGAGCCTCCAGAAGGGAGCAATACACACAAAAAAGCTGGAAATAGCCAGGTAATTTCGGTCCACAGCTATTTTTGGCAAGCCGGTACTATGTTATTGGCAATCAAGTCCCTTTTCAGGTCACGGGGAGTAATTCAATTATTAAATATACATATAAAGGAATAAAGTCGAAAAGCTGTCACAATTTTCTGACTTACCTACGCTAGCGCTAGCAGCGTGTCGTCGTTGGGTCTGTTGTTTTTCCCAGTAGGGGGTTTAATCTGGTGCCCACTCTGCTTTTTCCCCTCTTACCCCCACCTGGGTGGCTGAGCTAACCTCCCTGGCTGCTGTGTCTGGCCCTGGCTGAGTAGATATGGCCGGTCTGTCCACCTCCAGCTACCGTGGAAGTGGAGAGAGGAGAGAGAGCTGGTCACGTTTTCTCGACGAGCTTACTGGGGAGATACTGGGAGCTATCGGTGAGGGGGTACGAGACTAGGCTACATTCCCACACGCAGGGATAAAATCTGTGAAATCAAATGAGAAAAATGGAAAACCCGATAGGTTCTTGGTGCACACACCTGACTGACAGCCTGAGAGCGCGGTGTGTGCATGTGCTGGAGGGGATGTGAGAAAAAATGGATGTAGATTACTCCAACCTCGGACCGTAACGCAGAGCTCTTTGTGTGCAGTTTAAAGTGCCTCACCACTGGGCAGGAGCTGTGGAGGTCCTCCCGGTGCCTCGGTTTAATGACCCACCGTGATGAATCAGCACGGCGAGCCCTTTAATATCCCCCTCCCCACCACCACCACCACCCCCACCTTCTCATATCGGCACGATGTGGCTTACCAAAGGCAGCCAGCACACACACACTACTTCGTATTCCTGTCTTCATAGGTTGTTTGCACACAGCCCTAACCCAGCCCTGACCTCACATATCCATAATTAGAGTAAAGTCCTTCTAGCTGCATTTTTGCTAATTATTCTTTTTCACTATTTCGAAATTACTGGTAAATAAAAAATATGAAATAAATTTCTTCGCGGCTCGTAGACACAAAATTCGTCTTTTCATTATTCTGTAAGCATTGTGTCCCCACAAAGACATAAAACAGGTCGTATATGTCTTTCACACAAGGTGTGAGAGAAAGGAGCGTGCTCACTCAGCAAAACAGTTAAGCGTCAAAAATGTTCAGGTTTTACGGGCGTTTGAGCTAAATATATGGCTCCATACAAACCCGTACATATGCATGCAAACAGACACACACACACACACACACACACAGAGAGAGAGAGAGAGAGAGAAACACACACGCGCGCGCGCGTGCACACTCAGCAAAACAGCCGTGTCTCTGGGAGCCCGAGCCGAGCCGAGAGTGACCCAGCCGTCCGAGCCTCCGGAGGGCAAACCCCAACTTCAGGTCGGTCTGCCAGCAGTTTCACTCACCGAAGCTGAACGGGGACCGTCTCTGACGTCAGAAAGGGGTCAAAAAGTAAAGACCGAAGCGATGGCGCGCAAGTTTAGTGTGTGTTTTTGGCTCGGGAAGCCCTGCTCCGCTCCTCTCCGCCTTCTTCTTGTTGATCCTCTTTCTCTTGTGCCGAGGCCAGACGTCATATGATGTTTGGTCACGTGGTTTCATTCATGAAGGCTCTACGCAGCATGGACAGAAAGTCTTAAAGGGGCAGTCGCCACCAACCGACCACCTGTTATTTCAGAGGAGACGTTTTATAAGAACAAGGGACCAAAACATAAGTTAATGACATTTATTTTCTCCCGTAGACCCCTGCTCCTCAATATATGGGCACATTCGCAATATATTTGCAAAAGTATTGGCACTCACCTCTTAATACCTGAATTTCAGGTGGCCCGTTACTTCACTAAAGAGCGTCCCATGCCTCATTGCTGGGGGTCTTTTTTCTCCCCTATGGGAAGGTTGCCCAAATCAGGTCCTGGATGAACACTCCCACTCCAACTCAGTAAGGGGCGATTAATGAGCTGATGTGGTGGGCCAGGTGTGTTGGAAGCAGTGAAATGGACATGGTGTTTCTAGGACCAGAGCTCTGGCATGGACATGTTGACCTTTGGCTCAGGTGTTGCTTCTCTAGAGAAGTGGTTCCCCACCTGGGGTCCGGGAGATCGCTGGGGGGTGCGTACAATTTTGTCTGCACAGAGATTACCAAAATTATATTTGTAGACATTAAATTCATAAAATCCCAATATTTGAGAAACGCAAAAGAGTGTGTGTGTGTGTGTGTGTGTGTGTGTGTGTGTGTGTGTGTGTGTGTATGTGTACAAGAGTACAAGAACAAAAACCTACAACTGTTTATTTTTTGCAAATATAAGTTTGTAATTAATCACTTTATTATTTATGTGTGTCTATGCGGGTAGGAGTTGGGTTTGTGGGGCCAGACTTATCTTGGACACAGTCAAGGGGGGCTTCAAAGAAAAAAAGGTTGGGAACCACTGCTCTAGAGCATCCAATTCCATCATATAAGTTTTACTATGAAGATTAAACAAGCAGTGTGTGTGCCACTGTGTCAGCAAAGCCACCAGCATCATGAATGACCTCACACACCCTTTTCTCTCCCCTTCTGTCTGACAAAATGTTCTGTCGCATACAAGCCTCCACCGCCAAAACAGGAAGCAGTTTTCTTCCCTCAGGTCATCAGACTACTCAATCAGAACTGAAACGTAAACTCTACCTCCCACCCTCACACACACATAACCAAATTTCTTCCTCTTTTAACACAGTTCACATACCCACTGAACTGTTCTGCCTTAAATGAAACTGCTTACACCCCAGCTGCCACTGTAAATACCCATTATTTATTAGATACTGCACATTCTCTGTCCTGCTGCTGCTATTATTTGCATAATTATTATTTATTGCTATTCTGTTACGTTTTGTTTTGCACATCTAACGTCTCCACTGCTAAAATACAGTATCATTTTTTGTTCACTCAGACCTCGACCACACTGTTGTCTTGTCCTGTTTTGTCGCTCCTGTGTTTTTCTTGCACTCTTTCTCACTCTCCTGCTCTAACTGCACCCTGTATTTTCTCCTGTCTGCACTTATGTCGTTTTGTGGTGTTTCTGTTTTTGTTCTTGTGTTGCTCCATCGTCCAGGAAGAATGTGGTTTGGTTTCACTGTGTACTGTGTATCTGGCTAAAATGCCAACAAACCTACTTGACATATAATGTCTAAAGCCAGTAGTCAGAAGAGCTAACTTCAACTTTTATCTTAAAATATTGTCCTAATCGACCTCTTCTTCTATGTGAAATGCCTCCCAGGTGTAGTAGGTTTGTTAGAGGAGGGAACTCACTGAGGGAACAACTGTGAACCTCCAGAACCTAAAGTGAGCTCCTTAAATGAATAGAATTTCTCAATAACTGGTCAGAACTCCCCGTGACCCTAGAGAGGATTAAGCGGTTACAGAAAGTGAGTGAGAGTGAGTGGCCATAACTCTTTTACATTAAAGGATAGCAGGTCTTTAACTAAATAGTGTCAGAGGCTCTGCCTAGTCTGGTGTTTTCCAGGCTTAGTTAATGATCAAGTCCTTCTTGATAAAGGAACAGAAAAACAGGAAACTGGACAGTACAGGTAGACTCCAGGACTGGAGGCGTCCAGATTAGTCAACCTTTAAAAAATTAAATCTTTGTGCCCGAGTGGGAGTAAAAGAAATCTGTTCTATGCTTTGGTTGCTTTTTAATGATACATTTATGACATTTGTCTATGTCTGAGCGAGTGTTAGTCATAGTCAGCACTAAGACAGCTCTCAGTCTTGGTGAAGGGAAGTATATATTTTTCCAAACAACAAAGAAGTTCATCATTGTTTTTTATTCATAGGAAAGTAAAGTGAAATTGTGGATCCCTGTGAAAAAGGAATAGTATCAGCCATCAGTCAAATATGCAGAAATAGAGTATACAGCAGATTTTCTTGCTTCCTTCTGAGCAAACATCAATCAAGATGCTTTTAACATTGTTTCAGTGAAATAGCAAAGCACTGTGGTCTTAGGTGCCTATGTCATTTTTCACTGTGTATGATGAAGTGTTTTTCTGCTTTTAAAGATCAAATTCGAATAAATGCAAACACTCATGAAAGCAGTAAAAAGTATCAAGATGTGTTTTGTTCGTAAGAAGTAGTTGATATTGTGTGAGCTGGTGAGGAGAACACAGGTTCGCTTCCAGGTTCCTCCTCCGTTCCTCCAGCCACTGTTTGAATTTGTGAAACTCCATCAGCAGCTTCTGATTTAATTTAATGAAGGTCTCATTGAGTCAAACCAGGTTTCTGATGGAAGTGACAAGAAATGCTGGACTTCCACAAGAAACACATTGATATACTGAACATAAAATCCCTATTTACATTTAATTATTTGTATTAATTCCTTTAGAATTGTATTGTAGTATATTTAGTAACATAAAAAATGATGGTCATGGTTCTAAAAGTGAAGTCTGTGATGGGGGAGTCCCTGGTTTTATGCATTGTTTTTGAATGAGATAATATGGGCAAAGATTTGTGCCAAAACAAAGAGCCTTTCATTCCCACCTGACCTAGCAGTCTATCAAATTTGACTTGATGTGATCACAAACAGGTTGGACCAATAAAATAAAATATGAGGACATAAAAATAATCATATGATGCAACTTTATCAGTACATGACATTTATGACGTATGACACCCACATATTTTCCAGCTAGAATGTCCCTGGCTGAAAAAAGTTCCCCCAATCTATGCTACCTACCTATACTTTATTAAATAAACGAACAAATTAATTAAAATCAGTAAATAAATATTAAGTAAGCCTAGTAAACATAAACAGATAGAAGTAGAGTATAGATTTTTTGTGCTAACCCAGTTGTTAAAATGATCATATGATATCTATCAACAACAGGTTCTGAGCCCATCCACAACTGCAGGAATCTATTTTGAGTAGCGGGTCCTGCAGCGTTTATGTTTCAGTAACAGGCATACTGAATATGAATGTATATTTTTAATCCCAAGAAAGATGAAGTACTGTTACAAAATATTTATTGCTATTGCCCAATAGCTCAGACTTGTTTACATACCCTGGTCCCGATAATGTACCTCTCCATTAGAGGGGGGCCGATACACTGTACAGCAGCAAAGGGGCTATAGTCAGTAGTTGCAAAGCAACAATACTCACCTATAGCAGGTGTTTCCGATATAATGGCAACACCTGCCGTGTGTCATGCGGAAAACCCCTGTGTGTGGCTTTGGATCCACAGCAAGGAGGTCTTTCACAAGTACCACAAGATGAGTACTGGATTTACGCAGCACTACACTGACCTCCTCCAGCCTAATTATATCTGAGCCCTGTTCAATCTCCATGTGTGAGTTCAGTCCTGGGTCCGGCTGGAGCTGCTGGCCCCCAGAAAAGGAAGCTAAAGTGATGATTCACTGCGACTGGAGGCAAAGCTAACCCAGTGTCAGACCTGTCCTTCTCTTCCTCTTTTTTTCCTCTCCCAGCCAGCTGCACGACAATGATAAAAATTTCACTTTGCAGACCCATTTCTCTGCACCCCCACCTCCCCTTCTACCTTCCCAGTACCTCTTTTCTAAGTACACTGATGCTGATGTGGATTATGCAGAGAGTAGAGGGGTGGAGAGGATGATAAGGCAGCTGGCTGGGGGAACTTAGCATGGCCTCTCAAACAAACACCTCTCTTGATTGGTAGTGTTTCTTATGGTCAACAGGGCAAGGCTGCTGTGAAGACTGACTAACGCCAGAGACCTCGCAGTTACAGTTTTTATCATTTTTAATAACAAGGCAAGGTGGTAAGGAAGAGAATGTCAAAGCCAGCATGTTTCAGGGAAATAGCTCTCTAATAGGAGGTGTTTTAGTGAGGAGTTATCAGTGCTCGAGAGTGGCGGGGCAGGCGAGGTGTAACCTTTGGAATAAAAGGGGGATTAGCCAGACACTTTAGTGCCTTCTTGACTTCCCATCATGCACACAAATAAACAGCGGCCTTCAGAGAAGGCGCCGCACAAGGCCAGTGCGTTTAATCGCGGCGGTGACATTGGAACTAATCCCATCGCTGCTTGTCATTCAGTGCGTTCGAGCAAAGGGAAAACACCACCACCACCCCCCCAAAAAAGACAGGCACTTTCCATGTTTCTCATTATCACTCTTCTTGTAATGAGGAGGAGTAATCTGCTCAGCACTTTCGGCAGCAATTTAAGTGTTGAATTGTTTGGGAATGAATTGGACTCACTGTAATTATCACAGGTGCAAAAATGTAACTTGGCATTGTGGAGGCCCAGGTGCACACCATGTGACTTCGGCTAAGAATGCTTAGTGGTGCGTGTAGACGTTTTCATAAACCCGTGAGTTTTGGAGTTTACCACTAAGCAGATGAGCTTTTCCGACTAACAAAGTTGTGAACACAAGTGGTGAAGTTGCACAAGTTCCATGCTACTTGAGGTTATGATGTGCATTCTCTACAGCGGTGAACCATAACTAACAGAGTTAGGCCTTCAACTCAGACCATACGTTTCTAAAATAATTATTTAAAAATTTATTAAAATGCTAATTTTGGCTAGCAGCCCTTTGGGATTTCTAATACTAGGTTAGCACCAAGCTAAAGCTGATGCACCTGTGGATATTCTGGCTGTTACAGATTAAACACAGACATAAGCTTATAAAAGAAGCATGTGTTTATGCAGTAGAGAGTCTAAGCTCACTAAAACCTGATTACATGAGGTTGCTCCAAATACATTGTTCCAAATACATTTATCACTTGACACTGACAACTTGAACTCAGATGGCGGGTCACAATTTGGAAAACAGTGGGATGAAAAATGACATTTACACATTTTCTACTTAACCTAGATATAATAGTTCAACCAAGACAGGATTGGAATCCAGAATCCAGTGCTAAAATGCTAACTTTACTAACAAACACTAGAAGTCAACACAAATCATTTCCACAAATACATCCCTAAAACATCTCCCAACCCACTCAAACTCTATGTACCTCTTCATTAAGGTGGTGCAGACACGTCCGTGTGGTTTAGTACAGAGTATGAGGTACAGAAATGAACAAAACCAGGCAGCCATTCCAGACAACCAGGGTGGAGAGAACTTGCATCAGATTACTCCATCTTTATAATGGTCACAGCAACCAACACCTGAGGCGGTTTGTGAAAACAGGCCCTGTTGTCTAATACAGGCCTGGCTGTTGTTGAGATGCCTGAGAGAAGTTCTGGAGATATCTTTAAAGAAAAAAAACACGTTCTGCTTTTTGTTGTTGTTTAAATTGGACTTTTTGCCAAATATTACTTATAGCTTTAATGAACCGAGGAGGACCATTCAAACACACTATTAGGCTGGCAAATCAAATGAAAGAGTAAGAAAAAGTTGCCTTTTTGAGCGCTTGGTCCACTTGGGCCATTTATCACACATGTATTGCACATGCAGCATTCTCTTGATTTTCTATGTATTCTTTATTTCTTTTATCTTTTTCATTATTTTATTCTACATTATTCTATTTGTGTAAAGCACATTGAATGACCTTTTGTGAATTATAATGAGCTATATACAGTAAATAAACTTGAAACTTGAAAATGTATAAGTGTAAAGAATAAAAGCAAAATATAATGATATGACGGTGAAAATATACTTCTATGTCTCAGAAGCTTGCTGTTTGTCCATAAAGATGCACCATTTAAAAACTTTGACTGGAATCATCAGCCCCTCCATGATCATACTCCGATCTCATGACTTCCTCAGCGTGAACTTTGACATGCGGGTCATCTCCAAGGTGTCCCGTTGCAGATGACGCTGACGGCGGAGCGCTAAAAAAGGCGCCTGTCTCTCCAGGCCACCAATCGTCGCTCCATCTCCATGTCAGCAGGGGAGGGAAAAAAATCTATACAAAATTCTGCACTATAAATAGCCAGGGCCTCTAGCTGTCTCATGTAATACCAGCGGGGTTGGGTGCATACCTTTCTTATCACAGGAGAATTTTATAGTCCACACACACACTGCGCACACAGGGGCTGGTAATGTGACACAAATATGTGAATTTTACCATGAAGACACGTGATTTTGAGTCCCAAGATGTGAAACTTGCACTTTTTAAATGTGCCAAATGCTCAGTGCCACTGTCATTTCAGTAGTGCTGAATAAAAAAAATGAAGAAATAGTAAACGGAAATGAAAGAAATAATTCCTGTTAGGCAATCTGGTGAGGTTGTGCTTTACAGTAAAGTGCAACAAGGAAGGGGAAAA
The DNA here is from genome assembly GCA_037974605.1 of Nannopetersius ansorgii. Classification (NCBI taxonomy): domain Eukaryota; kingdom Metazoa; phylum Chordata; class Actinopteri; order Characiformes; family Alestidae; genus Nannopetersius; species Nannopetersius ansorgii. The sequence goes on along the minus strand of JBBPDE010000038.1, from coordinate 1,156,602 downwards.
AAGGGGGCCCAGAGGTCACTTGCACAACATTTGCTCTTTATGCATGCTGACTACAGCTTTGCTTATAATACCTGTTTTACAAGCATGTAGTCACAATTTTAAATTACATACTTCAAGTGAACCACTTATAACAGGCCTTATTTATAAACATAACCCAGTATTAGGGTTTGTAACTTGCATAGCAGGTGTTGTATTAAAGGGAAATTACATACGTGATTTGTTTAATTAACTGTTTCATTAAAATGAATTAAAGTTTAAGCAAGTTTAACAGAGTAGTTCCGAGTGGATTTGATGTGGAATGTCACTTTCTATTGTGACATACTGAGTCACTTTTAATGCATCTAAAAGCTCCGTCACAACTAGTTTTATGGTCAAATGCAGAGCACATTAGGGTTTTTTTCACATATTTACCACTCTTTTATAATGATCAATGTTAAATATAAAAAATCCCAGCAGACTTATGGTGGGCTTGGATGATAAAGCAATTTCCTCCAGGATCAGTGAAGTTTTCTGATACTAAATACGATGGCCCTGTTTGTGTTGTAGACATTGTGAGTCCTGGTTCCATTCACCACCACTGTAAAGTCAGCGAGTTCCAGCGAGACACTCCATGTCACAACAGACCCCCGAAGGACTTGTTTCTTAGTGACTGAGCTATGTTGAACATTTTTTAAATGATTGGAATTCTCCTTTAAGTAGACAACAGCCGGTTTTAAACAGCGGGTTTTAAAGTGATAGTGAGGTAAGGCTGACCTCCTTTGTCTAATCTAGTTGATCAATAAGTCATAATTGCTGTATGGAGTTTGCTTTTGTAACTTTTTTGTAACTTTATTTAACATGGACAGACAAAAAAAAGTGTCTTAAAGTGTCTGCCACTACTGTTTTTAGCGGTGGTGTACTTTTGTCCACATTAAAACCACACATGCAAGTCCATTTGAGATTACATAACCACACGATGAGGTTTGTTGCAACTGCAGGATGATTTAGGCACGTAGTTTACACAATCCTAACTGGTGTGGCATGAGCTTCTGTTACTTCTTTTGCTACATTAACCTTGTTGCTCCACTGCAAAACTAGCAAACAAGTCTTGGCTGACTGGCTACATTTTGGGCAAGAGGAACATGGTGTCAATTTGATTCTTCACAATGCTACTCATTTAACTGCAGGATTTGCTTGTGCAGTCAGTTATTAGTTTCTGACAACATAAGAACCAACATAAGAATCAGAATAAGCTGATTAGAGGAAATAATGGTCCAAAAATCCCTCACTCAGAACAAGAAAGATCACTACACACTACACCTACAGCCACACAGAACAGAACTGGACAGTATTAACAGCCAAAGGCCAGCAGGACCAGTTCAGTTCTGGCCCACAGAGACCCTTAAAAAGGCCTTTATTAAATAGTGGCTTCTCACAGAATGATATAAAGCGATGAGTGAATCTAAAAATGGACTTCCCCTCATTTTAAATTATGCTGCAATATGTTCCAACTTGCCATTGATTTCTTACCTTGGCGAGCGCTCACTTGAAGACCCCAAAAAGCCTCAGGACTTCAGCCGTTTATAGATCAATGGTTTCTTACTGTTTTTGAGGTGCAGTAAAACATCAAATTTCTGTCATTTTCAACTTGTCTGATGCCCTTTTTCGGATCAGAGCTACGAGGATAATGTGAATGTGGAGGAAAACAGGTGATGGAAGCTTCTAACTCAATATGTTGACACTGCCAGGTTAAAGTTGCCTTATTGTGACCAAATGGTCACACACATATCAGTACTTTCTGAATCAGACCTGAACCATTTTCACATTGAGGAGTTTAACAGTGGCTTTTTGAATTTAAAGCCTGTCTCTGAATTCTAAAGGTATTACAAGTGGTCGAGTTTATTTACATAGCCCATTAAAAAACACAAAGTCTCATTTAATGCTCTTTACATTAATAGAAGAAAAAAATATTAAGCCTACAATGGTAGGAAATGAAAAATTTAAAGAATAATAAAAAAATAACCCAAAAAAAAGAGTGTAATGGAAGTGCAGATGTTTAAAAGATTGTAGAGAATTGTGGTTTTTTTTTTAGCAGCTTTTTAAAGTCACAGCTGGTGCAGATCTGACATGGATGGGCAGTTGGCTGGACAGCATAGAGGATAAAGACTATTTCACTATGTTTAGATCAGCTCTTTTCACCACTAACTAACCAGCTCCTGCGGATCTAAGAGACCCACCAGGATTATATGCACCAAACAATTCAGAGATGTATTTAGGGCCATTAGTAATTGTGCTCTTTTTGCTAATCTGCTGACCAGACCAGTCCACTCTCTTTGTTTCACTGCTAAAAAGCCCGGCGCTCTTTTGTAAAGGTACGTATTTGGATCTAAGCTCCTTTTCTCAGCCCAAGTCAGCATATTGACACTTGTGTGAATGTGCATTCAGTGACACCTACAATCTGAGCTTTCAAATCAGATTATATCACTCGAGAAAGTGTTTTAAGATTTAAGAAACAAAAGGGATTTGCCCTGCTGCACAACATACAGGCTTAAATCATTGCAGATTTGCCTCAAGCTGTTAAAGGCTTGCTTATGCAGTTTCTAACACAGCATGATGTAGCACACAAAGCACATAAGTAAACAGGATGAGGATTGTGTGTGGTAACCAAAAAGAGCTGACCTCATATCTGCACTACAAACTGAAGAAGCACATCACGGCTGATGGACCCCTACTGGGGTGAGGAAGAAAAAATACACATAATGAGGAGAGAAAACAACAATAAACATCTAAACAGGTTTGGAGAAGCATAAGAAATGTCCCTGACCAAATACACAGCCCTTTGTCCCACAGACCTGCAAATAAATGATATAGCACACAGGTAATTACAGGGTCCTAAAGCTGCTTGTCCTGTAAGGTTGACTAATGGGCTTCAGGGAAAGGTCTCCAGTTAATTCAATTACAGAGACATTAATTATTCATGCCATCCTCTTGCTATAATTATACACCAGGAACAAATAAAAGGAACTTTTTTTTTTCCTTAATCAGATACTCATTTTGCTTGGCGACACACTCCAAAGTCATGAGGACTTTCTGTATTTTAGCTAAAAGCACTCCAAATAAAAAAGGTGTTCATGGGTTCATGAGTAGCACCTTTAATAAAGCTGCGGTGACAAATGCCCGTGTGATGCACAAGCAGGTAACGTATTTCCATTCGCTCTCCATTCATGACGAAGTAGTAACTTTTCACAAGCAGATTACAAAATATATGCTTTGGTTGTCTGACTGTCATTTTTGCCCATCCATTTGACCTATAAAGCAAATTAAATACAAAAGTATCACAACGCAGCTCAAGTATGTGGTCAAAGACAGCATATCAGTTTCACATTTCGTTTTAAAGGGCTTTTACAAAGAAAGATAACCAAAGAAACAACGGAAATGAAAGGAAATCATAGCAAACACTTGGCAATATGCAAAATCTGGACACAGCTGAGTCTATGCAGCAAATCGGTTTACAGCACTAAAAGTATTAGGGGTGTAACAATGCATCAAAAAAGTCTCTCAATGCAACAATCTACAATATTGTAGAATAAATAATTGATGTATCTGTATTTTATGCAGTTTTAAACTAGTGCCAAACAACTCAGTCCAGCATATCTGTCATACATCACCTCCAACTTCAGCTCTAGACTCATTAGTAAATTGTGCCAAAACGAGAATAGGCATCATTTTCCTTCGTTCTGATTTCAGTCCAAACACTGTGAGAATATTGAAATGTTTTCAGTCTTCTGTTGTTGAAAATCCTGTGTGTATTAAATGTTCCCTGAATCCTCTATTGAACTGATGCAGGATTTGTCTGTATCGTTACCCCTATAAAACATGTTGCTAAAACAAAAAAAAACAAAAAACATTTTATCTGTTTTCATATTTACCAACCCTACTTTCAGCTGAGCCCCAACCTGCATCTAACATACAACCCCACCCCTCTACATAACACTTCAGTCAATCAGGGATTTCTGAAGAAATTCATAAGCCAGAGCAGGTATTGCTGATTGTGACTGGAACTAGAGTTCTCAGGAAGGTAGACGTCTAAGAGCAGGATTGATAAGCACTGATATACATGATGGTATAGTAAGGGTAGCTGATACATGAAAAACAAAAAATTCAAATTCAAGGTTTTTGTGAGACAGTGGCGCTGAACTGATCATATCATGCCATACACCAGCAAGGAAAAGCAAACACACAGGACTTATATAAAGTTTGAGCCTGATAATTGATAGATATGAAGTACATAAACTACAGAAAAACTGTGCATGTACAGATAAAAGACAAATTCCGCAGATTTTTTCATAATTTCTGCACAATTCTGCATAAACACTGTCACTGAAAACACTTTGATGTGAAATGATCCGTTCTAGTGAAGCTTAAAGAGTCAGAAATGTCCGAAGCAAGCTCCCTTATTACATGAAATGGCTATGAACTCACTGCATGACGTCCAAGATGACCACAGCTTTCAGAAAGTTTTAACCTGAAGTATACATTCATGGTGGAGAGGTACATGCAGGGAGGCAAGGTCGTCCCCAAATGAAGCTTATATTTTCAGATTTTTCCATCACAGACATTACATATAAAAACTCAGAAGGCACGTATAAGTTCACTGGTGGTTTGGGACTGTAAATAAAATGGCTTTAGTTGTTTTGTAGACATCAATGTTCAGCTCCTATCCCCACTGAAAGAGATCAGAGTCGGCAAGTTTAACTACAATGCACCTTACAGACCAAACCACTCTAAATGACTCTAAAAGTAAATAATGCAGAAATTTTGAAAAATGGGTGGAATTCCCTTTTAAGTTTTCCACAGACTTTGTGGCCGAGTGTTTTTTCTTATAAACAGGAAGTCCGTAACGTCATCTGCCGTCTGTTAACTCCCAATCTTATCCCCGGGGAGCGCACTGCAAGGAGGCAGTAGGTGACAGACAGCATGCTAGAAATGCACTTCTGTTCATTCTGTTCAGTCTGAAATAGTGTGTGTGTGTGTGTCTGGACGGATATCGTCTCAAACCACTCTGTCCAAAATTTGTCAGAATGGCTGGGTAACATCTGTAGGTGCCCGGAGGAGCATATGAAGCAATATAAAGTGAGTGTGAGTTTGGGTTTGGGTTTGTTTGTGTGTATGTAGAACATTTCTCCTTCAGACTTTCTTGACTCCACTCTTGTTGTTAAAAAGGTTGACTCTGCTCTTGGTGCCCACTGATGTGTCAGAGATTCCTGGCTGCTGCAGCACTTTGTCCAGGGTGGTCTTTTTAATAGCAGCGGGAGAAATCTTCTCCTGATCCGCCAGAGACTGCAGCTCTCTGGAAATGGAGGAGACAAAATACTAAGACTAGAGCTACAGGACAATATACAGTCCCTTTCCAGTTAAAGACAACCTCAACATTTTTCCAGATTTTCTTATCTCTGTACATGATTTCATGACTTCTGTTTGTGTTCATGTAAGCTGTATTATCTGAAGGCAGCATGAATATTATGTCTGTTAGTACCTGGTCCTGATACACGAAGCCTCCACAGCATTGATGAGAAGACTTCGGAAGCCGCCACTCTCCAGAAAGTGCAGGGCGTGGATGGTGGCGCCCCCTGGTGAGCACACCTGGTCCTTCAGCTGGCCTGGATGCTGCTCTGAATCCAGCAGCATTTTAGCAGCACCCTTCAGCCATGATAACCATTGGACACATCAGTCAGACAATTTGTATTGACAAGCATGAGAAACTGCAAAGGTATGTTATAAATGTACACAATGGAGCAAAGTCAGGTGAGAAGATTTAAAAAATGAACAAATTAAAAAAAATCACACTCATTAGTTCCTAAGAATTTATGACACTGAGGCTAGAACCCAGGACCAACTCAACAGTCATCTGGCGACTAACTGACACCAATCAAGTGCTTTTCACTGACTTTCTTTATTTTTTTAAATTATGAAGCTGTACTAACTATGGGTTTTCTCTCACTGTTTACTGTAAAAACAGTGGCTTGATACCACTTTCATGTCCGACACCAATACTGATATTGTAGCCTTGAGTATCAGCAGATACTGATACCAACCCATTCTGTTTTTTCCCACTTTTAAAAAACAAAGCTATTAAAAATACAAATAGTCTAGACGTGCACCAAATCTGATTTCTAGACTTACTCTAGAAGGCGCTATGGAAGTTACAAAATTCCAGGTGTTACACCAATATAGGGTACAGAACTCCATTATGAAGTACTCAAGACAAAATCACTTCTGTTAGCCTTATGCAGGAGCCTGTATTTTATGTGCACTTTTATAGGGAGCAGGGAGCTGTTTGGAATACAGCCTTGTTGCTCGTCTGTTTCACTTTCGCTTTACAGTGCATTGCTAAAAATGTAGTTAAACATTATCAGGACTGTTCAGGCTTATTCCAATATCTGATCCAGTGATTTTCATCCATATCGGACCAATGCAGGGTATTGGATCAGCCCTAGTTGTAAATAGCGCTTCATTCTACTGTAACGTGGATTATGGGAAGCAGGATATTTGAAGACTATTAGTCAGCAGATATATTCTTTGCTTTATAAAACTTACAGACTACTTCAGCTTGTACTATATAGAGGGGCTTGTTTTTGCACAGATGCATTAAAAACCCATGTGAGCTAGCCATCAACTGTAGTCCTGCGGTTTGTTTGAGTGCAAATTCTAACAGGATACTTGAGGCGGCAGAGAGCTGATGGAAGGCGATCATGACTCAGACGTGGCTGGCGCCAGATCTTCAGCGTCAGCGCAGTGAGTCCTGGGCCTCTGGCCTGTATCAGACACACTATCTATAGCCTACATACATACAGTGCAGAGATTGTCGAGCCCAAGACCAGGACTAGTCAAGTCGAGTCAAGCCTGAGTGTTTAGCATCACAAAACTAGTTTAACTACTAATTTTTGATAACTGTCATGAGCTTCACATTTTCAGATTGAAATTCATTTTTTGTGTAGTTTTTATGGGACATCCAGGACACACTCCTCAAGCAGACACTCTAAACTCTGAACACAGGAGTCGAAAATGTAATGCAGTGCTGTCCACAACGCTCATGTCTTTCAGAGATAGTGTGAAACGGGCCTAAGCCATAAGTATAGAAGCATGTGTTAAGTGTTCTTGTCTTTCTTTTGCATACCAGCAGAGCTTGTGCCCCCAGTCTCACAGCCAGCCTCCTGGGCAGACCCATCTTCACCCCACCATCAGCGAGAGCGTCAAGAGCAGTGAAAGCCTGCATACAAAAGCAATAAACACAAATTTAACACTTAAAAACCATGTCAAAAGCTAAAAAACCTATACACTGGAATAACCACCTAAATGTTAAAAAAAAAAAAAAAAAAATTTATATATATATTTCCAACATGCCACATAACCTCCTAGCACAAACAGTGAACGTTTATGATTTTTATTGTCATTTTCAGGGATTCAATAAGAAATGACACAATGCCTTATTATATATATATTAAAAATATATAATAAAGATACAAATATTAGGAAGAGAAATATTTTATTAATACATTAATAGATTATAGACAATAGAAGCAATGCTTTTAATTTTTAAAACTAGCCCTAGTGTTTTACTGCGTTCTCAACTGAAAAATCATTGCAGTTATTTTCTACATAGCAAATAGCTTCAAAAAGCTGCACAGCAGAACCACTACCTTCAGTTATTCACACTCAATGTCAAAGTCACCTGACTCAGATTCCAAAACATGGACTCATCCCCCTGCAGCATCACCACCCACCACTCCCCACCTGAATCATGCACTCACATAAGCTGGCCCGCTGCCGCTGAGTCCGGTAACGGCATCGATCAAGTCCTCCTCCACCTCCGTGCAGAATCCTACGCTGGCCATAAGCTGCTCCAGGAGCTTGCCGTCCTCCACCTCGGCGTGTGTACCAGTGGCGTACACCGTGGCCCCCTCGCGGACCACCACTGGAGTGTTAGTCATGCAGCGCATTACCTTAGGGGCAACACGGTACTGGAGCAATTTCTGCAAGGATGGATAAAGAGAGACAGTGAGAAAGGGAGGACAGAAAGGGAAGTCAGGACAGAAGAAGAAAGGAGAGATATCAGCAATTGTGCAGCATCAGTTTATTGAATTGATCTGGTGAGGAAAACAAAAAGCAAAGCTTGGTTTCACACAAACCAACCCACCCGAGCAGCGCGCTGGGATGCTTTTCAGAAAACAAGGCACCTAATTGAGGAAATCAAAGTGTTCAGGGCACTTTCTAAAGGGGAAAGCAATGCAAGCAAAAAAGTGTATGGAGTTCATAAAAGAGAATAATGCATGGCCTCAGGGAGCTCCTTGTTTGGCAGGAAGGAAGAAAGGGAATAAAAACAACATGCATGCTTAAGCAAGCACATGTTAGAAAAACCAAAGGCCAATCATGCTCAAACACATCTATTATAGCCCCAATCAGGAACTGCTGAAACAGGACCCCCGAGTGCTTCAGGACTGGTTATGGGTTTTCTAGCAGAGCGTGGGCTGAGACTGTGATCTGGTGGATGGTGAGGGAGATGCTCTACGAGGCCGTCTTTATGATGCAAGATTCACTTTGGCCATTTATGCTCAGTTTCCACCGTCTTACTTTGTTCTGGCCCACATGAAAAGTGACAATCTTAAAACCATCGTGTTAACTTCGTTGGTCATGGCTCCTAAATGGTGATCGTATATCATACTGTGAGTCTTAAAGTCGGATGTTTTCTTGTGACCGAAGACAGCTTGTGATTTTTTTTCTGAGAATTTCAGAAATTTAGGAAATTTAAAGTGTGTGGCCCATGTTTAATGACCAGCCATCTACACATTTCACACACAC
>JBBPDE010000038.1:1081901-1102226 GCA_037974605.1 Nannopetersius ansorgii | reverse complement strand
TGACATGCTGTTATGTATAATCATGGACAAAAATACAAACAACACTGGTGTTTCTGTGCAGTGCTGTTTGAGAGTGGGTTTTTCTGTATTTCTGTTTATGATGATAGAAAGTGTCACACAATGTCAGAAACCACAGAGGCATTGATTATTGATGTTTAAAGTGGTGTTCAGACTATGCTCATTTCTCTAGATTTGCTTTTTTTCATTGTTTTTTATGGAGCAATGCACTTTTGTGCTGCTCACTACACCTAGTACTAAACTACTAAATGAATGAACAGGGGGGCAGAAATTAGTGGTATTATAGAGGAGTGTTTTTGCTTTTTAAAAACTGGATGACCCAAACTGAAGGCTTAGCTGTAATGAAGTAAGAATCTATTTTGGCTGTTTTGACCATCTGGAGTTAGACAGGGCTCCGCACCCAAGTTACCGCCATCTGAACGAGAGAGTTTTCTGTTCATTGTTCCAAATTTCAGATCCAAAATGTTTATCAGTTGCTGGACATTTCTTTTAATCATAGTTCTTAGCTTGGAAAAAAGAAAGCAAGAGAGGGAGAGATGGTGCTACTTTGTGCCTGTAATAATGATGCCTGTTTGTGTGTGCGTTTTCAGGTACAGGGATTCTGTCTCCTCAGCCTGAGAAAAACCCACACTGGTGGAATGCAAACTTGGTGTAAGTACTGCTCCATACACACCCAAAGGCCTTTTCCACTCTGTGTGAATAAGGGCTCTCAGTCCTGCGCTCCACAGCCTCTGCAGCCAGCTCACAACATGTGTGTGTTTACACAGATACAGAGGCAAACACAGACACACTCTCACTCCACTTTGCTGAATCTGGACCACCCAAGACCCGAAGGTCATGTGGAGACCATATATGTATACATCACTGTGCACGTCTTGAGCAACCCCTCATTTCTTCATATTTTGCTACGAAAGATCCAGACTTCCTTGTGTTTTTATTGTAGTCTTGCGGAACAGTTCTCCAGTCTTCCTGAAGGACTTTCAATGTTCTCTCATTTACAGCCCAGATCCTGAAACTGACCAGTTTTGTTTGTTAAGCCACACAGTGACCTATGTATCATTTTAAATGTAACAGATCACATCTAACTTAGGGTGGTGATCAGTATACTGGTGGTGCTGAATGCTGAGAGGTTGGATCACCATTATCTAGGCTCCTTGTATCTTTAGCCACTTTGCAGGCTTCCAGGGTAAAACATTTGTTCCCATTTTTTTTTTATTTAATCAACTCAGTGTGACAGCTATAAGACAGTTTGACAGGCAGGAAGTAGTATTTTTGCACCAATGAGGTGATTCAAAGCAAAATAATGAAATGAAAGGTCCAGACTTTTGCACAATAGTGTATATATATATACATATATACATACACAGACCAGGGCACTTTCTTCCATTGCTCCACGGTCCATGTGTCCCTCTGTGCTCTGACAACTGTCTATCATAGGAGTACTGTTTATAACTGAGAAACATCAGTGCCTGACTTCACAAATGCTCTCAGTCAAATATGCACAGCAATGTTCAAGCATCATGCATCTAGTCTAAGACTAATCCAGAAGAGCTGGGCTGTTACTGCAGGAAAGGGGGGGGGGGTCAAACATCTACATTAATTCAATTGATTTGGGAAGAAATGGTTGTGCTTTATCCCTGTGTTTGCAGATTCATTCCCTATTGCTCGAGTGATGTGTGGAGTGGAGCTTCACCCAAAACAGACCAAAGTAAGTCACACATCAGTGTGTTTGGGTGTGTTCACACAGTCAGAAGTTTGGAATTGATCCCATGTGGTCCAAAGTGGTTGTAGGCACACATATCAAGTCAAAGTCAAAGTCAACTTTATTGTCAAATCTGCCAAACCAGACATACAGAGAATTGAAATTACGTTACTCTCAAGCCCCAGGTGCATGTATGTAACATTAAATACAAAAGGTGCAATTTTAAGAATATGGACATGTAACATTAAAGTAGAACATTATATAAAAGTAGAACATTATTACAGTACACCGTCAATGTCTTTTTATTAGCAATATAACATAAAAAGATTCAATTCTATATGCTTTGTATGAAATCAATGCAACTTAACAAAATGGTAAAATTGTGGTCCCTGTTTTGCAAACGTACTCTTGTGGGTACTACCACAGGGACAACATCTCAAATGTTGCATGTATTAGATGATTCTAAAAATTGAATTCTAATTAAAATTATTTATATTTTAGTCATGATTTTAAATCATACATTTTTGTAGATCCAATTTCAACTATTAATGACAAGTCTCTCTTTTTCTGTGTGTGTGTGTGTGTGTGTAGACGACTATGCCTTCATGGGCTCTCTGATCATTCAGGAGGTTGTGAAGGAGCTCCTGACAAAAGGGCTGGAAAACGCTAAAATCCTTCTGCTAGCAGGGAGCAGGTCAGTCCAGTCAGCTGTTAGTGTGACAGATGTCTGTATTTATTTATATTTATTTGGATGTAAAATTGTATGAAGATTTTCTATAGTAAACACCCAAATACTTTCTCTAGAATTTTATGTGCAGTTTCTGTTTATTTGTTGAGTTTGACATTTGTAACAGATGGCAGAACTTTTGCACAGGCCACATTCTATAGAGAAGCTTCATGTATTTTATGACAGAAGTCTTACGTTGTTATGTGTGTGTGTGTGTCAGTGCTGGAGGTACAGGTGTTCTGCTGAATGTGGACCGTGTGGCTGAGCTCCTGAAGAGCCGAGGTCACGGCTCGGTGCAGGTCAGAGGTCTGGCCGACTCCGGCTGGTTTCTGGACAATAAGCAGTTCCGCTTTACAGACTGTGTGGACACAATCAGCTGTGCTCCTACAGAGGCCATCAAACGGGGCTTCAGGTGAGACAGAGACAGAGACAAAGGGACAGAGGGACAAAGAAAGAGAGAGAGAGAAAGACAAATAGAGTAAGAGAGGGGTGAGAGAGAAAGCATAGAGAAACAGAGACAGAGAGTAATAGTTTCAAAAGGAGATCATTAAAAGTTAAAAAGAAAGGAAAGAAGGAGACAGAGAGAGTACCTAGAGGAAGAAAGAGGGTACTGGCAGCATATAGTCTGAGAGAGAGTAAATTAGTTCATTACTGACTAATAATACTTAGTTCGCATGACATTCAGATTTTAAATGTTACATAACTTTAAACATTAAATACCATTTTAGCAGCATTGTTCCTGCCAATAAAGCTACTTTTAATAAAATAAAAAAAGAAAATAGCTATTGTTGATTGTACTGAATCTTTACACGTCATGTTCTCTTATCTGGTCTTGTGTTCTCTTCTGCTTGTGTTGGTCCTGGAGGCTTGTTATCTCGATTCACTGTGTCCTGTGTGTGTGTGGTCGAAATGACAATAAAACCTACTTGAATGATTGGACTAATTTGAGTGGAGAAAAGGAGAGAGCAGAAATAACAGAGAGCAAGAGAGAGAAAACAGAGAGCGGGGGAGAGAGTGACAGGGAAGAGAGGATGTGGGATAAGAGGAAGAAATGAGAGTGAAGTCCCCACTGTGCTGTTGGTGCTGCAGGTACTGGGGAGGTGTGGTACCTGAACAGTGCAGACTGGCTCACGCAGGACAGGAGTGGAACTGCTTCTTTGGATATAAAGTCTTTCCCACACTGAAAAGTAAGAAGTGGTGACACACAAACCACAGCCTGGATAATTTATACATGGAAACATACTGACAATGACAATTACTGATCCCACAATTATTTCTCTCTTTCTATTTCTTTCTCTGTTTCTCTCTTTCTCTCACGCCCTCCCCCCTTTCTTTTTCTGTCTCTTTCTGCCCCTTCTCTCTTTTCCCCTCTCTCTCTCTCTCTCTCTCTCAGGTTCGGTGTTTGTGGTGCAGTGGCTGTTTGATGAGGCTCAGCTGACTGTGGATAACGTCCATCTAACAGGTCAGCCGTTACAGGAGGGTCAGTGGCGGTACATCCAGAACCTCGGTATTGAGCTCAGGAACACCCTCAAAGACGTCCCGTAAGCATTTACACACACCACACCATGAACTGTTTCGAAATGTTTAAATAAAGAAATTGTTTATGAGATTTTACTGCTTGCCCAACTTATTGACAAAAATGCAAACTCTTGTAAATCCAAATAAAAAAAAAAGACCCATCACTGATTCCTCTTTGTTTGACTGACAGGGCCATGTTTGCACCTGCATGCTTCTCACACGAGGTGATTACAAGAAAGTGAGTTTTCCTCTTTCCTTCTTTTGCACAGAATAAAGCACGGAATAGTTCAGCAAATAATAACAAATGTACAGTTTTACAGTGACTTTTAAGAAGGAATTGCACTTTTTTAAAACTATTCTGTTTTACTAATCGTGTCACTCCGAGTGGTTTGCTGTGAAATTCTCCATTCTAGAGAAACATACAGTACTTACGTGCAAATGAATTATGCAGAACTGATATAATATATATTCCCATAAAGTAATTTTAGTTAGCTCTGAGTGCTCAAGTAAGAAGTAAACTTCATATATTAAACGTGTCTTGGCTGATTGATTACTACCTCTGTAACTGACCCACATTTGTAGTTCCTGTTGTTCCTCTGTCACTTCTCCCCACACCGACTGGTGTTACGACTGCACCCCCCTGTCTCTCTCTCTCTGTAGTTCCTGGATGGATGTGCAGGTGAAGGGAACGTCTCTGCCTCGTGCTCTACAGTGCTGGGAACGCAGCCTCCACCACAGCTTCCGTAACCAAGGCAACAGCAGCATCAGCAGCGCTAACCCGCGCTCTTCGCCCCGGGGCTGTCCGCTGCACCTCATTGACAGCTGCCCGTGGCCCCACTGCAACCCCACCTGTCCCAGCATCCGTGACCTGACGGGACGGGAGATGAATGTCATTCAGTTCCTCACGCACACGGGCTTCGACGTTCAACGTATGGCACAGCAGCAGGGCCTGGAGCCCAGCAAGCTACTGGGCATGCTCAACAGCGACACCTGAGCTGAGCCCCACACACTAAAGAATGCTGAGGCGCGAGAGGAACATTCAACTAGTCAATCAGCAAGACAGAGGGAATATTGTATTAGCCAATCAGAACAGGAGGGAATATTCTATTAGTCAGAATGCAGGAGGGGGAATTCTGTATAAGCCAGTCAGATTGCAAGCTAAAAATTGTAACTAGCCAATCAGAACACAAGAGGGATTCTATTTCTATTAGCCAAACACACTGCAGGAAAGAAAACAGCCAATAAGAACATGGATTTGCCAATTATGTATTTGTATTTGTGTATCAGTTAGGCCAGTTTCTAAGATATTAAACACCAAGTGTCTAGACCTTTTCTAATGAAACAAATCTTTTTATATTTTCGTAGATGTTTATACACAGGTTAATGTTGTCCTGCTCTCCAGACCTCAGATGTTCTAATGGAGGTAGTTTCACTGTGATAAGCTCTCGCCCTCTGCTGGTGCCAAAGGCAAACTGCAGCAGAACTCGCAAAACTCACCAGCTATCCAGCCATTCTTTCTCAAGTCTCACAAGTCATGAGTGGGCTTTTTTGGACTCTTTGATGCCGTTTTCTCTCTCTTCATGGACTGTAGCAGCAAGAGAGCAATAAACTCGGGTGCTTCAACAAAGTCAGTATGATACATATGTGCAGCACTTTTCTTTCTTTCTTTTTTTTTTTTACAGTTTTGTATATGCTGCTGGGCTGAGCCATGCCAGCAGGAACTCTGTCCAAACGAACTAATGCCAGCTCAGGAGGCGCTGTCAATCACAGATCTCACTTCCACTCAACCCTCAGGGCAGAATGAGACAGAAGCTCATGGGGTTGACCTATTATTAACATATTATATATGTTGTTATACAGTAGGTAACATTCATTTTACAGAACCATTTATGGCATTCTCAGAGCCGAGAATCTGCCTTCAAACTCATATTCTGTAATATTTCTGAACAGAAGGTAAATGTAAGCTACACTGTCAATGTTATCTATTTAATTTAATATGTAAATCATATTTATGAGGAACTCCTGAGACAGAGAAGAGATTCTTTGTAAAGTGTACATACCTTTTGCTGTTTCTGATCCGCATGTCTTTGTAACAAATTTTAAAGGTACATTATAATCAAAGAGCAAAAAAAAAAAAAAAATTTTCTTCTAGTATTTTGTGACCTTTATTCTTTACAGAGGATCGCACATCATACAGTGACCCCACACTTAAATGTTATAAAAAAAATGGTCTAGAGTTCATGAAAAAGTTTTAAAAACCATGTATTATAAAATCATATAAAAGTCACGAGCTTGAGTGGTGTTATGACTTTTTGATCAGTAGTTCTCCTCTGGTATGAATGAGAAAAGTGTTTGGTATGTTAAGTTAAACCAAATTTCATAAATGTTGTTTATATTTCACAGTCTGAATGAAAGGAGTGGTGTACGTCGGACAGAAAAACATGCACCTATAGAATTATATCGATACATAAATAAACATTTTTTTCACAGGACTGAAATAAAAACAAATGTTTTCTGAATGGTGCAGATTTCTCCAAAAACAGTACCTGTTTGCTACCCTGCTCATTTTTTAAAAGAAATAGTATGTCTTATACTAAATTATATGTACAAAATGTGCAAGTCTTAGCAAGGCGCATCAGTCTGATGCAGAATATCCTCTTTCAGAGGCAGATAAACTGCCACTGGGGAGTTTAGTGGTTAACAACCTTGAGATCACCCGGCAGCCCGGAGGCTTTAAGAGATGACAACATGCAGCCAGTCCTCAACGGCAGTTCTGCAGGAGACAATATAAATGTTCTTCAGTAAGAGAGGTATTGTTGCTCCAGGAGAACAGGATGCTCTAGTCACTCCTTTGTGCTCAAAGGAGTGTATTCATGAAAAACTGGAATCCTGAAAAAGAAAAGCAATGACCAGAGTAAGAAAAAGGTAGCTGTCTGTACACACACACACACATATATATATATATATATGTCATAATATGTGATTTGATCTTCATCTAAGTCAAGGCTATTGACAAATATAATGTGCCTGAAATAGTAACACAAACAAATTCTGATATTTCATGTCTTTCATGCCTGGCCAGGTTGGAAACATTAAGGGGAAGATTCCAGAGTGTATGAACAACTTCTTCAGGATAATGTTAGAAGGTCTGTACGTCAGCTGTAACACTGATGCAACAGGACAATGGCCCAAAACACCGGAGGAGAAAAACAAAATCCGCCTTTTGAAGTGGCCAAGTCAGAGCCCAGAGCTCAATAGAATAGAGATGCTCTGGAATGACTTGTAGAGAGCCAAACACATGAGACCGAATATGACCGAACTAAAGCAGTTCTGCCAGGAAGAATGGGCAAAAATCCTCCTGAACGATGTGCAGGTCTGATCCACAGCTAAAGGAAGCACCTGGTTGAGATTGTTGCTGCCAAGGCCAACCAGTTATTAATTCCAAGGCTTCATATATATACACACACACATATATATATATATATATATATATACATATATGTGTGTGTGTGGTGCATAGCTCACCTCACTGGCTCCCCTGATGCGCCGAGGGGAGTGTGGACGTTTCTGTTCATGGATGTCTTGTAGTCTAGTGATCAAAAACTTCTTGTCCTCCCCCTCCTGGACACGAGAATGTTGTGAGTTACACTATTCACATGATAACGTTGTTGGGATGACATAGATTTCTATTACATTTCAACTCCAATGCAAAACTAAAGAACCAAACATTAATTCATTCATTTATTCTCTGTAACCGCTTAATCCATTACTAGGTTCACGGGTACGCAGAGCCTATCCTGGGGTCTATGTGAGCGAGGCAAGGACTAATCATGGGAGGGGCGCACACACGTGCACACACCATTCGCTAACACACTAATACCTACAGTATTCAGAATCTTCAATTGTCTTTGGACTGTGGGTATGTCCACCACTGCTACAATGGTTCTGGTGCTCAAGCACACAGCTGATCATTAACCCTGCTTTACAGCTAGTCTTTCTGACCATATTACTGGCAAGGGGTCATTTTCTGTAAAAGACGTAACACTACAGATTGTCCCCCCAATTTTTTTAAAGACTTAGCTGCATTTTTAAGCATCTTACATTTTCAATCTGCTCTTGCAGAAGCCAGATAATCTTCCTCTGCCCATCCACCACTTGGCTGTGAAAGTATATCACAATTCTGGCAGGAGAAAAACAAATTAATTAACGCAAATTAATCAGCTACATACTGTTAAGCAACCATCTACACTTTATTCTTTTTATTATTCACAAAAAATAGTCAGTGATTAGGATTCTGAGCATGATGAAATTCAAATTTTGGTCAAATTATTGCGCTACAATTCAGGATTACTTTTAAAAATACACAAACTAACAAACGAGGCATGAATGTGACTGGAAAACATATAATAAAAATACACCAAGTGTGGTTTTGGATTTTTACATTTGAGAAAACAGCATGAGAAAATTTATTTTGTCTGGAAATGATACAGTTGAATATTATTAGAAATTTAATGTTCTCAAAATTGCCATATAGTCCTAATGACATTATAAACCACATAAGCAAATCTGAAATTATGGAACACTGTGGTAACTAGTTACACTATGTTTATTGCTAACTAAAATGAAAAGAGGGTGAGAGAGAAAATAGGGAGTGTGACTCACAGAAAGATGCCGGCAGCGACAAAGAGGAAGAGAGGGTTCTCCACCAGGTATGTATGAGCCCAGGTGAGCCAAGTGAAACGTGGGTCGTCACTGGCCAGCTGCTCCACCCACCTCTTTCCCGCCTGGAACATGGTGTTGAGGCCACGGAAGGGTCCGCAGCTCTCAGATGGCTTTATCCTGCTCCACAGAGACACAGGAGAACACAGATATTTGTTTATTTTATATATTTTTATCAGCCAATAGACTGAACCTAGTATATACACAGACGGAGTTCACTCATCAGGAATCTTCCTCCTGGACGTCTACTTGCTCACAGAGTAACCATGCTGCCCTATCACTGCTCACATATGAACAGCCACGTCCAATTAAGCTCACTGGATATTAACCAAGTGCTGTGACTGAAGCATCAAAAGAAGCCCTCCTTTTGTGAATACATAACCCGGTAAAGACGAGCGAGTTTGAGAGCTGTGCACTGATCTCAGAGCTGATGGCAAAAGTCTAGCGACCCAGCGGACCATAAAAACGAAACCTTCATCCAGCATCACTGATACCAAAGACACAGCAAAATGAACCACTGCACCACAGATGCTTGAAACCTGTTCTCTACATTCAAAACATTGCTCTCTCCTCCTCCACCTCCACCAGACACAAACCTCTCAGCAGAAGTCTTTGCCTCCTCCACCAAACAGCTGGCTGCTATCAGTAGTCAATTCTTTGAATTACACAGGGCCAACCCTCGTCTCACTATACCTACTATCGTGCATGTGGTTAATGCCTCACTTACCTCTGGAACATTTCCTACAAGCCTCTGCTCCAAAAGACCCTGCTAAAATTTGATCAGCCTTGCTGAAGAAGAATTATTGGCCGATCTTGTTGCTTCTATTCTTATCCAGAGTTATTCGTATGGCTGTCTTCAAAAAGGTCTCAGAAATCCTCTCTAAGAATGACTTTGATCCAAACCAGTCTGGCTTCATCAGCAGTCACTTTACTTAAACAGATCTGTGACAGAAGCTTTAAAATCGGCCCAAGTGACAGTTCAGCCCTTGGCTCTTAGGTACATTAGCTGGGGCATGTGTGGCAGATATTGACTGGAACATCACAGGAAGGTAGATCCCCATGACCAAGCTTGGTATACACCGATTTATTGAATAATCAATATCACCAGTTCTACCAAGTCAGTGTAGTTTGGCTTTTGGCTTTTAATTGCACCCTTAAAAATATTGTGTAAAGGATGATGATGATGAGAATGTAAATTCAAAGAAAGACATGTGAGAGTAGGTGTGTTAATGTGTATGAATGAGTGATCCACTCACGTCCACATGGTGTAGGTCACACATACTGCTGCTCCAATAAAAGATGGGAAACACAGTAAGGTGATGAAGAAGGTGGTCATTTGGCTCGCCCTCCATGGCTTCCTGGGGGCCTGGCAATTCATCATCAGACTCGTCTACATGAGAACGAGAGAGAGCGAGAGAGAGAGAGAAAGAGCGAGAGCGAGACAGAGAGAGAGAGAGAGAGAGAGAGAGAGAGAGAGAGAGCAAATAAGAGAGAGAGACAGAGAGAGACAGAGAGAGAGAGAGATTCAGTGATCAAAAGTAAAGTAAGTAAGGTTCATTGTACGTTTTATAGGGCTATATAGAAGCATTTTTGGATGCACAAGCCCAGTTCCAAAGAAGTTGGGACACTGTGTAAAATGTATATGAAAACAGAATACAATGATTTGCAAATCCTTTTCAACCTATTTTCAATTGAGTGTACTCCAAAGACAAGATATCTAATGTTCAGACTGCTAAACTTTATTGTTTTTTTGCAGACCTTCACTCTTGAATTTGATGCCTGCAACACAATCCAAAACAGCTGGGGCAGGGGCATGTTTACCACTGTGTTGCATCACCTTTCTTTTTAACAACACTCAATAAGCGTTTGGGAACTGTTTGTACAGTTGCTCAACAGTCCGGGGTCTCTGTTGTCGAATTTGAGCTTCAAAATGTGCCACACATTTTCAATGGGAGACAGGTCTGGACTGCATACAGGCCAGTCTAGTAACGACACTCCTTTACTATGAAGCCACGCTGTTGTAACACATGTGAATGTGGTTTTACACTGCCTTGCTGAAATAAGCAGGGATGTCTCTGAAAATGATGTTGCTTGGATGGCAGCATATGTTGCTCCAAAACTTGTATGTACATTTCAGCCTTACTGGTGCCTTCACAGATGTGCAAGCTACCCATGTCATGGGCACTAACACCCACATACCATCACAGATGCTGGCTTTGCGCTGCTAACAATCCGGATGGTCACGACGTCCATGATTTCCAAAAACAATTTGAAATATGGAACCAGGCCCAGAGAAGCTGGCGACATTTCGCTTTGCATGGTAGAGTTTTTACTTGCACTTATAGATCAAGGCGACAAACTGTGTTAACTGACAATGATTTTCTGAAGTACTGCTGAGCCCACATGGTAATATTCTTTGCTGAATGAAGTCAGTTTTTAAAGCAGTGCCTTCTGAGGGATTGAAGGTCATGGGCATCCAATGTTGGTATTTGCCCTTGTCGCTTACGTGCAGAGATTTCTCCGGATTCTCTGAATCTTCTGATGATATTAAGGACATTAGATGATGAAATACCTAAATTCCTTGAAATTGTACACCGAGAAACGTTGTTCTTAAAATGCCTGACTATTTGCCCACGCAGTTGTTCACAAAGTGGTGAACCTCGCCCCATCTTTGCTTGTGAACAACTGAGCCTTTTGGGGATGCTCCTTTAATAACCAATCATGACAAATACCTGCTTCCAATTAACCTGTTCACCTGTGGAATGTTCAAAACAGGTGTTTTCTGAGCATTCCTCAACTTTCCCATTCTTTTGCTGCCCCTGTCCCAGCTTTTTTGGAACATGCTGCAGGCATCAAATTCAAAATGAGTGAATATTTGCAAAACAGCAATAAAGTTTATCAGTTTGAACATTAGATATCTTGTCTTTGGAGTGTATTCAAATGAATATAGGTTGAAAAGGATTTGCAAATTATTGTATTCTGTTTTTATTTACGTTTTACACAATGTCCCAATTTCGTTGGAATTGAGGTTGTATAATGAACAGCCCCACCTTTTTCATGTAGAAAAGGAGGAGCAGCTTGATGACCTGCACTATGGGCAGAAGAGGAGTGAACAGCACTCCCAACCTGCACACAAACACAACGCGTTAGCAAAGGAAAGCAAGTCTACACATGAAGGTCGTGGAATGAATACTTACTCCAACTGCACGCCTACATCACCATTCACTTGCTACAAACTGGGTTGAGTTTTAAGTATTCTCATATAGACTTGCTTATGTGGTAAGAATATACTTGATTATTTGGGCTTTTGGCCAAAGCCCTATCAACTGCTGTGAGTAATGAGGGGAGAGGGGGAGCCCCTAAGCAATATGGCTCCTCCCCTCCCCTCATTACTCAGAGTAGTTCTGATAAGCGTGGGCGTCTGTTAGCAGTTTTCCTCCAGAGAATTTAAGTTAACCGATGATGTTGCATTAGCTGCACTTCACGTGACTCAAATGCTATCCTTCCCTCTCCCAACACTGGTGGTATCATGTTACTGAAAGGGTCCTAGCTGATGAGTGGATCTGGGCACAACTAAATTGGGGAAAATGTCTTGCAAATTGATAGGAACGCAATACTTCATCAATTACGATGAAGACATCAGCTTTTCAACATAAACAAATAAAAATATAAATATGATTAGTTAAAAAGGGTCAAACATGTCAAATGTATTCTTCTACCTCAGAGTAGTACATAACAGAGCATAATAAAAATGTAAATGCATTTTATTTACCATTCTGCAGGAGGAAAATAATTTATTATTTAAAAAAATCATGTTTTGAATTTAAATAATGGACTTTGGTACTTGTCCCACTGTGGCCACTGCTTTATACCTGACCCTGCTGTGTAGAGTCAGTGTGAAATAACAGCCTTGTCATACGGTGTCAGAAACCACATAAACAAATCTATTTTAGAATAGCTAATAACAGTAAAGAACCAAACATCACATTTCGGCTAATTAAGGTTTAGGGAAAAATTGTGTCAATGTAATATTCGGCCATTTAAATTAAACTACATTTCTGTACCACATGCTGTACTGAGGGCAACCACAAAAGCTCTCTCCTTCCAAGAACCTGTGTTTTACCCCTCTTTATTTATATCAATCATTGCCATACGATGGCATTATGGGATGTGTAGTTACCAAGCCAGCGTCTGTCCGTAGATGAGCTCGAGAACATTCCTCGCAATATCGAACACAGGCTTCCTTTCTTTCTTCAGAACCTTCTCTGAGAACAGCCTGAATGAAGGGAAGGCATGTCTAAGCATATATTTTTGTGGAGGACCGCTTGCTCATCTCTCTATTGGTTGTGTTTGAGGAGTAGTGTGGAATGCAGGAAGCTCACCTCCACAGGAATTCTCCAAAAAAAGTATCCAGCATTGTGAAGATGAAGTCCATCAGCAGGAATCGATATAACTCCTGTCCAACAAAAGTCTCCCAGCACTGGAAATCACATACACACCCCTGTCAGTATTTCAAAGTCAACAAAATGTCAGTTTAACATTTCTTTATCCCAAAAAATATAGAATGAACTCATAAGGTAACAGATAGAGGAGGAAATCCAGATGTTGTAACAGAATAAATACGCTGTGATTCTCTCACCTTCAGGCCCACACTCCCTGGGTCTGATGCCACCCGGCCCAGCCAGTGATAACACAGCATCCCAAGCACACTCACTTTCAGCATCAGATTCCTGACAAAGAAGACAGAGATAATACATTGAAAAAACACATAAAAAAAAAAACATTGATTATTCTTAGGATAAAAGGTTTTAGATAGAGGTGGGCATAGATTATTTTTTTAAATCTAGATTAATCTCACTGTAATCTTGGAATTAATCTAGATTAATCTAGATTAAAATGGCTCATTTGAATTCTGCCAAAGGTCGGAAGCTGTGTCCTTAAGTGAAAGGAAAGGTTTAGTGAAAGGTTTTCAGCCCTCTACACATGCTAATTCCTTCCTACAACCCTGGGGGCTAAGCCCCCCTTGTCTTTCCGTCCTAGTGACGTCCCTGATTCACAGTAGGCAGCTTGCGTAGCATAGATCCAGCTCCCAACCCAACTTTGTGACTAGATTAACGGCGATATTTTTTGTTTTCGCCCGATAAGAGTCTCACATTAACGCAGCACGTTAACGCTGATAACGGTCCACCACTAGTTTTAGACCAATCACAGAGGGCATTCACTCCATATTTATTAATAGCTTGAGTAACAGAAAGTAAGACTGAATTAGAAGTATCTTGTTTAGGGTAAATTAGAGATTAGAGAAGTCCCCGGTGTCAGGATCAGCCCAGGACCATTCCGCGACTATTGAAGAAACGCAAAATGAACAATTACTAGTTAGGTTCTAAGGAAAAAATACGAATAACTTCACAGAGGTTTACTGTAATGTGAACTGATTTTTTTTTCACTTTTTAAGATGCAAGAGAGAGAGATAAACACTGTTTTAAATGTTTTAGTTTGTATGGTTCATATAAAAATTATGCTGCAAAAATGGCTCTGTTTCTGTGATGTCACAAAAACTTGTTTTTATATACTTATATATATATTTAAAACGTGTATATATATATATTTAAATATGACCAGGGTTTGTTAGCGAGTAGCATCCAGAACCCGATTAGTAATATTTCTCTTGTAGGAATGTTTGTACTCAGTACAACAGAACAATACTATGAGTGTCCATTACTGTTCACTGCTTAACTTTACTGTGTCCTTAAGTGAAAGGAAAGGTTTGGTGAAAGGTTTTCAGCCCTCTACACACGCTAATTCCTTCCTACAGCCCTGGGGGCTAAGCCCCCCTTGTCTTTCCGTCCTAGTGACGTCCCTGATTCACAGTAGGCAGCTTGCGTAGTATAGACCCAGCTCCCAACCCAACTTTATGTCTAGATTAACGGCGATATTTTTTGTTTTCGCCCGATAAGAGTCTCACATTAACGCAGCACGTTAACGCTGATAACTGTCCACCACTAGTTTATATATATATTTAAAACATATATATATATATATATTTAAATATGTCCAGGGTTTAAATTGGGAACTGTTATTCAGGGGGCACTGTGATTTGTTTGGATGGGGTTTTCCTCCCTCGCCTGTGCAGGCTTACATGCTTTTGTTTCAGCCTGGAGTGCTTTTTGATTGAGGCACACGCAGTACAGAGGTCACAGGCAATGATCAAGGCTCTTAAAGGCACAATGGTTGAATGCAGAAGGAATGGTTGGGAAATGTCTGGGTACAAATGATTTTGATAAACAAGCTCACACAAAGTTTAATGGACCTCAGAGGGAAAAATGTAGGAAATGTAAAAATAGAAAAAAAATATGGAATCAGTATCAATAATCCACTACTCATACTGGAAACAGAAAATGTGTTTCATCTGTAGTGTAAATAAGCCTTCCATATGCAGAGACATCAAGTTGTGGCTTTAGCAGCAGAGGACTACCTGAAGATGGCGACGTAGTTGCGTTTGCTTGGGGAATCGTACTCCTCCATCCAGGCCACAATGTTGAAGAAGCCGGGCAAGAGCAGGTTAATAGAGGATACAGCCACAGGGAGTGCCAGAAGACTCGCCTCCTTCTTCAGGAGACTCTCTGTAGTGTTAGAGGAGATGCGAACACGGACCTGCAAGTCCTGAGAGAGGGCGGGAGAGAGAGAGAGAGAGAGATAGAGTGAGTGTGTGTGTGAGGGACTTAGTTAAAAATAGGGGGAAACCTGAAAGTTCGGATGCTTAAATACAAACATTCCATCTTCTAAAAAGCCTTGAGGGACTGAACATGCACACACAGCTCAGGAATTCAGGGACAGCTACAGAGGATGCATTCCTACTGAGACAATAGACTGAAAGGAAGAGCAAATGTGAACTTGGTCAAGCTAAATACGATCAAACAAGACCAGAACAATGAGCTGTAAAACAATGTGTCTGCAGCACATCACTCTCAAACTGACCTTGTGCATGTGCTCTGAGAAGAAGTACACAGCGTAGGCACATGCTGCAGTGCTGCCAACACATATCAACCATGCCAGTATCTGGATGGACACGGTCCATAGGCGCTGCAGCAATGAAGACTTCACCTCCTGGCAGTTCACCTCAGCCACTAGTTCCTATACACACAGAACAGCAGTTCATTAAGGTGGCACAGGTTTACAGAAGTAATTTCAGGCACATTATAAATTTACTGTCAGCTTGGAATATGAACAAATGTAACTGCTACAAGCAGCCCTTTCACCTGGTATTCATCAGGCAGCTGCAAGGAGGGCTGATCTTGGATAAGGTTCTTCTGTATTTATGATAATATCATAAAACCTGACTCAAGATCACTACTCCTACTCCTAAACTGGTTTGTGAACAATCTCTGTTGTCTAAAAAGAATGCCCACAGCTTTTGGCTACACAGTGACGTATTCCACATCCCCACGTCTGGCCACATTTTCAGCTACAATAAGCTGCAGTGACAATAACCAAGCTGCACATTGTTCCAGAAGGTCTCAGAGACATTTAACTAAACATAATAATTTAAAGGGTAGATACACTTACAGGAAGTACTTAAAAAAAGTACATGAAAGTTATTCATTAAAAGGTGTTTTCGACCATAATTTTAAATAAAAAATAGTGAAAAATATGGCTGATGTGATTTATTACAGTCTCCACTCTAGTTTTCACTTCTACTAATCCTTGTGTGTCTGTCAGATGTTTGTTCACATTTCTTAGCAGAGCCCTATCACTTCTATCTTGTTTGTAATTTTAGCACATTTTCTTTGTCTTTTTTCCCTTTTTTCTCTTAGGCACTTCCACTAATGGAAGTGTAATTTATCCCTTATTACGGCTGTCAAACTTAACATGCTGAATGAGAACTTATTAACGCAATTTTGATCATCATTGAGACATTTTACCAACTTAGACCTTCAAGGCATCTGCAGAGGCTGAGTTGCTCACTGATGTATGATATAGAATCCATAACTGTCCAAATAGACTATGCTTGATAGTGCAACAGAAAAGTAGAAAATTTCAGTTCACACACACACACACACACACACACACGCACACACGCACACACGCACACACGCACACACGCACACACGCACACACGCACACACGCACACACACACACACACGTATATTAATTTGGTGGAAGATGTGTTCATCCTATGGAAATCATGTAATATTCATGTTTAGGAATAATCTTATTGAATAATTAACGTGTACTAAAATTAGCTCTAACTTTCTTGGGGTAATAACTTTCTATAACTTTCTTGAAATCTTAACAGATGAGAAATATAATTCTTTGCAGTTATTGCAATTATGAAACTATTTTCTTAACCGATATAATTCCTGCTATGGATATTTCTGGAATCTCAAATAAATGGGAATGTATGGGTGTGTGTATTCCTTACTTTGAGCTGAGTGGAGATGTTCTCCAACAGCAGTCTGACTGAGGATTTCTTGGTGACTTTAAAGTCCCAGGAGCAGAAGACTTTCACAGCGAGCAGGCCTTTGGATCGGTCAATTCGGAAACTCTGGCCAAATGACTTTGACATGCTAGAACACAGACACAGATTACGCTGAGATTTTGGATTTTCAAGCAGAAAGGACACCTAATCTGTCTACCAGAATCTGACCCAATTCAAGGTTTAAAAAGTTCAGTGCATTTGAAACAAACTGGCTCAACTGCTTCAAACTACTACATTTATGTAGCTGAGGATGCAGGGTACCTGTAGACGAGGATGATGCAGGTGATGAAGAAGGCCATTCCTATAGTAAAGAAATAGGCCAGAGGCATGTTGTAGGATAAATGGAAGCCACAGGAAGACTGGTTGTTTGCCTGACTACAGTTCTTTGTGAGGGTGTAGTTACAGTAGTAGCCATAGTACATCAAAGAGTCAGTGAAATAGCCCTGAGAGGGAAATGGGGGAAACAGACAGAGAGAGAAAGAGAACGAGAATTTCATTGTAAAATTGCCCACAGGTTACTGGCCTCCTCACAATTTGACTTATTATACCCAAAATGAACTGACTGGGCCAAAAATGTTCACAGCAGCTGTGGTAAATATATATAGGAAATATAGTTTCTGAAATAACTCACAGAAAGGCATTACATCAAATGGCTATTAGGAAGCTGACATTGTTTTACAATAGTTACTATGATGTTGGCATAAAATGTATTTTTAAAAGTCATTCATAGTAAAAAGGTACATGTAAGGCCAAATAGTATCTTTAAACAATGCCAAAGTTTCCTTTACCATCATAATTGTAATAATTGTAAAAACTAGGTTCACCAGCAATATCTGTGTTGTAAACGCCACAAATCCAATTCCAATCACCACCGTGAGGAAAGTTTCTCTACCATTTAACTATTTCTCAACAAACCCCTGTGCATGACTGGTTACACCTCAACAATTAAAATCTGTATAATTCTCCTCTGTATTCATCATGTCATGCATATCCTATCTGCATTTTATCCAATCCACATGGTCTTTTTACCTAGCCACTTAAAGGCCGCTCTGTTTTTCTGAGTTACATACAAGTCTAAGGAATTATGTACATAAATCCATGCTACGGAGCTGATTGCCAATTGCATCTACAC
Source organism: Nannopetersius ansorgii (assembly GCA_037974605.1). Taxonomy (NCBI): domain Eukaryota; kingdom Metazoa; phylum Chordata; class Actinopteri; order Characiformes; family Alestidae; genus Nannopetersius; species Nannopetersius ansorgii. The sequence goes on along the minus strand of JBBPDE010000038.1, from coordinate 1,083,930 downwards.
TGTTTAATGTCCATGCGGACAAAAAACAACAAAAATGGAACTACAAACTATCAACTGGAAAGTCGACGAGGACAAGTACTTCTACCTGTTTGGCCTGAAGATAAATTTTAGTGGGAGTTATCTAACACTGCAAGAATCAGTGTATCAAGTTAACTCTTACGACCCCATGGACGCTGTTTTGGGACAAAGACTAGCTATAAAGTATGAAGACAGAACTGCGCTGTTGCTGTGTTGGAGACACCATCACCATTAAAGCATGCTGCAACTTTCAAGCATTTTATGTACAGCATGGATCCTGTTTACCTATGGAAAAGTGGCTAAGTGTAAATAAGCTCTTAGCTGAAGTATCACATTCCAGAGCAGCTGAGCTTGGTCTTACCGCCCCGGTGAGCAGCTCAAGGCCATAGAAGCGAGTGGTTTGGTACAGCGTGGGGGGCCGCACTCCCTGTGGGACCACCAGAAATAGGCTCAGCACCAGGAGCAGGAAAATGTTGAAGAAGAGGAGGGTCCTCAGAAACACAAAGTAGGAGAGGACGCCCGTCCCGAAGCGGCCACTCACTCTCTTCAGCGCCGTCTGCCACAACTGAAGTGAGGAAAGGAACGACAGCCAGCTGTACCAGCTCTGTCTAAAGGCCTGAGAAAGAGAAAGGGGAGGGAGTGAGACAGAAAAGAAGAGAGAGAGAGAGAGAGAGAGAGAAAGAGAGGAAAGATGAGAGAAAGAGAGAGAGGAAGGAAGAGATGACAGAAGAAAAGAGAGTGAAAGAGAGAGAGCAAAAGAAAGAGGAAAGAGGAAGAAGAAAGAGAAGAGAGGTGAGAGACAGCAGCAAAAGAGAGAAAAAAAGACAACGAGAAAGAAAGAGAAGAAAAAGAAAAAGTTAACATAGACCTTAAAGACTTCAGATTTCAGCCTTTTTTTTCATCTCTTGCACTGTAATTAACATGCTGGATGAAGGAATTCAGTCTGAGAGATAAAAAAAAGAGGCCAAAACTTGGACAACTGCCAGCACTCTTGAGCCTGAAAGACCTATGACTCATCTTTACAGGCCAATTAAGGCTCTGAGACAGTACAGTATTTCCGAGTTCTGGGACACAGAGAAAAACACTACAGAGAGTCTGACAGGCTGTCAGTGGCGAAACAAACCCAAGTCCTAAGGAATTAGATGGCAAAAGCAAAAGCTTTGACAGAAACGAATATTAACAAAGACTTCAGACTTCCTGTCTGGTATAATCAGTGAGGCTTGCTGTGTAGTGGACTCACAATGATGATGTAATATTTGAGTTGGCTGCAGCAAGGGATCTTGCGGGAGAGGGAGCGGTCAGTTTTATTCAAGGCCAGGCGCCTGCAATCGTAAGAGAGGATGAGTCCAACACACAAAGCACAGAGCAACGATACACACACACACCCCAATATACCAACATACAATACAGCCTACAGTGAGGGAGTCTATTCATCTATGCTTTCAGTGCTAAATCTGGTTTGAAATAGAGAAGTCATTATTTAAAAACACACAAAACGGGTTATTATAAATCATTCAAAAGCACAGCACTCTAGAATAACTAAACACAAATACACTAAAAGGTACCAAAACTTGGCTGTATTACAAAAGATTTTTAATCATGTAAGATAGTTGGAGTTTCCAGGGTTGTATTTTTTTTTTGGCTTTCCAAAAATGTATTTACGTACTATTTACAAGTATATATGAAAAAAAACATTCACTTAATATTTGTAATTCATACATACTTTTATGCATTATTTGAAGCCATTTATGACAACTTACATATAATTGCAATTCAGCAATGGTTAAACATATCTTAAATGCATTTAGTGATGTTTTAGCGTACCACTATTAGAATTGCTCCACCCTACCTTTCTGACTCGCTTCAGCTCTATGTTCCCTCACGGCCCCTAAGGTCTGCTGGTCACCTGACCTTAGTGGTTCCAAAGGCTAGGTTGAAGCTCAGAGGGGATAGAGCTTTTTCAATCGTGGCTCCAAAACTTTGGAACAAGTTGCCTTTAGATGTTAGGCTG
>JBBPDE010000038.1:1063149-1073331 GCA_037974605.1 Nannopetersius ansorgii | reverse complement strand
ATTTTAATTTTTAAGGTGTATATTTTAAGGACTATATTACTGAAAATTTAACTGGACTACTGTTTGAATAAGGTGCAATACAGGACAGCAAATCAGAACAGAGATCATTAACATACATCAATCTGTAAGCTTGTTTTGTACCACGAGATGAAAGAGTGAGTGCAATAAAAATGAGTAATGTTTGTTTTGAGTTCATAAACCATGCACAAATGTCATAAGAGTACCTTCAAAGAAGACAAAATACAAGAAGGTCTAGAACATGGGCTCTTTAATGTTGAATGAGTGCTTGGAGATGGACTTAGGTTACAGAGAAGACGCCTTCTCTGCTATTGTCATTCTTCAGCGGTGCTGACAAGCAAGCGATAACAGTTTTTGCCACTGAGTTTATTCAGTGCTCGCCTCTGCCCTTCGACACAGAAGTCTTTTACCGCCCCTGTCAGCATGACAAGTCTGCCTTAACCAAGCTTTTCAGCACATAAGCTAATCAATAATCTGTCTAGGTAAAAGTTCAGGTTTCTTTCAATAGGTAAAGTTCACCACTAAAGAGAAAATTTACCTTAGTCACTATTGCGAGGCCCTGCCTTTCCTTACTGGATGAAGACAGAGAGCGAAAGGATTAAAAGAGAGAGAGCGAGAGGGAGAAAGAATCAGTTTGTTCCTGTAGGCAGGCAAACAACGGCACTGTGAATGGATAGAAGGAAAAAAAAGGAGAGAGGAGTGAAGGACAGAACAAAGGGTAAATAGTACACTTGTTCCTAGTGGCTTTTCTTAATGGCTGATTACATACACACATACACCTGCTTTTTTAGATTAAAGCTTTCTCAGAGGCTCGTTTTAAATACAGAAGATGACAGCTGACAGAGTTTGTGTCTGTAGCTTTCTAGCTGATTTATAAGAAAACCAGAGACTTTTGAGTCTAAAATGTTTACAACCAGAGCAGCTTTGTATTTCTCAATGACAAATTCAAAGGAATAGTTTAGCCTCTAACAGGCAGAAGACATGCCCAATTTCTGTTTCATAGGCAAATGGTGGCGGCAGTGAGTGAAGTGAGATTTGGTTGTTTATTGTGTTCACTTGTGTCTTACAATGCAGCAGAGCTGTTAAAACTTGCTCTGTTTTATGTGCAGCCAGCTACTAACACCAGTTACATAAGGAGTGCCGGGTCACAAGGCGTCCCACACCCAGGAATTCACCCTCGATTAAACAAACAAATTAAGATTCTACATTGTTGTTTAATTAGAAATGATTAGTAGGCATGATGATGGGTATTTTAAGTTCTCGTATTGCTCTCTCTGACAGTAAGTCTAATAGACACACTTATTTTATGGATAGCTTTGATTCACTTGTCCATAAGGACCATTAAACTCCTATTTTGAATGAATCACTTTTGTAATGTCATAGAACTAAAGCATTTACATGTGCTCCATTTCATTTATTTACAGATGTTTACATTCATGTTGAAGTTACAAGTTTCTGCCTGGACTATTTGAGTAAAGTTCAACACATAGTATGTGTAAGCATCTTGTAACTACTGATTTTTTCTTTGAATTGAAAAAAACCCAGCTACTCAATTAAAAGTCAGAACAATCAAAATATTACTTGATTGCTAATTTAACTGATTGTGACAAGACTATTTTTCTCACACACACGTACACACACACACACACACACACACACACACACACACACACACACACACACACACAATCACAGTTTCTCATTTATTGTAGCTGCAAGCATTAGGTGTCCTGTGTAACAGTGATTAGGAGCTCTGGGAATTGCATGTGTGTGAAAACACAGGAGACGCCTTAGACTTTCATTCCCACAAGTGGTCAAATTTGCTCTTTTTATCGGAACAGTTCATTGACGTGACATTTTTGTACAAGGTTCACCTGAGAAATCATAAATTGTTGCACGATTAATAATATAGTAATTATGTAGTGATAGTGTATATTAGGATGCTATAATTGCTCTGTTAGTTTCAGTCATCCATGTTGTCCATGTTATTTAGATAATTAGTCTCTGAGGTGCGGCACATGTGGGAGGTGAGCTATTCTCTATGGAAGAGAGGAGTTAAAGGAACAGTGCAGTGAATGTTCTTCTTATCTCTGGTGAAGTCGATCAATCAAGACAAGGTTCCTGTTCAGATATGACACTGTGAACTAAAAAACCTTCAGAACTTCACCATTATGGACAACAATTACCGACAATGCAAAGCGGCCGCGAGGAGGACTTCGGTCAGAATCCTCTACATTTATTACGCCTGTTGTCACAAAAACTAACTCCTATTAAATTGCTTTGTGAAAACACACCCTGTTTAAAATAGCTACTAAAAGTATTTAGCTACACTTTCTGCTTTCTCTCTGCTGTTTCTCACTTGCAGTCACTTTTCCTAAATTACATTGACAAGTCTGTGCCACCTGAATAAAGAGCTGGATGGACTTTGAGCAGAGAATTTGGGTGACCATTGTCTTGTAGTGTTTGTGAGGAATGTTAGACATTCACATTCCGTAACCTGTTAGCTCTAGTGGACATTCTTCTGCATTTCACAATCAGGGGTCAATCAAGCTGTAAGAGGGAAAGCTTAGTATGAAGCATTAATAGGTAACAGCCCATGCTTCTGTGTTGTGCATTTTTATGCACTTGCATAAGCTCTGTTAGCACTACCCCCATGTCCTGATCAGGAAACATTGCAAAGGCTGCAAAAAGAAGGCTTTGTGTTTTCAGATCAGAAACAGGGTCACCACAGCTCTGTTTCATTAATTCCACATTATCAAATAACTGTAAGAAAGAATAACCATATAGGACTGCATCATGTTTTGTTTAGTGATCCTTATCTTTATTTTTGTCTTTCTTATCTACAGTATGTAAATGAGCCTTCTGAACAATCGCAAAATATGTTTACTGTGTGTCAGCATCCTGACATGTCACAGTTCCAGTTTATGTGGGTGTTCTGATGAAAACAACAAAAGCATTAATTTTGGTTAAAATAACTCAGACCAGCCTTTAAATACTTCACAGAACTGTCTTCAGTTCCTGCCTAGAATTCCTTACTTCTACATTTAAGAATAATTTAGTGTGTTTGCAATGCTTTCCATGTAATCAATGAATAATGATCATTAGGACACAATAAGAGTAACAGCAAAGGGTATCACAGTGGCAGTATGTATATTTGTATTGTATCAAGTAAGTTTTTAAGGGTCAAACAATTAAAAGGCTTTCTGAATGTAAGGACTGGAGACAGAGATGAGGGGGAGTGGCAAGCTGACTCAACCGAACAATCCATTCCAGAACAGCACTCCGGGGTTTACAGCAAACCAATTAGGCCTAGATCACATTTACCTGAGTACTAGGGTAGGACAGGTATATATACTGTGCAAACTAGAACTTCTGTGCGAAGTATACTTGCTCAGTCCTGTTTACCAAGCCTTAGTTATTTTCTGCATTTGCTATCCTGTTCTATGACCCTGTTTTCTGTCTCTTGGATTACTCTCTACGTGCGCCAGACTATTTTTGGATTTACTGTTTTTTTCTACTTTTGGATTACGGACTTGGTTTTCTCTTTTTGCCTGGTGGACTTTATTCTCATTAAAAAAACTTTCCTTGCTCTGCACTTGGACTCCTTTCTGTTAAATCATTACACTGAACAATAACAAACACTGCGTATACTTTAAAAGAATCCAAAACACTGTACTGATACTGATAAACATTTTAAAGAGTTTTTTAAAAATACAGTCCCCATGTAGCAAAAATTTCTAAAAACATCCAGGTGTATTCCTGCAAGAGAGACCACTAGAATAATTTGGAATATGCATTAATATCTTATTACTGCTGAATCACAGAGACTGTAGTTTATGTAGATATTTTTAATCCAGTTTAATCGAGTAACATTTATCAAGTGGTATTTTGCCTTGCTCTACCGCTGTGTTCTGGATTTTGTAAGACGACACAAGCCTGTTTACTGTGATCAGCATTTCACTTCCTTAAGGGTCTGCTTCAGGAATGCCCATGTCGTGAAACCTGATACTCGTGATGGAACACAAACAAGTTTCTCTGTGGCAAAGATAGCCTTGGCACTTGTGGATAAAATAATCTCTCCTGCCCTCCTCTCTCTCCATGTAGCCTCATCTCCTGATGACTCGATGGCCTCCACACGGATCCCTACTCGTGTCATGCCCTCCTTGGCCTCCATCAGCAGCAGTGCCTCAGACGCCCGCTTCCATTTTAAATGGAGGGCCATCACACTAGTAACCATGCTAGCCCTAGGCCTGGTACTGTACCTGCACCAGACATCGGGGGGCGCCACAGATGACAAGCAGCACTTTACTCAGCATGGCAGCAGTGACAATGTGAGGTCACACCGTCTGAATCGGGACACTGAGGCATGGACCAAGATGCATTACAATGATACTTACCCTCTTACCCGTCCAGAGCGCACACCCAATGGTATTCGCTACCGCATCGGTGTGATTGCAGACTTAGACACAAACTCACACAAAAAAAGCCATAACACCTGGTTTAGCTATATGAGGAGAGGCTACCTGATGGTGTCAGACAGTAAGGACAAGGTGGCGGTGGAGTGGGACACAGACACAGTGGTGCTGGAGAGCCACCTGGCCGAGAAAGGACGGGGCATGGAGCTCTCAGACCTTGTGGCCTTTAATGGGCAGCTATACAGTGTCGACGACCGCACTGGTGTAGTGTATCGGATCCAGGACGACAAGGTCGTGCCATGGGTCATCCTGCCTGATGGAGATGGCACTGTTTCCAAAGGTAAGAGGAAATTTAAGAAGTTGTCGCTCCACACCTCCTCTTTCTGCCTCTTCACTTTGTTTCTTTGTGTATTTAAAGCAGTTGATTGCAGTTGTTTTTTTATTTGACCCCTGACTCCAGTGCAGTACATGTCTGGTGTCCTTCTTTGGCTTTTAAACTATAACTATTTAGTCAAAATTATAATAGTAATATGAATAATATTACTAATATTATAATATTACATTTTTAGTCGGTGATTTGTCCAAATTTTGCTTTTGAGCCCCCTCTAACTCTTGCCACATTAACTCTTCTGCAGGAACTAAAAGTAAGCCTTTCAAAAAAAATATAAAGGCAATATAGGCAAATATGTATAATTTTATAATTGTTGTTGAGGCTTCTGTGTGTGTTTTTTTCTGCTTTTTATGATTCTAAAAATGAATAAATTGCACTTTAACTGGAACAAAAATATATACATATATATATTTGCAAAATATATACACAAAAATACAGGAAAGCGCATGGTGGGCTAATTTGTTCAGGACTTCCTACACTGCTACTCTTTTCCTTTTTTTTTAAAGTAATTTTTTAGGCAGCTGTATAGACATGCAGAGCTGCTGTTGCACTTTTTATGTAACTGCTGGTTAAGGCATGTCTGTGTTTCATAGGCTTCAAGGCAGAGTGGCTGGCAGTGAAGGATGAGCACCTGTATGTGGGCGGCCTGGGGAAGGAGTGGACGACCACCACGGGCGAGTTCGTCAACCACAACCCGGAGTGGGTAAAGGTCATTGGTTTCCGTGGAGACGTACAGCATGAGAACTGGGTGCCCCACTACAGCGCCCTGCGGATCGCAGCAGGCATCAAACCACCTGGTAAAAATGCTCAAAGCACCCTTTTCACACCCACTGTGGAGTTCTGAATGTGGTGCCTGGCAGTGTGTACTCTTAGCCAGATGTAAGGATGTAAGTGAATAGCACAGCTGGTCGTTAACAGTTCAGTTTATATGATAATCATAATAAGTGGACACAAATGGTGGACAAAAGACAAACATACAAGAAAAAACAATGAGGGCAGACATCAAAGAAGGTTGCAAGTTTTGGGTGAGTGGCGCTGCCCGTTTTTGCATTTTGGTAAGATTGATTACACCGACACCGATGCTATTTACAGACATAATACTGACACTGGCGCTATGGAGCACCATTATAGAATTTGTTAATTGTATTTACTTTCTATGCAATGATCTACAGGATTTTAAGTTTTCAGGTTTTTCCTGACATTAAATCTAATCAGTTAGCTAAGATACGCTTGTTCCAAGGTTTCTCTCTTTTGGTTTACAGTGGAACTATGAGACAAATGTGAATAACAGGTAACAGAAGCTTATACGCCACAAATTAGCATCGAGTAAGTCATCTCAGCTGAGCGTGCTCATATGGTTACACTGTATGGCTGCTATTTCAAAATAAGATTGAAATTTAAGAAGAGACTGACACCACACATTGCAGCACTGATTACATTTGGCATAAAATCTGATTGTTTTTTGCACATCTGTTCCTTTAAGACCTAGTTAGACATGAAATGTGGGTCAGAATAAAGTAATGCAGCGCCAGGAGACATGAGGTGACAGCTTTGAAGGTTTTTGGATTATTCAAAATCCCTGACATTTCATATCTAGGAGTCAGACAGACTCTATATATAAATATATAGCTTTCATGAAATCCACTCTGAGTGTAATTTCATGCATTCTCCTTAGGTTACCTGATCCACGAGTCTGCAGCCTGGAGTGAACATTTACAGCGCTGGTTCTTCCTGCCCCGTCGTGCCAGCTCCGAGCGCTACGACGAGACAGCAGATGAGCGGCGAGCCACTAACCTGGTGCTCACCTGCCCGGCGGATTTCAGCCAGGTCTCAGTGTCCCGAGTTGGACCACTGCTCCCCACCCACGGATTCTCCTCCTTCAGGTTCGTCCCTGACACAGACGACCAGATAGTGCTGGCACTGAAATCCGAAGAGGACGCAGGCACGATCGCCACCTACGTCACAGCCTTCACACTTGACGGCCGCATTCTGCTGCCCGAGACAAAGATCGGAGATGTGAAATACGAGGGTGTGGAGTTCATCTAGAGAGACTGAGGTCCAAGCTAACTTCCTGCTCGACATGCAGGGGTGGAGAGTGGAAGGGCCACAGAAAGATCTGTTGGAGCCAGACCAGATCAGTGTGATTTACATAGAAATTTCATGAACAGATGAAGGGGGATATTTCAGAAACGTGAGCTCAGTGTCAAAAATCATATTCCTTAAAGCAGTAGTCTGTGAATCTGTTAACCTCAAGGATGACCCAGACTTTTGCTGTCAGGAGCTGGGTTGAAGCTAATCTCTGGAGGTCTTTGAAAAACAGTACAAGAACTACTGTTTTAGAAGAATGGTAATTCAAATTATATACAAACAGAAAATCACTGCTCACATACTTTAAAACAGCAGTGCCATGTTTACAAAAGGCTGTACAGTCTTCACTTTGGGCTTAATTCATCCAGCTCATTAAAAAACTGAAAATTCCCCTCAGATCCTCTTGATATTTCTATGTGAGCATGTGGTGGGAACGCTGCACCCTCCCGCATGCTCCCATTTGTCTGGGAGTCACCATGAAGACGCACCACAACAAGCTCCTTAAACCTGGGTTGCCATGGTGAGGGAGACAGATGAGGTGAAACGAAAGAGAAAGAAGAAGCAGTGCTGTGAACTCCAGCTGTGGGCCAAAGTCTCTATGGGTTTCCTCTTGATCAAAACAGTGCTGCTAAAGACTCAGGGGATTTCAAGTAAAACGCACAACATAGTCTAACACTAACCAAATGGGCAAGGACTAAAAGAAACACAGAAATGTTCATTTAAGTTTTATTTCAAATGTTTTAATTGGATCGTACCAGCTTTTTAAAAATGGAATAATCAATAGTCAGTCTTTTATTCTTTTTTAGTCTCTGTTCTAAAGAGCTGCTGAACTGCACATATCTTCTGAATGTGACTCATCTGAGTTGTGACCATCAGGGATCAAAAATGTTTAACAGTCTTGGTCTTGGCCAAAAAAATAAACCACCACAGTGAAATTAAGGTGCTTAAACATCTGCGTTTTCAGTAATGTGTTTTTTTAACCAGTGTATGGCACTGAACAGCAGGATTTAAACATCACAAGCTTTCAAACAAGGGGGAAGGAAGTACACCGTTGCATTGTACAGTTAAACAATGTCCATTTCTTCCTAGTACAAGCTGGCATCACATCTATTTTTTAATGAATCCACTCAGATTTAAAAATGTTGAAATTGTAATTGTCTGTAATTTAACAAGGTTTATTAAAATAAAACACTAAGAGTGTTTTTAATCAAGTGACTGGCATATGTAGAACTGTTCAAAGTCAGAGTTTTGTTCCCATAAGGACCAAGCCTGCTTGTAGTCCCTCCACTTTGAGCACATGGAGCTGGCCCAGCGTCCTGAGGAAATCCAGCACACTCTTATCGCTTGATCTGAATTCACAAAACACCCCAGTAGAGCCTGAGGGAAGAAAACAAGGAATGAATATGTGCAAAACTGAAGCAAAGGTTTAGGCAGCACATTTGATTCTGGTGTTAGAAACATGCTGCCCAGTTTTACTGTGGCATTACAGCAAGTTCAGAACTTTAATCTCAAATTCAAACTGGTCGGTCACACACCCATACACCATGTGCAACTGATAAATAACCAGATATGACTCAGCAGTGTCTCCTCGCCTGGGGTTTGCCACTGCTGCATTTGAATTGTATGATGTAAAATGATGATCTCACCTGAGAATTGAGGCTCCATATAAAGTGACAGGGAGACCTACGACCATGCAGTGTTTCTCACTGATGTAGGTGTGTATTAATGAACTTACCCCCCTCCTTCAGTGTAGATAGCACATTGCTGATCAGGCGCTTGGCAGTGTTTGGGTCCGGGACTCTTGGATGAATTTGAATAGCCATGAGGGAGGGGAAGTCTCTCAGCATTGTTTCAGGATACTACAGCAAAACAGACAAATTAGAATACGTAACAAACCAGAACTGACAACCTACAGTTACACCAAATATTTTTCCATCATTCTCTGTGACACACCATTTTTTTTCTAACCATTCGTTCATTTCATTCTAACCTAATAGAAAAGATTGGGGTTAATTATAAATGTATATACAAACGTGTATACACTGCTCACATGCATACTTTAAATGCCATAGGCTGTAACGTAGACATTCAGTCTGACAGAATGCAAAATGAAATAAGCAGGTACAGAGAAAGGCCACCGGAGGTAGTTTGGCAATATTTTGGTTTCTAACCAAACAAATGTGGAAAAACCACTGGATGTAAAGTGTGTTAAATGCAGGCTGTGAAGAATATAATTATGAATCATTAAATAATATTTGAAGGCAGACAGTTGTTTAACAGCTATTATATTACAAGCAAGGTAAATGCAAGATATACTGTGAACTGTAACAGAGTTTACATAAAATAAAAACCTGGGAAGCTGAGTGCCTTTCTTTTAATAAGCAAATTCAATTACTTTTAAGTTACATCAACAATCCTTAAACACTTAATCTTTGAGTAAAATACCTATTTGTTCTAAAATAAGTAAAATTGCTTACAACTTCGTAGTAAAGTGTACTATTACAGGTTATAGCGAGGGGGGAAGCTCTCACAATGAAATAATCCCAGCTTCATTACTACATATCTGAGCTGATTCAAGACAGCAGCTAAATAATTTATAGTATATTAATGGCTGAATAACAAGCTTGTAGTTTAAGTTAATGGTTTGCTGAAAAATGATCATTAGTCTTGTAAAGCATCTAAACATGTCTTTTGGGCGGGATCCTGCATAAAATAGACACCATTCTGTTAAGGGCTTTTTTGTTCCAACTACATCAGATTTAACTGCCTTATATCTAAAAATTACAGATGAATAATGTAGCTAAATGTGTTGGTATCTGGCTCTGGAAAAATAAGAGACCACTGCAATATATTTTTAAATCAGCATCTCTATGAGTTACAACCATTCCATGCCAAATTCCTACATAAGCACCTCATGCTGCTTTATGAGGTACCGATTACTGATCACCTGAATCACATCTTATTTAATGAAGAAAAGTATAAAAACACTGCTGTAATCAACACTCCCCCCTCACAAAGGGACCAGCTGAATGGTAAAAGACTACAAGAAGTTCACCAAAGGTGATTATTGCCATTTTGTTTAAGAGTGAACGAGAGGTTTGTTTTCTGTTCTGTAAACATTGCATTTCCTTTATTTTGATGTGCTGTCAATTGCTTTAAAATTATGCTTTAAAGAACAATATTTATATCTGGAAATGAGGAGAAATATTGTACGCAATTATTAAAAAAAATAAGGCAAAGCTGTTCATTTCAATACTATATTTCAATACT
>JBBPDE010000038.1:1034634-1047659 GCA_037974605.1 Nannopetersius ansorgii | reverse complement strand
TCTCTCTCTCTCTCTCTCTCTCTCTCTCTCTCTCTCTCTCTCTCTCTCTCTCTCCCTCCTCCTGTGCATACGTGCATGTGTGGACCTTTTGGAAAACAGACGCCCATGTGAGCAGCAGCAACGGAACAGAAGCGGAGCGTTAAAGAGCGGATCAGAGGACAGCAAGGCAGAGGGAGAACCAGGAGAATCGGAGCGTCCGATCCACCATTCGCTCGGAGCAGCGGCGGCAGGGACAGGCATGTGAGAAGATGTCCGTGGGAGGCTGCGCGTGTCCGGGTAAGCAGGCGCCCCCTGAGCCGTCACCGTGACTACCACCAGTCACACAGAGAGAGAGTGAGAGAGAGACTGAGAGGAGGAGTGCGTTGTCAAGTATGTTTCTGTGGTGAGAGAAGGTGGCCCTGGGCCTTTTGTTGCAATGACATATGGGACAGCACAGAAGGTACAAACATGTTGGGGGGAAAACATGGCTGCCCCCTGTTGTACTCTCTGAAGCTGTGAGTGCATGCATTGGACTTTTTGTTGTTGTTTTCTGCTTTTGCTTTGCTGTGGAAACGCAGGGCCGAATGGAGGAAAACTGGAAGAGGTTTTTCCATTTCCCCCTGCATGCACAGCTGGTTTGCATTGGGGACAGTCATGGCTCGGGTTGCCTTGTTGTGGCTCCTGTTGTTGTTGATCGTTTTATGGCCTTAATTCTGAACAGGCTGAGGAGGGGGGAAATTAGTTTTTTTTTTCCCTTCTTTTTTGTATGGGTTGCCAGTTTTATATTGGAAAGCAGATGTGGTGATCCCCTAGGTAGAGGATTTTTGGTAGAAGAGGAAAGAAAACTATGACAGTGGAGCTTGCTGTTAATTGGTAAGAGGCCAACCAAGTTACGTGGCAACCTTTACTGTCATGGCATGTGAAAGATTGTTTGCATCTTGGATTCCTCTATAGTGAAAAAAAATCAATGGAGTTTGCTAAAGTGCATTGGTAAGAGGCCAAAGGTCATTACAGTCATGGTACATGTGGCAGGCCCTGCTGTAGAAGCCCACAGAAAATCATTTGCCTGTGTTTGTCATTGTACATTATATAACAGTCTTAATGAGTGATCTAACAAGTATCTATCTTTTTGTGTCTTGTGCATATGAAATGCAGCGGCCTAGCAAAGTCCATTCGGCTGATCTTGCCCTAAGAAGGTTTTTATTTGTATTTCTTTCTGCGCACATCAACAAGTGTTTGTTTCAGTATCACACAGCTTTTTATCTGTGTTTGGTAGGATATTCAGTTTTGTGAATGATGGAATGAAGATCAGTCCTGCCTGTATGACCAGCACTGCCCTGCATGTTTGATGAACTATTCTGGTCAGCACTTCATTTATTTAGTGATAATTCTCAAAACTGTCAGTTGTTTATTGTGAATTTGAAAACTGGGATGAGGATGGCCAGAGGATGATGAGACATGAGTTTTTCATGCATGTCTCACTTTTTCCTCCTCCTCCTCTTACTCTAATATGCATTTCCTTTCGAGTCTGTCTTCTTCCTTTAACATCAGGCTCTCTGGGATTTTTGAGTGTTTCTTGCTGATCATACAAAGTTTTTCTTCTTGAATCTTGCTCCCTCTCAGTAATTTCTTCTTATGCTCCTAGGGAGATTCCTCTCAGTGGCTCACACGTTTAAGGACTTTTGCTTTTTAACTTTCTGTTTCATCCTCATGCTTTTAGAGAATGTTTCCAAATCTGCCTCCCTTAGCAAAACTCATTTCTGGAAATCTGGTTTGGGACAACATCTGTTGGACTGGGTGTGAGAGAGAGGGTAAACCAGCTCCAGACAGGGATACTCCTGGAGCCACCAGTGAGAAGGAGGTGCATGGAATTTGCATCATCCATCTAGACTTGTCTGTCACACTGTAATCAGTCTGCAGTGGGCCTCTTGTTGTTTTCTGATTTGTTTGTGGTCTGGAGATCTGATACTGATGGAGTTTGGCATAACAGATGTATCGACTTTCCTAGGTTGAGTCCAAAGCTGTGGTCAAGATGTGACCACAGCGGTGTGGATGATTTAAATGGATCGAAATCAGTTTCTGCTTTCTTATCAGTACAAAGCCTTCTTACGCCTTCAATCTTTTGCCTCCATCGGACATATTATGCACCTCCAAAAGCAAGCACACCCTCAAAAGACTCAGATGAAGCACGAAGCATAAAGCCGCAGGTGGTCTACATAGACCAGGGTACCAAATGATTTTGCAGGGAATTTGTACCTCCAGCAGAGGGCAACACCGCAGAAATGCCCCCACTCACACTCTCTCTCTCTCTCTCGCTCTCTCTCTCTCTCTCTACTGGTTTTGATGTAATTTCACAGTCTTGTGAGGCTGATATCTTCGCTCTGTCGCTCAGACTCATTGCGCAGAGTGACAGTCGCCCTGGCGACGGGCCATCAAATCTGAGCTCCATCACTCTCATCATTTACTGAGAGAGAGAGAAAGGGAGAGAGAGACTGAGACACATGAAGATGAGAACAAAGCAGAGGGAGGGAAAGAGAGAGTGGAGGAGAGAAATAAGGAGAAAAAGAGCAGAGAAAAGGGAGAATAAGAACAGACGGGGGAGAAGGTAGGGGGTAGACGATGTGGGGAAGGAAAAAGAGAGACGTTGCCATGAGCATGGAGAGGCGTGAGAAGAGTCAGTGCGGTTAAAGAGAGAGTTTGTTGAAAGATCAGATGTTCACCATTTCCTCTCTTAGCCCAAATGTAGGCCATCAGCCAAGACATGTTTGGTGTCTGAAGTTTGCTACTTCAATTTTGCACTGGAGTTAAGAGGCCTGTGTGGCTCATATGGAAGCTCATACTGTACAAGTTCTGTGCAAACTGTCTGCCTCAATCAGCATATCATGCAGGATCACAGGCTGCGTAATCAAGTCCAGTTCAGACTACTAAACTGTAAGATGATTTAAGTATTCAGTTTGCACAATTTGTGGGATATTACTTGAACTATTGATTTAAGGCTGAGCGCAGATATCAGAGGGGATGAAGAGCGCTTTGATTCTGGGACAGACTTCGTCTTTGATTTCTGTTACACTCAGACGATACCATCTATGGCTCCCAGAGCAGCGGTCGCTCATGCAGGTCCGTGGCATTGGCGCCCTAAATCAAGACCTGATAGCATTTCATCCTCCAAAACACATCTGTGGAATCTACACTGGTTGAGACTTTTGTTGGGGTGCATTATGGAGCACATTAACACCATTGTACACTACCAGTCAAATGTTTTTGCACACCACAGGTTTTCGACACTTATCTATTTATTTCATAAACTGCTCATTTTCATTCTTGTTAAGCACTGGAGAGTTGTTCAGTGAACAATTATAAATGTTTCCTTTTTAACAGTACAGGTCTGGCGTCCTAATAACTGGTTGTGTGGTGATGCAGAGTCAAATTCAAGACTGTTCTCTTAACTTTAAATGCACTAGTTTGTAAGGGTTAAGGGGGTTATGTGGGAGGACGGCCGGTAGAGGTCATCCTCATTTCAGTTAATGTGTGGTAACCAGTTCACCAGGAACACCTGCCTTGAGAATGAGGGTTAATAACAGGTGGGGTGTTATTAGTGGACTGGTTTAAAGATATATAAGCCCCGTTTAGGTGGACCAGAGTTGCTTATAGGTTTCCATTGGTTTAACAAATGGATGTTGGCCCTTGAGCCCATATATGTTCCAGTTTTGTAAATACAAAGTCAAAACAAAGAATGAAAGCCTTCCTGTCTACCAGCTCCTATTTGAGAGAGTGTCTGGGAATGTAACATAGTTCACACTTTCGTCCCACTGACTGTTACTTAGTAGCTCATTAAATATCTAACAGCAGGCTGGCGATCCTCATTATAATTCTAATTATATTAGGTGGCAATTTATAGGCCAGTAGTGGTGAATACAAAATAGGACATTTTCTGGCTTATAAAGATATGCAAATGTTGAACATACTGTAAATGTATTTTTGCAAAGAATATTGAATATGTTTAGTAAATATTAATATGAATAACATGCAAATGTAGATCATCTGGTAGTGTATACCAAAATGTACCATTCACACCTCCATAAGCCCATATGTGTAATTAAGCTGTAAAACAACTTGTTTTGACTTTCATGATGTCACAAAATCAATGCATTTACATACATCCCCCCATTCAGCCTACAGCAGTATATCCCCGCCCATTCAATACAGTTGGAGGGAGTTTTTCAGAACAAGGGTGCAATATAGTGCAGCCAGTCAGAACGACAGTCAATTGTTCATATCAGTCTTAAAGGACAGTAACAAACACAGGCCGTTTAAATGTAGTGGATATAGAAAGGTTGGAAAATGGTCATGTAAAGCTGACATATGACCGTTGTTAAATAAAAGTACATAGAAATCATAAGTGGACCTTCAGGGGGAGGGAAATATATAACATAGAAAAATGTAGGATATGAGTAAGATATCCTTTAAAAAAAATCTCTCAAATCCATTCTTTGTTTTATGACGCTGTCCCAGCAAGTTTACAAGATGGCCTCCTTGTCCCTCCTCCACCCCCACCCCCTCATAAAGCGGAGGTCTCCGCGAGCACGCCTGCTTGTTCTCAAGAGCATCTGCTCACTCACTCTGTTGCAATATCATATCAATAAAGTTTTATGAACCATTAAATAGGTTCCGATGATTCATTTGTTCAGTGCCTGTGTGCAGCGAACCCGGCTAGTGTTTGCATCATTTAGAACAAGATGTCTCACAGACTGTCAGTCAAAAGAGGAGCTTTAATTCCTCTCACACTGCCTATAAGCGGCAGTGAATTAGCAGTTTTTTCGGCTTAAATGATGAACCAGGCCTCTTAAAGCATTTCGAAGAGGTCAGTTTTGGTCTGTAACTTGTGAGTTGTGGAGGGAGTACAACCAGTGCGACTGGTTAATGGCCTGTGGCTGCAGGCCTGTTATTTGATTGGTGGTTGTAAAGGAGTGTTTGAGTGTGTATCGGTCGCATTTGTTGTATTTCGGTCTGAATGGCCTTTGTTCATAGCCTGTGGTCGCAGAGAAAAGTGTTGGTTTAGCAGTGAGGAAGAAAGGGAGGGAGCAGCTAGAACTGAAAGAGGGAGAGTGATATAGAATTGAAGAAGAAAGAGGTGTTTGTGTGTGTGTGTGTGTGTGTGAGAGAGAGAGAGGGAGAGAGAGAGGTAGCATGCTCTGTGTTAACCCGGTGTGTTTACATTCCTCTGGGATGTTGAGAGGATGGCAACGCCCCCTTCTTGTGTGGTCTTGCGTCCCACGTTTGTGAGCCTGTGTATAAAGGCTGGCCAATATGACCAATACATAACACCACAATATCATAGTACACAGTACAGTATATTCCAATGTTTCATCTGTGCAAGTGACCGCATCATGAATCTAGTTCAATTTCTCATTATGAGATTGTAATAAGAATGCTTTAAGATTATATAACTTATTTCAAGAATTTTATTCGTTTTAAATCATTTTATTAAGTGAAAGTTTCTATTCTGTTGCCAAATTGTTTTGATTGTTTCAGTAAATGGCACATAATTAAGGGTTTTCAAGAAATAATGCTTAATATAAGCAGTACTATCTAATGAAGGAATAAGACACACTTTCTAGAAAGAGATAAAAGTAAGGAGTGGAAAAATAAGGTAATCTTACAATAATAATAGTCCATCATTTTCTGAGCCGTTTATCATAAATTAGAGTCACAGGGGTTCTGGACCTTATCCCAGCACAGAGAAACTCGCTGGACAGGTGTTCCAGATAAGATATTTCGGACTGTGAGGCTTACGGTGCGAACCCAGGACCTTCTCGCCAGCCACTGCATCACTTTTCAGCTAGACATAATATTCTTCTCAAAAAATTCAGACAACTAAATTGTGCTTTTTTTTGCAGCTCAGATTAGTTTTTCCGAGGCTTTCTTAGCTGGAATAGATCCAGCGTACCAGCATCCAATTTGAATTGCTGTCCATTTCTTTTTTTTTTGTCTTTTTAGATGGGCCAATTATGTTCTCCCGGACTCACAATCTGAGCTCCCAACAACAGGATGAAACCTTAGACAGCTGTGCTATCCATGAGCCCCATGAGCTAAATCCCTTTTTAATGAAACATGCAGTTTGAGAGTTCTGCGAGTGCTGTTCGACATGTTCGGAAAAGCTTGCTGTGGGGTAACTAAGCATAACAGTAGCATGTCATTTTAGAGCCCAGCCCCCTGAAAGCACACTGTCAGGTCTTCTGTGCGTCCTGGTGAGTGGACTCCGGTGCTTCATCCTATAGCCTGAGCTGTTAATGTATGGCCGTTTACTGTCACCTTCAGCGCCCACAGGTCACCAGCTCCTCCCCACCTTTCTCTTTCTTCTCCTTCCTATGCCCACCTTCCTCTCTTCCCCCTCCTCTTTTTCTTCATTTTTTCTACCACCCCCCACCCCTCTCGTGGCAGTGAGAGTAGAGGTTGGTGCGCTTTCTCATGCGAAGAGTCACATGGCGCTCGCTTGATTAGAGGAAAATCACTTAAAGCGCAGCAGCAGCACTAAAATGGCAACCAGGCGCAGTTACACAAGACTCGAGCTGGAGAGAGCTGAGTGTGTGTGCGAGAGAGAGAAAGAACAAGGAGGACGACATGAGGGTGTTTCTGAGGGTGAGGGAGTCAGAGAGAAGCTCACTCAGCTTGAGTGTGAGAGAGAGAGAGAGAGAGAGAGAGAGAGAGTGTGTGTGTGAGTGTGTGTTTGGTTGGCAGACTGATCTGTCATTGGCCAGGCTGTCTCCACACATCAGACCTGTCTCCCAGCAGCCACAGATCTGGAACAAAATGGCTTCCTGTGCCAAGAACACAGCAGCATCAGGGCAATGTCACTTACCCATCAGCCCCCAGGCAGCGCGAGTGCAGAGAGAGGAGTGAAAGACAGAGAGAGAGAGAGAGAGAGAGAGAGAGAGAAGGGAAGATGTGTGAACACATTCTAAATCACAGCCATTGCCATAGAGCCAGATCACTCTCACATGTAGATTTGCATAAGAACTGAAGAACCAAAGAAATGTATTTATAAGCTTTTTTAAGATTTTTGTTTACACTACAGTGAATTATTATAATAATTTCATTTTACGGAGGAGACAGCAGGTCAAAGTGCTTTAGAGATGGCTGACAGTCTTTTACTCTGACACTTTAGTTCTTATGCCACACTGTTGATTTTGTGAAAACCAGCTGCTCCGCAATATTTCTAACTGACCTCGATTTACATTCTTCTCAGCATATTATGCTCAAAACTACTTACCTTTTCTTATTTTTTTAATACCTTTTAGTTGACAATCCAGTCTTACAAATTCAGAGCACTTTTACATGTAGAAATACACCTAAGTAATACTATGTATTACTTTTTCACTTTATTTCTTTCCATTCAGGTCTACTTGCAACATTTGTGTAGTTTTCTCTAGGTCTGAAATGTTTACATGACCACTTCTCAACCTGTACTTATACCTTACACACTGTTTTGACACTGTTAGACAGTAGTAAAAGAAATTTAGAAGTTCACCATCCAAAAATATGCAGCCAGAAGTGGTCAGAAAATGACAACTGGGTGGAGAGATGTTGGAGTTTCTGATAGTGGCCACTAAACATACATAACCAAATGATATTTTCTACATTTGCACATTTCTCACTCAATATCCTTTCCTACCAAATATATGTACAGGGTATTTGGCATTTGAGTACCTTTATTAGCCAGAAACATGGAATATCACTACCAACCTATAAAATGCCTTATATAATTAGAATGTGGATCACCAGACAACTGTTAGATATTTAATGAGCTATTAAGTGACAGTCAGTGAGCTGAAACAGTTATTTAGAGTATATAAAGTTGAAGTACAGTCTAGAATTCACCACTCAACCAGTTAATAGGATGTCAGACATGCACTGTTACTGATTTTTTTCCATGCTGTAAAGGAAACTTGTTTAATTCGACATATTTTCATTTATAGTTGTTCACTCGACTTTCTAATACTTAAGAATTAAATTCTTTTAAATGTGTGGATAAGCGGCAAAACCTGTGGTGTGCAGAACATTTTGACTGGTAGTGTAGCTTATCCTGCTTCACAATGAACTTGCTTACAAAGAGTGTGGAGCACGTGAGAAGATGTTTCTGAACATTTTAGAAGTCATTCTGCTGCTGAAAGCACTTATGTCATCACTAAAAACCACTGACTCATAGCAGGTCTTGGTTATGACTCTGCCTTCTTGGCTGTGTGAGGTGGGCTTGGTAGGTGAGGCGGGCTGCTAATGGTCCTTTACAGACCTTCTATGTATTCACATTTTTATGAATTCTAACCAATTAATACCAATGAATTCAGTTTATCCGTCCAGATAAACATTTGTACTTTTTTCTCCTAATTGCATGTTGAACCGTTTTCCTAAAAGAGGAGATTTTTGTGTGTTATTGTTTGACGTCTACACTTCTCCTGTGAAAAGGGATCTTTGAAACTTTTAGCACTGTGTGGGCCTTTTCTTCATATTTCTAATGATTTTTCTATAATAAGTTGTGTTCTTTCTTTGATGTCACGCTTACTCTGACAGTTCATGTTCCACGCTGTTGTTTTTGTGATGTCCAGCTGCTCTGCTATAGTTCTATCTGACTATGATTTGCATTCTGATCATCCTAACAACTTATTTTCAAAACCACTTACTTTTTCATCACAGTCCATTCTTTTGTTCTTATTTAATTTATATGTTTTACTTTTAATCCAGTCCTATACACTTTCAGCCATTTTGCAGGTACAATTACAGGGCCTTACGTTTGGTCTTAATTTCTTATATAGTTCCCCTATAAAGTAAAGTCCACTTATGAAATTTGGGTTGTTTTCTCTATATTGGAAATTATTACATGATGATTTCTAAACCTCTCTTTATCCCTTAAACAAAGTGTTAAACTTAAACTTTAAGACTGATGTTTGTAAATGACCTTTGTTCTGATTGGCTGTCTTGTTCTAGGTTTTATTTAGAAAACAGTTCAGATACATTCCTTATAACTTCATAATTAATGAATGAAGATCATCTGCTATAGGCTGAATTTGTGGATACTTGTGGATAAATGTGACATCACAAAAATGACTCTAAATTAAAAAAAATTGAGGAAATGTACAAGAAATTTTACTCATATTTTTTTAATGGTCAGCATTTTCACATTATATTTTGCAATAGGAGTTTTATGTCCAGAATAATACTAGCCATCAGTATAAGACCACAAGATGGCGCCTGTTTGACAGCATGTAACCAAGAGTTTCCCATCTCCAGTCTTGTAGATAACCTGATCCGTAGAGTTTTGTGTTTTTGCTCTCTCTGGACGCAACTGATTTATCTATAGAAAGACATATGTAATATTGCGTCTCAGCTTCAGGCAAACATAAAACTGTGCAGAACAGGTGGGGCCTAAAATACTGAAGCCGGGAAACGCTGCTCTAGTACCTTTACACCGTCTTTTCTGTTCTCGCTTCACAATAGCTGGTGTGATCATTGAGGATGTCATCTGAGAGCAGCTCCGTCCTTCTGTAGCCTCGCCAGCTTGGCAGATCCGAAGCCGAACGCTGTGATCAGCACTTCAAAACAGCATTGATCTGAGGCTTAACGCTACAGAAATACAGCGGCCCCAATGGGAGAGCTGTCAGTCACTCAGATAACACACCCCCTTTTTGAGTCATTCACTACTGGGGGGGGATCATGACTGGTATTTCCAGAAGCTTTATTAAAGGCAGGCTGTTCTCACAAAAATGCTTGACAAATCTAAATCATCTCCACACAAATAACTAAAATCTACCCCCTGTACATAGTGCATGCCACAGATTAAGGCTATGACTATGATTAAAGTTCTGAAATGCTGCTACGACTACAATTAATATGTCACCAAAACACTGCAGACCAAAAGGTTTTCTGTTTGCTTGGATTAAAGGAAAATTCCACCATTTTTTGCAAAATGCCTACATAATTAAATGGTAAGGTCATAGTAAAATAAAGATGTAGATAAGATGAAGTCACCCAGACTGGTTTGACGTGAAATACCTCGTTCTAGAGAATCTTATATATATATGTATATATAATCTTTAGTTGCTTTTGTACCCATTTGTTTTCAAAATTGAATATAAAGAAATGAGGGGTATCAAGAACTTTGCACATTACTATATATTTATAAAACACAGACAGGAGTTTTTTTGCAGACTTGTCATGTAATTTGTGTAATTACTTGGGCAACTAATGATATAATTATGTAATAACATTGAAATGTTTACATTTTACTGCAAAAACAGCAGATGTGTGTAAAAGAAAGAGTGTGAAGAACATTCTACAAGCAACTTTAAATTTTTCAACTTTTAAAATGAAATGCTTGTTTTGATTAGTTCTGGCCTTTCTTGTATGTCCATTTAGCAGCACTCCAGACTGACACTGAGGAGAAGCTGGGTGGTTGGCCAGCGAGCTGGGGTGAGGGGTGGGGGAGCACTGGGGGAGTGTACTAGTGGGGCAGTATGGACTGTTATCAGGCTTGAGGCAGATGCATGCCTCAAGACTTCCTGTTGACGAGTGAACAGAAGGTGAGTAAGGGAGTCCTCAGCCCCCTCCATCGCTTCACTACAGCCCTTCAGCCTGCAGGCTGGGCATTAGAGATATCTACCCGAAAAAAAGAGTGAGGGAGGGAGTAAGTGAGTGAAAAAGAAACAGAAAAATAGAGCATGTGACATATCCAAGCTATGTCTTATAGTGTGTGGAGTTGGTCTCGTCAGTAAGGAATATTGGAACTTTTCATTATGACTGACCAAGTGGAAACAGCGGGTAAGAAAATACCTCTTCTAACTTTTAAAGAGACAATGTGTTGAAACATGACAGCAAAAGTCAGCTCAGATGTGCATAACAATGTACAAAAGAACAAACCAAGGGCTGAAAAGTTCTTCAGGGTGGTTGCTGCTGATTTTGGCTTCACAAAAAAGGACAGATAGAGAGAGAGAGAAACACTGGGAGAGAGACAAAGAGAGAGTGAGGAGCTTGTCACTAGTGCACAGACTTACAGCGACCGTAAAGAAAGTAATGTCAGTGAGGAACAGTGGGATTTTTCATCTTGACCGATCAACTGGAAACAGTCTGAAAGAAAGGAACCTTTCCGCTCTCCTCGGTGGCATTTCTCTTCTGTCTCCTGATGACTCCTGGCCCTCAGAGTCTGAGTGAGGCTCACTGGCAAGCCTGCTGTGCGCACTTCTGCTGCGTCCCGTTCTTTTCAAACATTTTAATGAAGTTCTGAAGCTGACCCGTATGCGCGCTGTGTGCAGCATGCTGTGCTGGAATTACCGTGGCTTGGTCTGCCCAGGAGGGGTCATGTGCAGAGTGTTGACTTAAGATGAGTCGCCTTCTCACTCGCACTAGAGAGATGCAAAGCTCTGACTCTGCAGCAATTTGATTGTTTTTTTTTTTAGTTTATTCTGCAAATCATCAGATCTGAAATTCCTCCGCAATTATATCATTTTAATATTTTTCAGAAATATTTCATACTTTAATAACATTATTACTGATTCTTAGCTAGTGGTTGGGAAATGAGCATTATTTTATTTGGTTAAAAGTCCACCCTACACCCCGTTATTATTATTAGTGGTAGTAGTAATAGTCATTGCAGTAGTAGTAGTAGTAGTGTTGTATGCAGTTCAGTCCAGTTGAAACCCCATTCAGATAACTTGCAAGCAAAAACTGATCCTAGGCCTGCTCTAAGTGTTTGTTTCAGTCTGCAGGGGTATTGTAGGCAAGGCTTTCCACTGCAACAGTGTTCAATTGAATTAGTCCGCATATCACCACATTACACCACAATTTGACTTAATCATTTTGATATTTTTTCTAGAAATATTTAAACCTTTTATAAAAAAGCACGGATTCTTAGCTAGTGGGTAGGATCTGATGATTACTTAAGTGCCTTATTATTATATTATTATTATTATTATTTTAGCTGTGTGCAGCTCCGTGCAGTTGAAACTACATTCAGATGACACAACAGAAAACTGATCCCAGGCCTGCTTTTAAAAGCATCCCTAAGCGTGTGTTTCAGGCCACAGAGGCTTTGTAGGTAAGACTTCCGCTTGTGTCACACTGTGACAGCTGAAAGCTAGAGCAGTGGTCTGAGTCTGACCCCCCAGTGAGGGGATTAACCCCTAAGAACCATTTTACTGGTTGATCACAGCCCCTCTAGTGGTAAGGACACCACTGAAAGCTTCTGAAAACCACTAAGAGCTGATACTATGGCTGTGTCAGGGGGCTGAAGACTCAACCTCAATACACACAGAAAAGGATGCTAAGTATCAGGCAACAAGAGGATTGAATGCTCCGCCATTGCAGAGACCTTTAGAACGGCAGGTGCTCAATTCAGTGGGGGTGGGGAGGACAAGTAGACACTGCTAATGCTGTTAGCATGTTTGCTTGTAAAATATGTGTAAAATATGGTTTGCTTATATTTTCACACTCAAGTAAACTTTACTGGATTGAATGCACAGTTCTTTGTAATTGTTGACATTTGCAAGGGCAAGATAGTTAATTAGCCAGTTTGGCCACTTTAGGCTTGTACTGTCAAAGCAAAAAAAAATAATAATAATAATAATTAAAAATAATAATAATAATTAATCACAATTTTTATTTGGCAACTAACTGGGAGCTAATCAGACATTAAAATGGCAAACAATGTACATCATTACACTCTTAAACAATAAGGACACAGGGCCTTATGGGGCCAAACTTGCATTCATAATAATACTACAACTACTTCTACAATTACTATTGCTATTATTGTTATTATTATTATTCATTTATAATAATTCATAATAGTCTTAACAAAACTGATAGTAAAAAATCTAATTTACACAATTTACCCACCATCTCAAATGTTACCGATTTAGCCAACACAGGGCATGCTGTCATCCAATTAACTGGCAAAAACTGAGGGTGTGTCCGAAACCACGCACTACGGTCAGTGCACTGAGATGTAGTGTGTAGTGCGCACTGCGCACTGCCTTCAGTAGTACACACTGCCGGGG
>JBBPDE010000038.1:966577-985175 GCA_037974605.1 Nannopetersius ansorgii | reverse complement strand
AAAAAATCCAGAAAATCACATTGTCTGATTTTTAAAGAATTTATTTGCAAATTATGGTGGAAAATAAGTATTTGGTTAATAAAATGATTTGGTCAACTTTTTTGCCCCAATGTCAGACAAAAACATTCTAATGCAAATTGTACCTGTTATTACAACAGGTCAGAATCATCACAGATACGTTTATGTGGGTTTTTTAGTGTTTTTCATGCTGAGGAAAAATAGTGCTGCTTGCACTTAGATGCTGTTTTGTTTCGAGTCATCCTCATGTTTACTACAGAATTATGAATGAATAAACACTTCAGCACCGCTTCTTTTGCATTCAGTCTGTACAGAAGACCCTAAGGAACCGCCACAGGCTTCTGCAGAACCAATTCTTTAGCTACCGGTCGACCAGTGTCCCAAACTAAAAACACACACTGCCCAGCTGGTCAAAATGGCACAAAAACTCGCTCAAAACACAACAAAACTCTTACAAGCAAACTCTCCAGCAGTTTTACCACAACCAGCCAACTTATACACACTTATAAAGCGAAGTGTCATCATTTCCTTTTACTTACATTCGAAGAGCGGTCCTTGTGGATTGTGGACTATAACTCCATCTAGGAGGATCATAAAGAAAATCCACCAATCATGGTGTAAAAAAGGTTTTATTAGGAGGTGTACTGCCCATGGGCCGGTCCCCCTAGCAGTGAAGGCTAACAGATGTGGTAGCATTGTATCTGGGATGGATAACTCTGGGAGTTGGAAGGGGTGTGTCACGATTCTGCCTTCTACCCCATAGGTATATATTTATCCTCATGGGCTAGACATGTAATATGTATCAATACAGTAAGAGCACCTGCGTATAGTGGAAAAAGCGTTGTGTTTTGGTAAAAAAAAAAAAGCCTAATTTTAGAGTGTAACCCCTAAATATCCCCAAAATTGGCTCCCAGAACACTCTGTCATTTTAAACTCAGTTTAATGCATTACCCTTAAAGAAAATGTAACGGTAAACCTAATTCTCTGCCAAGATATGCAACTCGGAAGGTTGTGGGACAAAGGTTAACACCCAGATCTTATTTAAAGACTGCTGCGCATCTGAATGTGCTCCGGCTCACAGTTTTCGGAGAATAAAACCTGATCTACTCTGACTTAAAACTCCACAGTTTGGTAGATCTCCAGGAGACCATTCCAATGTATTTTAAGTGTCTGAGTCTCCCCTTGTGTGAAAACCACAGAAAAGCAAAAATAGGCAGAGAATATTTGCAGTTTCTGCGCTATTGTGGGGATTTCCATGTTAAACTATAAGTTTGGTTCTCAGAAAAATTGGTGTGACTGAATCCACTACTCCCGATCCATGCAAAACTGGGGCATTACTGTATATATGCTGTTTCAAACGTTTATTAGAAAGTGGAAAGGAGATGCGGAATCTCTCAGTATTTGAGGACTGTCCATTAACATCCTCTCCTTTCGTTGTGTGGCTGTAGATTTCCGCTCCACTTGCTCAAATGAATCCGCATCAATAGCCGCCTTGTCTGTCCTGGCTAACACAGACTTTGCTGAACTTCATGGCCTGTTGTGGCACCAAGTCTGAAACTTGCAGCCAAATTTCAGATATCCACTACTGCCCTGTTCTTCACTTGGAATCACATGGGATTAAATCATTTGTGTTCAAACCTTTCAGAAAATGACCACAGGCCAGGACAAATAGGAGACTATGGGGGACCATGATGAAATCCACTAATCAATAAATCATTCCATTAGTAATTTAATGGGTCATTGTTGTGCTTCATTAACAATATTAACACACTTTTTATTTTTAATACAAGAGATGAATTTTGTCGTTCATAGGTCAATTGTGTGTGTGTGTGTTTTTAAGGGAGAATCACAGACACCATGGCTCAACAATACACTCATCTGAACATTGTGGGTCTTGTGGGTTCCATCGATAATGATTTCTGTGGAACAGACATGACTATCGGAGCAGACTCTGCCCTTCATCGCATCATGGAGGTCATCGATGCAATCAGCACGACTGCTCAGAGGTGAGAGGTCATTCTTACACACACACACACACACACACACACACACACACACACACACACACACACACACACACATTCTAACACCAACATAGACACACTCACTAATATATTCAGAAAATGCAGAGTCTGACCTTTAAGTCTGGTCATAACCCCTCATCTGTAACTTTTTACAGTCACCAGAGAACGTTTGTGCTGGAGGTGATGGGGCGGCATTGTGGGTAAGCACTATTTTTCTAGCTATGTGCTCTTTACTGGCTTTGCGAGGTTTGGCTCTTATTTGCTGTGATGAAACCAATTAGCTCGATGACAATCTGCATAGGTATGTTGCTACAAGCTTCTCTTAAAGGGCCCATATCGTCAGTCCTCACCAATTGAAAGTGTATGTAAATATTGTTAATGTCTCAAAACGTATACTTCCAGTCTGTCCACTCCATAAATATCGAAGCTGCTAAAACACCCCGTTTTCAAAACATAGTTTTTGAAAAAAACAACATGTTTATAAATATCTGTTTATTCAGTCTATAGTAATTCATGCTTAAGTGTCAAGGAGAGTTGAGAGTACAGCCTTTTGAACGAGCTGCAGGACAGGGCAGCCAACTGAAAAGAGATCATTTGCAGATATCGGGCATAGTAACAAAAGCTATGGTTTAATTCTAAACCATAAACTGAAATTTTGAAAATAGTCATGTAAGAATGAATTAGTATGCATTATAGTTTAATACACAAACCCACACAAATGACATGGGGAAAAATTAAATAGGAGAATACCCTTTAACAGATGAAGTCCTCAATTCATGCAAACGCTCCATAACATTTTCCTGAAATGATTGCTTAGAGACTCCGTTGCATATTGGAACATTTTGGGATATGAGTATTGCAGACTGATATCACCATAGCGATTAATAGACAGTATACTGTGCAGTAAAAAAAAAAACAATTTTTTTTCCCAACAGCCGAGTTATCTGTGTAGTGTGTCCTGCTCAGTCTGGTACATTCAGGCTGGATTCTGTGTTTTTGCTCTGCCCTTGTCATGCAGGTATCTGGCTGTGGTCTCTGCGCTGGCATCTGGTGCCGACTGGGTCTTTATCCCTGAAGCTCCTCCAGAGGAAGGGTGGGAGGATCACATGTGTGCCCGTCTAGGAGAGGTCAGACTGGGGCATGAGCTCCTAAAATGGTCATCTGGAATGCATTGTTGTCTTTGCTCCAGCGAGATACAACAGAATATCAGAGTTGCTGGTGGCTGAAGCAGCGTTCACATTATTGTATTAAATGCTAGTTCCACAGTGTACAGATGCAGGATTGATCTAATTTGGTACTCAAGATGGCAAACTGTCCATCAGAGGTTATTAAAAGTACCATCAGAAACATGAAGAAAACCTGAAATACAGACTACTTTTTTTAATATTCGACAAGGTGCCCAAAAATCAACATTGTAACTTGGTATAGTTTTACATTTCATGTATTTTATGTATTTTATCAAAAAAGTTATATACTGTATTTATTTAGCTGTTTTTGTCATATTCTTGTTTTCACATATGAGATTCTGAATGTTAATTCACGATCATTTGTTGCTCAGCATTTCTCAGTCATTTGATTCCACTTTGTGTGTGTGGTGTTCTGCAGAGTCGCAGTAAGGGCTCTCGCCTCAATATTGTGATCATCGCAGAGGGAGCCATTGACAAACACGGCCAGCCCATCACCTCTAATTACGTGAAGGATGTAAGAGAACAGCTTTGTAATTCATACTAGAGTTTCTTGTTTATAAGACACAACATATTGATAAATATATTCTTCTGTTAACTTGATCTGCCCCTTTTAGCTGGTGGTACAGAGACTGGGTTACGACACCCGGGTCACCGTCCTCGGACACGTGCAGAGGGGAGGGACGCCGTCTGCCTTTGACAGGGTGCTGGTGAGTTGTCAGGTGTTGAGAGGAAAGGTCAGAAGTGGTATTACAGCACCAGCCAAACTCAATGGTTTTAAGCCTGACAGGACCACCACTGTTCTGTTTTAGTGCAGTCATTGTATTGTCTCAGATTTTTACATTAATCTTTATTGTATTGTTTCTGTCATTCCTTGCACTTTGTTAATTTCTCCTAACCGCTTCCTGTGTAATGATCACAGTTATGGTGCAACACCAGTCACTCTGACAGGTTTACATCCCGTTCACACTTTGCTGTTACATTGTTGTGTTTATTTATTGTATTGCTTGTATAGTTTACATCATAACTTTGTAATAACAAGGAGTATAAAAGTATAACTGATGTTGGTCACAGGTTGAGATTGTATAAAAGCCTCTGAATCACTTTCTGTATGTTTGTCTCCACAGAGCAGTAAGCTGGGAGTAGAGGCAGTTGTAGCTCTGCTGGAGGCGACTCCAGACACTCCTGCCTGTGTGATCGGACTCTCTGGGAACCAGGCCATGCGCCTCCCTCTTATGGAGTGTGTCAACATGGTGAGAATATTGTTACACATTTAATTTCACTCCATCAAACTTCTCATAATCCCAAATCACTCAATACCACTTTCCATAACCATAATCCAAAATCATACCATATTTTATTCATAATCCCATTCACTCATGGCCATAATCCTGAATCATTCCAACCTTTCCTATCCCCAGATCTCTATATTACCTCCCAAAGCAAAATCCCACATCACACCGTAACATTTCCCATTGCTGTAATCCTAGATTACTCCATAATACTTAGTCTCAGAATTACGAGTTACTCCTTAATAACATCAGGCAACAAAAATTTTTTTTTTGTAGTTTTTCTTATACAATCTCGGCGCTGATTTCGGTGGTAAAGTTTATTTTAATGGAGCTCAAGGGTTTAATTAGAAACATTATTTTCAGCTCGGCTGACGGTCTTTTGTTGTACTTGTAACTTTTTGCATGTTAATTTGTTGCTTGTTTGTTATACATGTAGACATTCAGTGAGAATAATATGAAAATAATAGTAGTTTTACAACAACCTTATAATGAAACATATACATACAATTTAATTTAAGGTAAGAAAAAACTGAAGTGATTAAGTCAGCTAAACTTGATTAGACACATCAAAAATTGCAGTGAAACAGACCTTTCATAAAAATTTGTTACTCAGTGTAATCAGGGTCCCAGATCACATACTTCCCATATTGCTTTATTGCATCTTTCCATTTTATAATTCCAAATCGCTCTATAAGCTCACGGACACTTTCCAAATTCATAAACCCTAAGACCTCCATAACTGTTCTACGCATCATGAAAGATCATTTAAAAACCTGGTTGAATAATATTGCCATCATAATATTGTTATACATCAGTCCAACCTAAGCTGCACCAGGAAAGATAACAAACCCAAAATGTGTTCTCCTGTGAGATGGCAGCGTAAAAGAAAATGCTTGGGCTTAGGTTACATACTGTAATGTCTTGTTTTTGTTCTAACCAGTGTTTTATACTGCCTTTAAAATAATCAGCCTTTAAAATACTACCCTTCTCAGTGTCTTATTATTACACTGAATAAATCCTGCCAGATGGTCTAGAGCTATTCATGATTTCAGGATTCAGCACTACTACTAATCTCAATCTTTTCACTGTGCTTTGACCCACTCCTCTACCTGTGTGTTCAGACCAAAGAGGTGCAGAAAGCCATGAATGAGAAGCGTTTTGATGAAGCCATTCAGCTGCGTGGAAAGTGAGTGTCATAACTGGACATTAGTTTGCGTGTAGGTGTTTTATATTTGTGTGTTTTGACAAACATTTCCTCACTGCAGGAGCTTTGAGAACAACTGGAACACCTACAAGCTTCTGGCCCATCAGAAACCTGCTCAATCAAAGGTAAGAAACGTTTCTTCTTGAATTTTAGTTCTTTTTCATTCTCCCTTTCTCACTTGCACCTGTGTTTTTGTGTACACCTAAATCTTTTTTTTTTATTGTTCTCTTGCCATTTCTCCTTTTTTTCTGTGTCTGTTACTCCTGTTTAACTCTCTTTCCTCCCTTTCTCTCCAGAGTGTGCACTCCATGGCCATTCTGAACGTGGGTGCTCCTGCAGCTGGGATGAATGCAGCGGTGAGGTCAGCAGTCAGAGTGGGTCTCGCTCAGGGTCTTCGAGTCTACACTGTCAACGATGGCTTCGAGGGCCTGGCCAAAGACATGGTGAGTTCCTGCGTTCAAATTCTGGAAAAGAAATCTGACTTGATTCCCAGACTTGGGAATTCATGGTGTGGGGTGGTGGCGGCGTAGTGGGTAGGATACTTGCCTCTAGATCAAGAGGTCATGGGTTCGAATCCTACCTTCAGCACACCACCACTGGGTTCCTGAGCAAGACCCTTAACCCAAGGTTGCTCCAGGGAGAGACTGTCCCCTGTAGTTAGAGAATGGAAGTCGCTTTGGATGAAAGCGTCTGATAAATGCCATAAATGTGTATGACTTGCTTATTGATTGATTGATACCAGGAAACCCTTAATTTGATTTGAGTGACGTATAATTTCAGTTAATGGTAGATGGACACTTGCGTGTCATTATGCCTGGGCATTTGGAGCTACAGATGCTGATCTCAAATGTTTTATGAATAACATTGGATCTCAAAAATAATTATCAAGATTAATAATTGATTATTCCAGGTAACTGAAGTCCACTGGCATGATGTAGCTGGCTGGACTGGCCAGGGAGGGTCACTGCTTGGGACTAAACGGTGTGTGAGACTGTGTGTTTTTTTTTTTTTATTATTATTTCTAATCACCAAATAATTATTAAAATGGCTATATATATATATATATATATATATATGTGGTTTGCAGGATGGCTGTATTTCTTTTTAGTTGAATAAAGCATATCAGTTAATGTTAATAAAAACTGTTTTCAATTTTAGAACCCTTCCTAATTCCTGCATGGAGAAAATAGTGGAGACTATCAGCAAGTACAATATCCAGTCCCTTCTAGTGATCGGCGGATTTGAGGTACCAGCAAAAAACAATGATATTTGTGTTTATTAGGGGTCCTGATTGTTCACTTTCTGAGGTGTTTTTTGGAATGGAAGATTTTATGACAGTTATAATAAAATATACATTTTCCATTTTTGGTCTGTAATCCAGTTTCATTAAGATTTGAGTTTCCATGATTCACTAAATCTTGAATCATATTTGAATCATATTAATCTGAGTTTAGACATACACACAAGTTCATTACCTCTGTTGTTCTCTGACTTCCTCAGGCTTATGAGGGCATTCTGCAAATAGTAGAGGCTCGGGGACGATATGATGAACTCTGCATTGTCATGTGTGTGATCCCTGCCACCATAAGCAACAATGTGCCTGGCACAGACTTCAGTCTGGGAGCAGATACGGCTGTCAATGCTGCCATGGAGGTATAATTCTCCATTGTAATATTATATTTATATATATATACATGATGTCATTGCTACTAGAAAGCTGCAATAATTCTTCAGTAATATGTGCTGTTTGCATGTTAATGATGCACTCTGTGAGTCTGAGAATGCTGCATTATTCTTGGAGTGACCATTATCTTATTCCAACCCAGTCTCCTTTAGGGCTTTAACCCATTCATATCTGTCTGTCTGTTCCTATAGAGCTGTGACAAAATCAAGCAATCTGCATCCGGCACCAAGAGGCGGGTCTTCATCGTAGAGACCATGGGGGGATATTGTGGATACCTGGCAACCACCACAGGCATTGCTGTCGGGGCAGATGCAGCTTACATTTTTGAGGAGCCATTCAGCATCCATGACTTAGAGGTACTTGCCCTGCAAACATATGCTAGTACCTAAGGTAGTTTGAAAGAATTTCGAAGGAATGAATATGTAGGGAGCAAAAAGTGAGGGTATGCTTTTAATCCTGTGACACCAGCATGTTTTAGACTTACAAAACACAAGTGATCAGTTTTGATTTTCATTTTTGTCAGATGAATGTGGAGCATCTGACAGAAAAGATGAAGAAAGACATTCAGCGAGGCCTGGTCCTCAGGTAATCTTTTGTTTAGTGCATTCTTGTAAAGGATCCATACCTCTAAAATGAGGGGTAAAAATGTCTGTTTTTACTCACTTTATTATTCACTTTACTTGAAGCTGCCTAAATGCAACTACCGAAAACTGAATTCAGTCTCAAGCTGTTTTAATTGTGTGGTCAGTTTTGTATGTTTCTCCAAGAAAGATTAGGCTATTGACTATTTTAGTTACTATTATTTTTGAGAATATGAGCTATTCATCAACCATTCGGAGCTAAGGATACCCAGGCCTAAAGACATCCTTGATCCAGACGTTTTGAAACACATCACAACAGACTTTTCTCCAAACTAAATTCCTAACATAATGCATGTTTGTTTTTCTTCTCTGTAGAAATGAGAAGTGCCACAAACACTACACCACAGAATTCATTCACAACTTGTACTCGGCTGAGGGCAAGGGCGTCTTCGACTGCAGGGTTAATGTGCTGGGACACCTGCAGCAGGTGAGGAATGCTGAACGCAGTCTGACCAGCTTGTAAACAGTGCAATCAAAGATTGCAAATTGGATCATATCCAAGTTGTGCATGAATGCGTTCTGCTAGCCCAGCCAATATGTACCATACTAGCAAGTGTGTACACTTTTACTGGTGGCAGTAGATTACTTACATGACAGTATTCTTAATATTCACTAATAATTGCTTAAGGGATACATTCTGTATCTGTTAGGGTGGCGTTCCTACACCCTTTGACAGGAACTTTGCCACAAAAATGGGAGTGAAGGCTGTTCTGTGGCTCACTGAGAAAATGAAGGAGACCTACAGACAAGGTAACATAATACAGTCCATCTTTGTGGCACATATTTTACAGAAATTATTACTCAGATCTATAGGGTTTTCTGTAGTGCACTGAACAAATGCACAGGTTGTCTAAAACTACCCAGACACTCCCTCTAATTACTGAATTCAGCTTTATAGTATTTATTTTAAGATGATATTTTATAGTTTATAGTAAGATTACTTATTTACTTGTTACTTATTATAGTAACATTTATATGAAATGGGGAAATGCATGGATTGTTTACTAAATAAATAACAGAAATGGACAAAGGAGTGGAATCTTCATTTTGCGGCATCCTAGGTCGCGTGTTTGCCAACGCACCAGAGACAGCCTGTGTCATCGGCATGAACAGGAAATTGATGTCCTTCAACCCAGTCACGGAGCTCAAGGACCACACTGACTTTGAGTAAGTGCCATTCTCCTGCAATTAGTAATAATCTATGGCACAATACATTACTTCTCCAATAAGATATAAATTTATTCATTCATTCATGCGTTCATACATTAATTGTACCCAAAAAACATAGTTTAACACATTTATTAATCACTGACCTTGTCTTTCCAGACACAGGATGCCAAAGGAGCAGTGGTGGCTGAATCTGCGGGTCATGCTGAAAATGCTGGCCAAGTACCAGACGCACTTTGATGAGTACATGACCGGGGAGATTGAGCATGTGACCCGCCGCACCCTCAGCATAGAGACTGGATTCTAAAGTGACACCAGCGCTAACAACCCTGCCATCCCAGTGCAGACTAACAGACTACTGTTATTCCCAAATACCTCTCTTACCTGCACGAATCCTATGAATTCAATAGTCAGATCTTAACTCAGTAGCGTATTCTGTGTATTTATTAACGTCATGACTGTTACCCGATCCCTATGATCAGCTATGAATAGCTCAGTGAAGTCTGAATAACACTCGTTATGTTTCTCTTATTTCCATATGTGTAGTGTGCGAGTGATATGAGGTGTTAGTGATTTGATCCCATTGTGCCTTTGTTGTACATGTAGTGTTAAATGCCATTGCAGTACATTGTACTCTGTAGTATTTTATGCACCTGCCAGACTGGAATCCAGTGCTACGGTTTGTTTTTGACATAACTGTTACCCTTTTATTACACCTCAAAAGTTTGCTAACATATAACAATGATTTAGTGTTTTCTAATTGTGAAGTTATAATATAGAAATGCCAATATATAACAGTTCTAGTTTCTGAAAGGACTGTTCAGTATTTTAAAGAGCAATCTGTGGGTTTCTAAATAAATCTAAACCTCTGTGTGCGTTTGTAAAGTTGCAAATCATCTCTCATTGTATTTGATAAACAGGATGAAAATAACTTTTGAAATTCTGATGCTGTTGGATCAATATATTGTGATTCTGCTTCCACCCGAGGTGCTCTGATAACCACTTGGACCAATAGATTCTGAGAATATTACCTTGGTTTGTTATATATGTTCTATTAGTATTTATACACACATGCAAATGTACATATATCCATAATTTTATATGTATATATATATATATATATGAGTAACAGAAATAAAAAGTCAGTAAATTAACAGTATGGTCATCGCTGTCGCACAACAGCTTTATTCCTTAATTTTTTAGTAATTTTTCACATAATTTGAAAATAATTTCTGGCTATTCTCAGCAAGTCTTTTTCTCCATAACATTGTTTTTGTTCAGAAGGGACTCTGGGCTTTTGGATATCTTTGAAGAAGCAAAACCTTTCATAGTGGCTGAAACTTCAATCAGAAGTCATAGTAGTGGTAATAGATTTTGGAGTTTCTGTGGGAATTTGTGTCCATTCATTCTGTAGAGCATTTATGAGGTCAGACACTGATGTTGGATGAGAAGGTCTGGATCACAATCTCTTTTCCAGTTCATTCCATGGGTGCTGGATGGGGTTGAGGTCAGGACTCTGTGTGGCCAGTCAAGTTCTTCCACACCGGACTAATCCAGCCATGTTTTATGGAGCTTGCTTTGTGTACTGGGGCACAGTCAGGCTGGAATAGAAAATGTTTTCCCCTAAACTGCATCCACAAAGTATGCTGAAGGCTTAAGAATGCCCGTCAATTAAGATTGGCTGGAAGTAAGGGACCACCTGAGTTCAGTAATTGGTCGTCTTCCTATACTTTTGTCCTTGTAGTGTACATGCAGAGCATTGTGGGACAAAAAAAAGAAAACCTTTTTTACAACTATCATCAACCTTACATGTAAAAGCACTGAAAACAAGGTTTGCTGGTTACTTGGTCAGTAAAAAGGTTACATTTGTGATCACTAGTTCCATTCACCAACACTAGAGCTGAGTTTTTCACTCTCTGTTTTTTGCCTCAAATATTGAATTGTGCAGGCATTTTTAAAAATGGGTGGAATTTACCCTTTAATAGTAAAAAGTTAAGTACCAAACAGAATTTACACATGATTTTAAAAATAACCTATAGCCAAAACCTTTACATTTACATGCGTTTTTACAAATACAACCATAAAGACCTTTAAAAATATTTCTTCACATTTCAAAGATTGAATTGTGCAGAACAATTAGTGCCCCCTTCAATAGTAAAACATTATAATATTTAAAACAGTGTAATATTTAAAGTACACAATACATATATGAAGTATAGCCATAGAACTTTGTATATATGAAAATGTATGTATGTTTAAATTCTGAGGAAAGACATATAAAAACGCATTTGTACACAATATATATTTAAAGTGTACATGTGTGTTTTTGTATGCTGGTCTGATTCTCTCCAGTCATTCCTCAGAATTTAAACATGATTTCAGAAATAAAAACAAAAACATCTTTTTAAATATTTTCGTTTTTATATTTTACAACGCATGTGAGTTGGAAAAGATGACATGTAATTATGTTTTTAAAGTATTATCACTTGTTTTAACAATCGCTCTTGTCTAAGAGAGCTGGGCATGCCGGGACGCAGGGGGACGGGGTAAATCGCGCATGCGCAATCTTTCTCTCTCTCTTTTGGCTCTGAAGCTTCTCAGCTAAAATGGTGAGTTGTCTTACAAAGAAGGAGAAATCCGTTAAAATCTGCTCAATCCTGGCTGAAAAGTTTCATGTTTGTGATCTGTGATGTTCCTGAGAGTGTTTGAAAGACTTAAAGCCCAGTAGTTGGTAGCGGAGTAAGTACGATCGTATTATACCGCGTATATCTACGGCGTAGAAAAACTACCTGGTAGTATGTAGCTACATGGGTAGCCACATAGCAGGCTGCTCGTGAGGCTAACCCAGAGACCAGTCTACGAACACACACGGATGCCTAGACAACTACCGGGGAAACGATTTAAGGGCATAGCATGACTTTATAAAGCTGCTTACATTGAAAACTAAGAACATAGCCTGTTTTTTTTTTTTAAAAAAGCCACAAGAACATCTGAGAAGCTAGCCGAGTTGAAGCATAGCTATGCTGGGCTTTTCATGTATCTACAGTAGCAAAGTTCTAGCTCCTAGACGTCTCCCCTGGTTCTCACACTGTCTTGAAACTCGAGTATTCCTCTTAGAGTGTAGAAGCGTCTGGCAAATGAATATAATGGTATAAGCAGTTGGTGGTCTGGTGGTTAGGGAGCTGCTCCTGCGATAAGAAGGCCGTGGATTCGAATCCCAGGACTCATTGAAACACTGGGGTATCCCTGAGCAAGGTAGTGTCCCCACACACTGCTGCCTGGGCGCTGTGTTCCTGCTGCTTCACTTGGTGAATGCAGAGGAATAATATCACTGTTTACACTGTGCTGCCGTGTTTTCGCATGTGACTATAAGGGGTCACTTTATCTGTAGTTTTTGGTATTCTCAGTACAAGAGGTAATTTCTGTTTTATAAAAGTTGCCTATACACCCTTCAGAACCAGGACTTTGTTTTTTAAAGAGGTAATATCACCCTAATTAGTAAAAACTTGCTATCAGTCTAGAATCATAACCCCATCTTGGAGGGGTGTGATAGTACTAAATACACTATACTATGTATGGACTAAGTATTCCTGAAGGTGTTTAATTTTTTTTGAAGTTCGGTCTGCAGGCATAACATAGGCATAGGTTCTTCTAGGGTTAATAGTTTCTGGTTCTGATTTAGTAGTTGCACATGAGGATGACAAAAAGGTAAAATTTGCTTAGTTTGGTTAGCTGTAAGCACTCTTCTGTGTGTACTGCAATAGAGCTACACTGTATGAGCAAAATATCAGTATTTTGATTATACTGTGATTGCAGTGCTTTTCTAGATATTAAAGGATCCAAATGACTTCCCTGGGATTTAAATGTCTGTGAATTTTATTTTATATATGTTAACTCCCTCTATCTATACGGACCATATAGGAAAAGTAATGTTCATAAGCATGT
Organism: Nannopetersius ansorgii; assembly: GCA_037974605.1. Lineage (NCBI taxonomy): Eukaryota > Metazoa > Chordata > Actinopteri > Characiformes > Alestidae > Nannopetersius > Nannopetersius ansorgii. The sequence continues at coordinate 972,016 of JBBPDE010000038.1, read as the reverse complement.
TTTCAGATTGTAGTTTGTGTCAGCTCAGCTGGAGCTGTGATTGGTCTCCCTGTCGAACACTGCTTGGTTAGAGGCTCCTTTGCATATTGCAGCCTTCCTCAATAGTGTTCCAGAGACTGATATTGTAATAATATTGTAATAACTACTGTGCACTTGGGTGTGTCTACCCAGGGCTAAGGAATGCTGGATGTTCTATGAGCTTCACTGTATGTTTTTTTTATTTTGGCAGTCTAGAGATATATATTATATATTTAGTGTTCAGTTAAGAGGTGAGGAATGTGTTGAGAGGTCATTGGGATCCACCTTAAGTACTTTCAGAAAGTAAAGTAGAGACTGGCACACAGACTAAACATGCATTAGGAGTTTTATGTAACTTTTTTAACATATTGTTCCCATTTCTCACTTCCCTTCTGCAGGCCAAGCGCACCAAGAAGGTGGGGATTGTAGGGAAATACGGCACCCGTTATGGTGCTTCCCTCAGGAAGATGGTGAAAAAAATTGAGATCAGCCAGCACGCAAAATACACCTGCTCCTTCTGTGGCAAGGTGAGTATTGGATGAAAGCATTTGGGGTTTAAAGAATCAATGAGGAATGGTTTGGCTGGTCTGAATGTTTGTGTTGGCTTCAGATGTTTCAGCTGTATGAAAACTGTACAGGCAGTCACAGCAGCAGTGTCGAGCTTGTCAAGTTTATGAAAGAAGTTAATTAACTATTTAAGACCAGACAGCTTAGTCGATTTTACAGGTAAAAAGTGTAATTTAAATGTCTCCTGTTAATCTGTAATAATGGAATGAGTGATACTTTAGGTCTTTGCAGGTTTAATCTTTTGCTTAAGGCCAGGATGTTAAATATTTTAAGTGGAGTTCAAAAATTCATGTGTTCATGGAAGGAAAGGCTTCATACCTCTAATGTTTCTGACTTTTATGGACTTTTAGACTAAGATGAAGAGAAAGGCTGTCGGTATCTGGCACTGTGGATCCTGCATGAAGACTGTAGCTGGAGGTGCCTGGACATACAAGTAAGGATTTGCTATTGCTGTTTTAATTACATATAATCTCTCTGCATAATGGTCAGTAGATTTAAATTTTGCTTCTTTGTTTAAAGCCCTTTTTTTATGTTTTACAGCACAACATCTGCTGTCACAGTCAAGTCTGCCATCAAGAGACTGAAGGAGATGAAGGACCAGTAGGCTGGGACTGAGTTTTGTACAGATTAAAAAAAATCTATCAGACTCTGCGCTGTTTTCTTTTGTGGCACATTGTAACATCCCCCCACAATAAATTAATGAGTCTTGAGACAAATTGCTCTTCTGTTTCTTTGTTCTTTGAAATGGACCAGGTTGCATTGATATATCATGGTCAAAGAAATTTTAATTTAGCTGACCTACTGGTTGACAGTTTAAATAAGTAAAAAGAGTGATTTATTTTTCTTTTGAACTTGTAAAACCTGGCTGATTCTTGGTGAAGCCTTACTTCGGTATGCGACTCCATGTAGTCTCTGGATGAATTAGTTGGAGGTTGCATTTTTAATCAGCTTTTTGGCTGCATATATAAACCTATGAATGTGATGGTCTTATGTCGACCAAATGCATTTATAAAAAGGTCGGGATCTACCAAAAGTAGTTCAAGGAAGGACAAGAAGTGGAAAGTTCTTGGATGCTCAAGAGGTGTCGAGAGTAAGGGTTAATTCACCTGGTCTGATCTCAGAAGAGTGACCGTAGCACCTGCTGAAAAAGTTGAGGCCTCTGAAAAGAAAGGGGTCAGAATACAGTGCAACACAGCTTACTGTCTACAGGACTGTGTAGCTGCAGACCAGTCGGAGTGCCCATGCTGACCACTGTCCCTACCAAAAGTGCTACAATGAGCACTACAGCAAGAAGGGAAGGTGTGTCGAACACCAGTCCTGGAGGGCCATGGTCCACCTACCTCAAAATTGCAAAGCAAGCACACCCTTTCATGGCAAATATTCTTCAGGAATGATTTAGGTTGTTGACTTTTTAAAAATTTTACAGATCTCGCTCTTATTGGAATGAGCTGGACAAACTAGTCCAGTCTGTGGTTGTGGTCTAGTAATTAAAAAGACTGAGGTTTAGCAAACCACAAATATTACAAAAATAGTAACCAGGCTAGCAGAAAAAACAATGATCCTGATCACCTCAATCATTTGCTTAAGTTCATGAGTCTCTATACAAAAACAGATACCTGCACAGATGCTAAAGACCTGTCCCAGTTATTAAAAGTCCTCTAATTAATGGAATGATCTGAGTATATGGCTAAAAAATTGGATGAGCCAATAGAGGAGCTGTATGTACAACAGGCCATTTCCACACTGAAAAACAACAGAGTTCTCAGTTCTGATGGGTATATCAACACATTCGATAAAACATTCAATGAGGCAATTTCAGCCCTATTATAAGATGTTTACGTCATGTGTTGCAATCTGAAATCTTGAATCCTTTTCAGAGAGATGTGACAATAGTTATTGCACATAAGGATGGCCAGGATTATTATAGGCCAATATCACTATTGAATGCAGAGCTACGTATACTAACAGCCATTTGGCGTGTCAATAAAATTATCAAAGAAATGATTCTGTTTAATCAGACAGGTTTTATACCATGAAGATATTATGGATATAAAGTTAGAAGATTACTTAATTGTAATGTCAAAATGTCAAAGAGAGTGATACAATGATATCTCTATATGATCGGAAGGCATTTGGCGGAATTTCTTGTCAATATTTCAAACGATTCCAATTGTTCCCTAACTTAAAAAATTGGATATAAATACTATAATCCACAAGCAGCAGTTAAAGTGAACAGACTTACTTCAGAACGTTTGATATCAGCATTGAGCCACTGGCTCAGCTAAGGAACAATGACACAAGGGGCCTGACAGTAAATACCAAAATTCATCACTGTACGCACTGTATCCAACAGGTCCTGCAACAACAATCCTGCGCTTCCTCATCACTATTAGGTTCTATAAAGAGTGGTACGCATGAGCGTACCGCTCAGGCTTTTGTATCCATTTCAGATGCTCCCTGCTGACATCCCCAAATCCACTTTTGAAAAATTGGACAATCTCATTTTAAATTGCATTTGACAGAGAAAGCAGTCAGGAATCAGATTAAAAAACACTGTGATTGTGCAAATCACATCAAGGGATCTAAACTCTCAAATCTAAGATACTGTTTCTGTGCTGCACAGTTAAAACCTTTAGCAACATGGATTTGAGATATTTCATGTTCTCACTAGCTCTACACTGTAGAAAGCTTTATAGATCTTGCCTTTTCAAGAAACTTTATAAGAATCTACAGTGGGTGAATGAACTGGAGTCATACAAAATAACTGAGGAAGAGTAAAATTATCATTTGGATTACCTACAGCAATCTCAGCATTAACCAGTACTGGAATCCTTTAAGAATACTTTTACTACTTAACTACTTTACTGCTTTCATTTTATTTGACTTGTTTACGTGTTTTTATCATGTAGCTTTACATAATTTTCAATTGTTGTCTGTATACGACAAAAAATCAAAACCTGAAACATTACAAAGGACTTTTTGCCTCTCAATACAGACACTGGCTTTATGGTCAACACTTGGACCTACCAACAAACATCAGCTTCATAGGATTGACTGCCTTCAAGTACTGCATATGATCAGTTAAGAGAAGCATTCAAGCTTCCCAGACTTTTCCAGTTTGTACAGTATGAAATGAAATATAGGTTTAGAGTCTATTCCAACGTGTCGGTTCTGATAAAACTACAAAAAAAGGAAACAGGGGAAAAGTTCTGGGTGATTTTTAAGAACATTATTAGATCTTGATATCATATTTGTATCACATTTAAAACCAGCTCTGAAAAAGGCTATGTACATTTCATTTTTAAAGTTAAATTTAAAGTAAAATAAATTAGAAATGAAACCCCTCTTAAGCTCACGTCTTTTGTGGTGTATCACATTTAAATGCAGCTCTTAAAATCTGCAGTTTTTTGGAACACATTGATCTAAAATGTAGGCACTAGTTAGGCGTCCTAGTGAGGTCACAAAGGCGCATACTGGAGTAACACCCTCGCGTCGTGCTCGACTCGGTCTCTTGTTATGTGCGTCACTTCTGTTGGACACACGCGCCATCCGTGCTCTGTCTTTTTTCCTCAAGAAGCTGCGGATTCGTCTCGGAGCGGCGCTTTTAAAGCGTAAATAAACCCAAATAAAGATCACAACCATGGCGGCGGCTCCCACGAGTGGAAGAAAGCGTATCCTGAAGGAGGAAGACATGACGAAGATCGAATTTGAGACGAGCGAGGAGGTGGATGTGACTCCGACGTTTGATACGATGGGCCTGCGGGAGGACCTGCTCCGGGGGATCTACGCTTATGGTACAGGCCGCGGCTCCAAAACCACACATTTACTTGATATTCCCGAGTTTTATAGAGCTGGAGGAAACTCGCATCGCGTTTAGACATGTTTCAGTAATTTACAGGCTCTATTAAGCCATGAGACGGCGCTGTAAATACACGATTTAAGCTCTTTTCGAGCTGTTAGCATTCTGGCTAACGCTAGCTAGTTGTTAACCCCTGAAGCAGCTCTTCCAGAAACGATGTTGGTTAACAGTTGGTCACTTTGTTGATACAAATGACCAACTTTTCGTGTGTAGTAAACCCATATAAGCCGCGTCTGTCACTACGTTCATGGTTTAACGATGCTCAAATTTAAGTGGTCAAAAGTATTGGGACCCTTACACAAACAGGGACTTGTTCACTTTATACATAGACTTTAATACGATGCTGCCCCTCTGCAGCGGTTTTCAATCTTCTTGGTAGGCTTATCACAATAGTTTAGAGTTTTTGTGGGAATTTGTGCCTGTTCATTCTGTAGGGCTTTTACGAGGTCAGGCCCTGATGTTGGTTGAGAAGGTCTGGCTCACAATCTCCGTTCCAGTTCATCCCAAAGGTGTTCGATAAGGTTGAGGTCAGGGCACTTTGCGGACCGGTCAACTTCTCATCCAGCCCCGTCTTTATGCACTTTGTGTACTGGGACAAAGTCATGCTGGAATAGAAAAGGTTCTCCACCAAAAGTTGGAACCATGGCGTCGTCCTAATGTTTTGGTCTGCTAAAACATTAAGATTACCGTTCAATAGAAGGAATGGGCCACTTTAATTTAAAAACTGGGGCCTGTCCCAGTACTTTTGTCCATGAAGTGTATACATATAGTGAAGTTACGCTATGTTTGCAATGGGTTCCTTAAGACTGAACCAAAGCTCAGAGGATAAACAAGTTTGCCTGGTTATTAGTGCCTCACCTGTAATTATCATTCAGCTTATTATTGCCAAATATCTCGTAAGTAATGAACACAGGTTTTAATTCAATTCAATTCAATTTTATTTATATAGTGCTTTTAACAATGGTCATTGTCACAAAGCAGCTTTACAAAATGAA